>JAFEMH010001534.1:0-458374 GCA_022495995.1 Adenophora triphylla var. japonica | reverse complement strand
GTAGGGTCCAGAGTCAGTAACGAGTCAGAATCTTTGAATTCCAGTCCTTCCGAGTCATCCGAAGGCCTCTTCACGCCCGAGGACTATCAAAATGTAATCGATGTCATCTTTCCCCTTTTATTTTCAATGAAATGACAAGATCTTTCCGAGTATCCTCTTATTGCCAACTTAACAAATGATAAAATTAACTCAAAACTTAACAACAGTTTAATAATGAATCATTTGAACAAGATGCAAACACACTAAATGAACAATATATTAAAGAAATCTTTAAGCAGTGTTTTAAAAAAGAGGAAAACCCAGCCCAAGCCGCCGAGGAGGTTTTTTGGAAAGTATGAACTCGGGTACTGTCAGAGGAACCTGGGGGAAGATATTTACGCATCTAAGCTTCTTCCTGTGGGTTGAACGGGACAGATCGATCGATCCGCCGCTGTAGAATACGTCGACAAGTGTTTGCATGGTCAAAGCACAGGATATGCCTGGGCTAGATAGCTTCGATGAGTAGAGCTTAATCCCTCTAGCACTGATGCTAAGCCAAGAAACAAAACCGAGGAAGATCAAGCCAATGGTCTCGTACATGTGCCAAAGAAGAAATTGAGAAGCCAACTGTGGGTAGGATTCATATCGAGTCATTGAATATCCTACATGGTTATCCACATTGCGACACTCTGCGCCCAAGGTCAACGGGAAGGCGCGCTTGTGAATGTGGTGCCCAAATTTTGTTGGATTCACGCGAGTTTGAAGACATCCGGTTTAATTTGAAAAAATGGAGTCGCCACGCCATTTTGATTACCTCAAAACTTTGAAAAAAAGGTTTTTACTTGGGTTCGGAGGTTAAGTTACCCCTTGGGAAGAACGTTTGGCGTTCACCCAAAGTGCCTTGCCGGAGCAAGTCTCCCAAGATTTCAGTAATCGTGCTTGCTTGCGTGCTTTCTTGTGTGCATGTGTTTGAAAATAAGGAGGGAATGTCCTAAGTCGTCTTCCGGACGTACAAACCATTTGTTGGTTGTCGCTCGGGATTCCTTGGAATTTATGTATTCGGGATTATGATCCCGTCCTCATCTTGTGACTTGTGATCATCGCATTTTAACCTCGGGACCCTCGGGACTTGCGTGATCGAGAGAATGACTCTCTTTTATGGTCAAAGATGAGGTTCTTTAGAAAAGGAAGGTCCTTAGCCCATCAATCCTACGCTTTAAGACGGCCGAGCTCGTATAGATGCTTCATACTCTTTCTTAAGCAATAATTGGAGATATAGGGTTCAAGGTTGTCCCTTTCTAAAGAAATCATGGAACCTTTAATGGAAGGAACGATGTAAAGATATGATCTTTTACACCGGTCCATTCCAAGGTTACTAATGGGGACATGGGAGAATGCATGATAAAAATGATACTTTTAGTGAAAAGATGGCATTTTAGAGTGTAAAGAATGTCTTTTGGTTGCAAGGGATGCCTTTTGTGCAAAGAAAAGATTTTTATGTAAAGAATGCATTTTTATGTTGGGAAAATAGCATTTAATGCACAAATGATTCATGAAAATGGCAAAGAATGATTTTTTAATGCAAAGTATGCATTTTGAGTATGAAAATGAGTTTTTGAATGCAAAAGATGCATCTTTAATGTGAAAAAGGGGGGTTTTTGAGTGCAAAGGATGCACCATTAAAGCAAAGATGTCATTTTGGTGAAAAAGATATCCTTTTAATGCAAATGATGTTGCTCTGTATGCAAATGTTTTAGTTTTAAATGCAGATTGATGCATTAAAGAAGGCAAACATCGATTACAATTGAAGGATGAGGAATTCGCAACCGGCTACTTATGTCGCGTGACATAGGCCGCCATGTCGCGTGACATAACTAGCCACTTTGCGGTAGCTTCAAAGAATCGAGATTCTACAGAGGTAACAAGGCTTTAAAATAGCCAAGTTACTTCACCAATAGGTCTCTGTGGAGCTAGTATTTCAGTGATGAACATTTTCAAGAAGGTGTGGATATGAGGAATCCACATTCATCTCGAGTGTTCATGCAAAAACAATGTTAAGCCGGAGCCTTTACATGAAATGTGATGAAATCAGATGTAGATCTATGAAATATGAAGCTAAAGCATGTAACTTTAATCAGAATATCACATTATCAACACATGTAGCATATAGATCTTATGTATAATGAAGATAGGAAGGGTAGAAAATCGTTACTCCTCAAGACCACGACTCCCTATATCAAGTTAGATATAGGGGCCTTCGAAACAAAGAACCTCCGGGACTCGAGTTCAAGCCTTGGCTCCGTGGGAATCCTTGATTCTTGCGTGTGTGTAAAAGTGTGTGTGTGGGAAGTGTGTGTGGGATTGATTTTGGGAGGATTAGTGTTATTTGGGGGTATGTGAGGAGCAGAGGAGGCTTCGGGCGTATTCCCTATGAGGGGGACCGAGGGGTGGAAGAGGTGTGTCTAAAATGAGAGGTGAAGGCCTCTATTTATAGGCCGCCCGTATGGGCTTGTTATGTCGCACGACATGATAAGCCATAACCGTTTTCCTTCTAGAAACATGCAAGGTGGCATGGTTCTAGAACTCTCTCGGCCGGTTACATGTCGCACGACATAAGTAGCCACATGCGCTCCTTCTAGAAACATGCAAGGTGGCGTGTGCTTCTAGAAGGTTTCATGGCCTATTATGTCGCACGACATAAGTAGCCACATCTCGGATCCTTCTAGAAACATGCAAGGTGGCGCCTTTTCTAGAAGGGAATTCCTCATGAAATAAAAAACGTGTTTCTTGGCTCCAAGCGCCTCTTATCCCCTTAGGTGATTTGAAACAGCTTCCGAATTGTTCCGAACTCTAGGAAAGTCCGGGGAATTACCGGAAAACTTGCCGGAATTGCCGAAACTTAACCTAAGGCATGAGCCAGATTTGGGTACTTACAGAAGCCCTCGGCAACGCCACTTGCGTGGCGAGTGGGGTTGTCGATAGAAAAGGATCCAATCTCGGCGAATGCCGAGACGGATTGGGTGACCAAGTTGGTCGAGTGGCCGGACCTTTTATAAAAGGCTACCTACGTATCCCGAGTGGGGAATCAAGCCATAATCGTAGTTCGAATCCACTGGGGAAAGGGGGCGTCATATGTGACAAGTCGGCCGAACCTACAGGAGGCTACCTACGTATCCCTGAGGAATCAAGCCAGTCGTAGTTCGAGCATCACTAGATAGGTTAAGAACGATGTCTAGGATCCTTGAGATTTTGATAATTAATGGAGGTTGTCACCTCGACATTATTTCATTCTAACGGAAGCTAAAGCTAGTGGTACTATCTCTTTTATGACGGAGATAGAGGAAGCTAAAGCTTGGAAAAACTTGCTTGGAAAAACTTGGAGCGTACTTCTCAATCTCTTTCGAATTAAAGATATGGGTATCTTAAGTTTGAAAACTTGAGTATACTTCTCAATCTCTTTCTAATCGTAGATATGGGTACCTAAAGTTTGAAAAACTTGAGTATACTTCTCAATCTCTTTCGAATCGTAGATATGGGTATCTAAGTTTGAAAACTTGAGTATACGTCTCAATCTCTTTCGAATCGAGATATGGGTAACTAAAGATAGAAAACTTGAGCATACGTCTCAATCTCTTTCGAATCGTAGATATGGGTAGCTAAAGTTTGAAAAACTTGAGCATACGTCTCAATCTCTTTCGAATCGTAGATATGGGTAGCTAAAGTTTGAAAAACTTGAGTATACGTCTCAATCTCTTTCGAATCGTAGATATGGGTAGCTAAAGATAGAAAAACTTGAGCATACGTCTCAATCTCTTTCGAATCGTAGATATGGGTAACTAAAGATAGAAAAACTTGAGCATACGTCTCAATCTCTTTCGAATCGTAGATATGGGTAACTAAAGATAGAAAAACTTGAGCATACGCCTCAATCTCTTTCGAATCGTAGATATGGGTAGCTAAAGATAGAAAACTTGAGCATACGTCTCAATCTCTTTCGAATCGTAGATATGGGTAGCTAAAGCTAGATGACATTATTTCTTTATGACGGAAATACTGAGACTAAAGAAGTAAGAAGGACTCGATGATTTTTGTAAAGAAAGTAGGACGTATCCCGATAATTTTTTTTTGTAAAAGAAGTGAATTAAAAGTGCCAAAGGCAAATAAAACGAGCCACAGGGATAAATTTGTAAAATAAGCCTCGGGGGCACTGGAGGGAAAATTTGATTAAAAATGATTGGAAATGCCAGAGGCACAAAGGGTAAAACAGACCTATGAGGGATAAAATCGTAAAATTGAGCCTTCAGGGGCAAAATTGTAAAAACAAGCCACAGAGGCTTAGTATGTCGCACGACATAAGAGGCCAGTGAACAGATTTCTTTAAAATTCGCACGCCGCCATTTGAAATTTAATTAGACTTGAAATTGAGAGGGAGGCGACAGCGAGAAGAGAGAGAGCGAACATCGAGAGGGAGATTCGAGGGAAATCGAGAGAAATCCAAACACTTCTTAGTCCGATTTCAATTGAAGAATGCCTCCTAGGCTCTACACGACCAAAAGGGGAACTCAACATGCCAACTTAGCTACTCGAAGAAAGGGGTGCAAAGGAATCAAAGGCCATTTCTTCCGGAAGCACCAAGAGGAGATTTCTACCCACGCTCGATGAGCATACCTTCGGATGTCAGAAGAAGGAAGAGGTAAGAAACCTAGGGTTTCTTGAATCTTTTTTTTTCAATTTGTGAAATTGATTTGAACTCGAGTTTTCGACCGCATTTGAATTTCATCATGAATTGGCATGAAATCATAGATTGATCTAGAGAAGTGTAATGCATAAATGCATGCCATACCTTGATCTATTTTGACTTATTATTATTTTTTTTTTTTTTTTGCTTGAGATGATTTTAAGAAATAGCACGAAATATTAATACTTTTGCCATGCTTTCTTGCAGAAATTACGCACCCGTGGCTCTCCAGAGGCGATTGGCGTGCTATGGCAGAGCTTGCCGGTAGCCAGGAGCAGATAGACTCGCCTAAGGGCATGATTTATGCCGTCGGGCTAGGACAATTTTTTGAGATGGCGAGGGCCATTGGAGACACTCAGAGGAGTGTGGATTTGGTGAGGGCTTTCATAGAATATTGGTGGGAGACCACACATTCGTTTCACTTCTCTTGGGGTGAGACGACGATCACTCCTCCGGATTTTGCGATCATCACAGATCGCCCTTTACGGATGAGCCGCTATACCTAGAGGAGCCCGCACAGGAGCCGAGCCCCACCGATTGCACGATGCCGATTTTATGGGCTTACTTGGTTTCGTTCCCATAACAAGAAGGGGAATGGATATGAGTTTAGGGCGAGCTACATGGCTTGATTGAGGGACAGAGTAGGATTACATTGTGGTAGATGATCCCGTTGAGAGCCGGCCGAGAGCCGAGAGATTGGCGAGGGCTTTCTTATGGGTGGGCTTTTCCGACATGCCGTTCATCAACAACGCATCTACTCGCCTTGATTTCACTATTGGAGCTTTTGAGAGCCCGGGATACGTCGGGAATCTATCCCGGGGGAGGCGAGCTTAGCCGAGATGTATTTGGCCCTAGATGACGTCGCCCGAGGGAAGGCGAAGTACTTCACTTGGCTGGCCATCCGGCTTTCGAGGTATTCTCTCACCTTGATCTCTTTTCTTTGCGCATTTCATTATATCCCTTGTTTTCCTCGTTTTGACTTCTTCTTCTCCTTTTCGTGCTTGGGCCTTCGAGTACTTTGGTTGTTATGAGTGGCAGATACAGGATGAGTTTCCTCGCCACCACTTTTCCCCGCTCTTCGTCGGTGGACAAAGAATGCCAGAAACAGACCCGACACCGGAGGGTTCGAGGTGCAGGATCACGGCCTCGTATCATGATACGCCGACATGCCCGAGAGGGATTCCACGTAGGCCGAGCTTGTTCCCTCGGATCGGCCGTTACGATGACTGGATTTGGATCATGCCGCGCACTTGACGAGTGTCGCAAGATGCTAGTGGGCTTGTCCGGAGACGCCTTGTATCTAGGAGAGAGAGTGTATAGACAGCATGGGCCGAATAGGCACGCTCGGATCCCCGATGATCCTCCGCCTAGGATGTGGCCGCTCGCCGCTGGCGAATGTAGATGCTCGATTGTAGGCATGGCAAAGACATCTCTACACACGGGAGGGGGACTATACTTTGTACGTGGCTAGACATCTTCATCCCTACGCACTGTGGTTGGTTATGGTGCTCATAGTGCGGGACCTTCGACTTGCTACGTAGCTAGACCTCCTTTGCCCCCGACTTTCATTGATTATCGTGGTGGCGGTCGCATGAGGCGAGCCCATATTGATATGTCGCGTACTCATCCTCATCCGGTGCTCTCGCGAGGTTCTAGATCTGTAAGTATTGCTCCTTACGTCTTTTGGATTGATTGCATCTCTTTTTTTGTTATCAAGAACCGTATTTTGACACTTATTATGTCCGCTTGTAATGTATCGGCCAGCTTACAGCACTTGACCAGTGGCTTATACCGGCGCCGTGGGCATGATTGGCAAGCTCTAGAAAGGAATGAGCTTTGGAAGAATCGTGCCGATCACAGTGGTTCAATCGATATCTCTCCACCCGGTCACCCGAGAAGGAAGAAGAGCCGTTTCCGATGACGCGGGCACCCGCCGAGGGCACCAAAAGGGGTATGAGTGGACCGAGGCCTCTGACAAAGAGGCCAAATGTGCCTCTTCACGGACCCGTTGAGATAGACGATGATGATGAGGATGAGGAGCCGAGACGGCCACGTACTCACGAGCTTGACTCTACTGTTATCACCGAGCTCGATGACTATTACCGCACGGAGACCATAGCCTATGAGGCACCTTCGGATGACCCTGATGATGAGCCAGAGGAGGCTGAGGATGATGACGAGGATGGAGATGGGGGAGAGGATGATGGAGAGGGCGATGGAGAGGATTCAGAGTAGCCCCCCTTCCCCCCTTAGGCATTTATGACTTTTTTTGGTTATTGTACCCCTTTGGGGAAGACACATGTTATTTTTGCTTATGCACATTTCTTAGACTTGGTCTATTTTGGTTTGAATGTACATTGCTAGCCTTTTTCTCTTTTGCACACATTTATGAAATGATGTACGATAAATGGCTAGAACTGGGTGACTTGAATGAATTTTTGGCTTGAATATGAATGTATGGGTGTTCATGGGGTAAATGAACCCTTCCCTATGCATTTGAGAGGTGTAGGATTGGTATTTGCAGCTTCTGATATGTCGGGGAGTGCCCCGGGAAAACAGAAGCCGCCGATGTCCGATGTCCGATGTGGCTAGTTATGTCGCGCGACCTGGCTTCTTATGTCGCGCGACTTAATAAGCCCGAACCGTGCTTTTCATTGCCTTTGAACTGGAATGGAATCTGCACACAGTTGGAATTGGGGGATCAAAGAGATCACCTACCCGGCCTCCTTGGGACAATGGCAAAGAGATATTCGTCCCTTCCTATAAGGATGGAAACGGGGTGACCTAGGAGGTCAAACAACCAATCCTTCATAGGAATGTTCCAAATCAAAAGGGGTGACCAATATGGTCGATAAAATTGGACTTTATGAAAAGCTTACGCACCATTGGAGAATGGAGAAGGGAAAAGGTGACCAATGTGGTCGGATGGCCGAACCTTTATGAAAGGCTACCTACGTATCCCTGAGGAATCAAGCCTTGATCGTAGTTCAAGCTTCATCTAGACAGCTAGGAACGATGTCTAGGATTTTTGAGGTTTTGACAATTAGGAAACCGTCGCCCGGTGTTATCTCGTTATGACGGAAGTAACGGAGGCGCTTTTGGGAGAAAACGTTATCATTAGCAATTGGCACGTTACTTGAGCCTAGGGGTGATGATTTTTTTTTTTTTTTTTTTTTTTTGGAAACGTGGTAGGGACTGGTCTGGATATACATATGGAATGTATTTGGGAATTGTTTAAGACGGGTTTCAAACAGTGGGGTTGTATCCCTTGGGTGCGGATCGAACCGCTGTTGTTGCCGAGATGTTGTCAACGTGGACTGGAATTCCCTCTTGGGCCGAGATCGGGTTTAAACCTCGAGTCTCGATGAATGTTCCTTTCTCACACTCTAGCATTTGAAGCCGATGCTACTGCATTTTTGCAATCGTAGACTAAAGATGTTGAAGTGACCAAACTTCTCTTCTAGGGATGGATGTGACTTATCGGAGCCCCAGTCTGAGGAAAAACTTTCTGCAAAGCCCCATGAAAGATCTTTTCCCTGGCAAAGCCCCGGTTGGATGAACTGAGCAGGCGAAGTCTTAGGTTTTGAAGAAGTGACTTAATGAAGCCCCAATCTGATGACCTAGCGAAAATCCCGATATGATTGGTACTGCGGAAGTGACCCTAAGGTTGATCTGACCAAAACTGAATCCATCTAGGGACCTAGTGAAGAACCCGATGTGAATCCCAAAAATGACTAAAGAAGCCCCAGTTTAAAGGAATGCTTTGACAAAGTTTCGAGGCAGCCCTAATGCGAATTGTGGCAAAAGAGGGAAAACCTATCCTTCTCTCTCTCTTTTTTTTTTTTTTATTTTCTTTAGTCAATCAGTCAACCTTAAGAAGGTGTGAAAGAAAAGATTCTCAGAAATACATACAGGGGCATATTTTTCGAAAGGTGGGAATAGATCCCGATTTTGTGTTATTCCGATGGCCTTATTCGATGTAGGCACAAAACTCGCTTTGGGCTTGACTCTTTTGGGAGAGTATAAGCGTAGAAGGGTTTGTAAAAGTGTATGGAAGCCCCTGCTGACAGAAAATCAGTGTTTAGCACTATTTTTCCTAAGATGTAGAAAGAGAAGACTTGTCAAGACATCTGAAAACTTGTTTTATTTACAATGATCACAAGATTGCTTAAAACCCTTTATTGATGTTCGGGTTATTCAACCACTAATCTCGATATGAAAAAACATTCTTATTAGTCATGAGGAGAAAGTTAACCAATGCCGCGGATCAAGATTGGCTGGTGTGAAAGAAAGGTTTGTGTATAGGGAGGTCATTGATGAGACCGGGTTTTCTGGGTTTTGACTGTGTCTATGGGAGAGAGGTCATTGATGAGACCGAATTTTCTGGAATTTGAATATGCTTATGATTGGACCATTCTCGGTTGCCTACGTTCCCTCATTGTGAGGAGCTCAGTCGCCGTAGTTCGGCTTGGCGGCCTGACCGTGTTGGGGGAAATGGGATTTGTGGTTCCTTTTAGCGAAAAGGCTCGGATGAGAAGATTGGATGGTGAGGCTTGGGCCTCGGGATGATTCCTTGACCAAGTCATTTTTGGACGGCTGCTTCAATTGCTTCCTCTTTCATTGGGGGAGAAAGGATCTACAGGCTTATGAAATGCTTCTGACTTTGCTTCGACCGCCCGATCGACAACTTTCATTCTCTCGAGCTTTGATCTTGCCTTTCCGTCAAGCTTTTTAATGGGCTGGCCGGGTCCTCGCCCCTTTTTTTTTTTTTTTTTTTTTTTTTATGTGCAATCCTGTTTTTTTTTTTTGCCTAGACTGTCCTTTTTTGGGATTTTCAGCCTAGCTGGGCATTACTCTTTTTTTTGCACTAAGATTTTTTTATATATTGTGCAACCCTGTTTTTTGCCTAGACTGCCCTTTTCTGGGATTTTCAGCCTAGCTGGGTATTACTCTTTTTGCACTACACATTTTTTTATTTTCTAAAGCACCCGAGGACCAAGGCGAGCCCCTGCTTGAACATTCTTGATACCCTTGAGGTTGTTGCCGACACGGGGTCAATCTTTTGAAGCTGAGTGGCCTTTTGCTGTCCCTTGATGATGCCGCCGTTGTTGACTTGGTCAAGGTGATGGGGAGGACATGGTTTGGGAAAAGTGTATGGCTTTGATGAAGGCCTTTTGCGGGGTGAGGAAAGTGTATGGCTTGATGTCATTAGTTGACTTTCTCACACCGATTAATCAGAATGTTAATTATTTCGAGAGATTATTTGTTGAGCAATGCAAGTGATCATATAAAATAAAACCATTTCATTAAATGTAATGTAGGTGTGCAAATAATGTCTTAAGTCTAGCAAGAAAAGAAGAAGACTTTTTATAGAAAATTGAAGATTTATTACAATGTCCGTAGAGGACCTGATTGAAAGGGAAAAAGTACTAGAACCTACGAAGGTCGACTGAGAGACTATTTTTTCTTTTCTTTTCTTTTTTTTTTTTTTTTTTTTTTAAGGATAGGTATACCCTAGTTTAGCTACTCTTCACTGGTTGGACTGTCAGGGAGCTTGAGCTTTCCTTCGTAGATCGCCCACCGAATTTCTTTCTTCAGATCCACACACTTGTCTGTCACATGACCATAATGCTTGTGGTACTCACAGAACTTGGCCCTGTTAACTCTACTTGGGTTTCTTGGCTTATAATTCTCGAGAGGTGTGAGAAGGCCTCGCTTCACCAAATCGTTGAAAACTTTGCTCATGGGCATCCCAACATCATGTTGCACTTCTTGAATTGACCTTTTATCATAACTTTCTGTCTTTGGCCTATGGAGGTTCTCAAACTTCCCATCTTCTATCAACTTCTGGATCTCATGCCTCAAATAAGTGCAATCATCAGTGTTGTGCCCATGGTATTGATGGAAAAGACAGTGCTTGGACTCATCTAACCGAATACTGGGGTTCCTGGGCTTCCAATTTTCCAGTGGCTTTATGAGTTTTTCTTTCATTAGCTCTTCCAGAATCTTGCTTAAAGGCATCTCTGCATCGTCAAAGTGAAAGGAGCGAGGTTTTTGGGAAACCTTGTTGTTCTCAAGACTTTGATCTTCACTGTCCAATTGGTTCCACGTTGAATTTGGCTGAAGGAAGCTACGACACCCTTTTCTTTGTGAGGGACTGGTGCTGAGCCAGGTACGGTTGCTGCTTGGTACTGGTGGCATTGGGTTACACTTGGTGGAATCATTTTCGTGCTTGGCTCGACATCTTGGGTCAAGGGAGTATTGATACTCATCATGAGGTCAAGCTTCTCTTGCATCTGTTGTACTTGTTCCATCAATATTACCACATGGGGGTCAACGGGGACTCTCGGGTTACCGGAACTGGCAACAGGACTTGTAGTAGCAAACTGACGGCTGAATTCATTAAGTCCGGTAGGTGACAACTGAAAACTCGGATCATCCTTTGGCAACTCATGATCGCATTCAGGCGAGTATAGGGGCTTCGAACATAGCCACATATCTCAAACCGATTATGTGAGGTTGGAGCATAAACCGGCAGTGTATTGGCCGAAAGTGAGAGACAGTGGGGTGAAGCCCAATCCGTTTCCGAGGAACTGAGGGCAATGGGGCCCTGATGAGCTGGGATGTTGGAAAGGACTGAGGAGAAGTGTTCCTTGGCAAGGGATCATATGTGAATGGAGGAAGGTATTGATTATAGGCTGGGGGAGCTGAGATGGCTACTTCTGGAGTCTCATCTTCGACCACTACCAGAGAACCGTTGGAGTCAACTGTTACTTGAACTCCATTGCGGCGAAGAGCACCGATGAGCAATGACAGCTGCTCTTCATGAACCTTCTGGGCATTTTCCAAAGCCAGAACTAACTCTTCCTTCCTAAATATCCGATTTCCCGCACCCTCACCGTTTTTCTCGTCAAATCCGCCATTCCGACTCTCCGAGCCGATGAACCTGTCCGAACCTAAGGTTTTCGAAAAGCCGCCGACCCAAGATTCTAGCTCACTTCTTTCTCGCCGCGGGAAAGGGACAGCAAGGTTTAGACTCTGGGGATAGGTAAGGTAGGTAAGGTTTAGACTCGAAGGTAAGTGTTTAGGCTGAAGGCTCAATTAACATGCACTTATCGCTTTAACTTTTGCTCGAAACACATTTTCCCCTAATCCTAATTAATCGGAAAAGATGAGACCTTGAAAGGTCAAGATTGAAATTTGGAGATCGGACCGAGGAGGTCGCGATTAAGGATTTGACCGCGAAAGGTTGAGAGGGGAAGATAGGAGATCGGACCGAGGGGGTTTCGATTAGGGATTTGACCATGAAAGGTCAAGACAGGAAAAATAGGAAATCGGACCGAGGAGGTCTCGATTAGGGATTTGATCATGAAAGGTCGAGACAGGAAAATAGGAAATCGGACCGAGGAGGTCTCGATTAGGGGTTTGACCATGAAAGGTCATAATAGAAAATCGGAAATCGGACCGAGGAGGTCTCGATTAGGGTTTGACCATGAAAGGTCGGAATAGAAAATCGGAAATCGGACCGAGGAGGTCTCGATTAGGGTTTGACCATGAAAGGTCGGAATAGAAAATCAGAAATCGGACCGAGGAGGTCTCGATTAGGGTTATCAGAGATAGGAAAATGCAGTTATGATTACATTAATTGTTCAAGTTTACTTAAAACAATGTCTTTTATTTATTTCTATTTGGTTGGAAAAGGGGATTTGCCCTTCTTTTTCGCAACTACTCTAGATCCTGGATCGCCGGGTTCCGTCACTACGTCTATAAGCCCCTCGTATTCCACCCGTATTTCGACCTCCTGTGGTGGACAGCCCCGGGCGAGGGTCCTATAGGGCACGCGGATCCCACCGACCGAGAGTAAAGAATGCTCCTATCGGGTCTAGCGGGTCATAGGACCTTTCAACGCACGAGCGATGCGGATTATAGTCAAGGCAATACCGGGTAAGTCTCGTCTCCGCCTCGACGGATCTTTGCAGAGTTTCGCTTGAGCGAATGACGGTTTTTGACTTTCGGTAATGTCCGAGAGAATAATAGGCATGGGTCGGGCGGTAAAAGCCGGATGACACGGTGTCATATTGAACTTTGTTGCATACACGGTGCGTGGGTCGGAATCGAAGTCAATGCCGGTCAAGACCTTGCCAATTTTTCCTTGTCGGAATTTTGGCAGAGCTTCGCTTGAGCGAAAGATCTTTTTTTTTTTGGCAAAGACTCGATCTTGACTCTTACGCATTCCATGCGGGTCAAGGTCAATAGTCAATGTCGGAGTCAAGATCCCACCGATTTTTCCTTGTCGGAATTTCGCGTAATTTCGCTTGAGCGAAAATCTTGGCTTCCGTTATGAGCTAAGGCTTGACCTTTACGTGGGTATGCAACTGGGCTATATGACACGGACTAGACCAAAAACCAACCAAAAGTCACGGTTTTTTGATACGTGTGACACGAACTGTGCATTGGTCGACACCGGCCGCCATGGGGAGGTTGGGATGATTCCGTGCGCGCCCGGAGCATCGTAAGGCCGTCCGTGGATCGCACTGAACCACCCTCGGGTTTGAAGGACGTGCGTGCAAAGTGTACAGATATATCAAAGTGCGCGTAGTGTGTGGTCTCCTAAAAATGTTCCTTTTTGAGTTAAAACAGAGATTTTCATAATGTGTTTTAAAGGAATGATTTTCGGGACGGGGAAAATGCAACACGTAAGCACGTAAATTTTCTCGGGAGCCCTGGGCCAAATCATGAAGCCGAGTAGCCCCAAGCCGCTAGGATTGCCAGATTAACCATGATTTTTCCCGGTGGAATTGCCACCGAGGTCGCCCGGTCGAATCCAAGGAGGATTGAGCCGTACGACCGCATGGATCAATTTTCCAGTGTTCCACTCCTTTTGCTATTTTTCGGGTTGTTTCCCGTTCAAAGTATGCACAGATTCCAAGATGCAAATGATGCAATGCATGGTAAAGAAAGCAAGCATGATTAATGAAATCGGCGACGGGAGTCTAACCCGCTCAAAGGGAAAAGCTTTCCTTTATTTTTTTCAAAATTGTTTTTCGAAAAGGGATACTGGTACGTGGATTGTTAAACCACCGGTTATCCCAACTCCCACATCGTGGAGTGTACAGAATGGTAAGTGGTTTCCACCTATATACCGAGTATCGATTTTTTTTTGTTTTGAAAATAAAAGCTTTTCTCCTTTGGGTTTCCCCAAATGAGTCGCCAAACTCGAATGTGTGCCCAAAATTTTGTTGGATTCACGCGAGTTTGAAGACATCCGGTTTAATTTGAAAAACGGAGTCGCCACGCCATTTTGATTACCTCAAAACTTTGCAAAAAAGGTTTTTACTTGGGTTCGGAGGTTAAGTTACCCTCGGGAAGAACGTTTGGCGTTCACCCAAAGTGCCTTGCCGGAGCAAGTCTCCCAAGATTTCGAATCGTGCTTGCTTGCGTGCTTTCTTGTGTGCATGTGTTTGAAAATAAGGAGGGAATGTCCCAAGTCGTCTTCCGGACGTGCAAACCATTTGTTGGTTGTCGCCGATTTCTTGGAATTTATGTATTCGGGATTATGATCCCGCCCTCATCTTGTGACTTGTGATCATCGTATTTTAACCTCGGGACCCTCGGGACTTGCGTGATCGAGAGAATGACTCTCTTTATGGTCAAAGATGAGGTTCTTTAGAAAAGGAAGGTCCTTAGGCCCATCAATCCTACGCTTTAAGACGGTCGAGCTCGTATAGATGCTTCATACTCTTTCTTAAGCGATAATTGGAGATATAGGGTTCAAGGTTGTCCCTTTCTAAAGAAATCATGGAACCTTTAATGGAAGGAACGATGTAAAGATATGATCTTTTACACCGGTCCGTTCCAAGGTTACTAATGGGGACATGGGGGAATGCATGATAAAAATGATACTTTTAGTGAAAAGATGGCATTTTAGAGTGTAAAGAATGTCTTTTGGTTGCAAGGGATGCCTTTTGTGCAAAGAAAAGATTTTTATGTAAAGAATGCATTTTTATGTTGGGAAAATAGCATTTAATGCACAAATGATTCATGAAAATGGCAAAGAATGATTTTTTAATGCAAAGTATGCATTTTGAGTATGAAAATGAGTTTTTGAATGCAAAAGATGCATCTTTAATGTGAAAAGGGGGTTTTTGAGTGCAAAGGATGCACCATTAAAGCAAAGATGTCATTTTGGTGAAAAAGATATCCTTTTAATGCAAATGATGTTGCTCTGTATGCAAATGTTTTAGTTTTAAATGCAGATTGATGCATTAAAGAAGGCAAACATCGACATTACCGAAAGGATGAGGAATCTCGCAACCGGCTACTTATGTCGCGTGACATAGGCCGCGTATGTCGCGTGACATAACTAGCCACTTTGCGTAGCTTCAAAGAATCGAGATTCTACAGAGGTAACAAGGCTTTAAAATAGCCAAGTTACTTCACCAATAGGTCTCAGGGAGCTAGTATTTCAGTGATGAACATTTCAAGAAGGTGTGGATATGAGGAATCCACATTCATCTCGAGTGTTCATGCAAAAACAATGTTAAGCCGGAGCCTTTACATGAAATGTGATGAAATCAGATGTAGATCTATGAAATATGAAGCTAAAGCATGTAACTTTAATCAGAATATCACATTATCAACACATGTAGCATATAGATCTTATGTATAATGAAGATAGGAAGGGTAGAAAATCGTTACCCTTGAAGACCACGACTCCCTATATCAAGTTAGATATAGGGCCTTCGAAACAAAGAACCTCCGGACCGAGTTCAAGCCTTGGCTCCGTGGGAATCCTTGATTCTTGGTGTGTGTAAAAAGTGTGTGTGTGGGAAGTGTGTGTGGGATTGATTTGGGAGGATTAGTGTTATTTGGGGGGTATGTGAGGAGAGAGGAGGCTTCTGGGCGTATTCCCTATAGAGGGGGACTGAGGGGTGGAAGAGGTGTGTCTAAAATGAGAGGTGAAGGCCTCTATTTATAGCCGCCCGCATGGGCTTGTTATGTCGCACGACATGATAAGCCATAACCGTTTTCCTTCTAGAAACATGCAAGGTGGCATGGTTCTAGAACTCTCTCTCGGCCGGTTATGTCGCACGACATAAGTAGCCACATGCAGTTCCTTCTAGAAACATGCAAGGTGGCAGGTTTCTAGAAGGTTTCATGGCCTATTATGTCGCACGACATAAGTAGCCACATCTGGATCCTTCTAGAAACATGCAAAGTGGCAGTCTTCTAGAAGGGAATTCCTCATGAAATAAAAACGTGTTTCTTTGGCTCCAAGCAGTCTCTTATCCCCTTAGGTGATTTGAAACAGTTCCGGAATTGTTCCGGAACTCTAGGAAAGTCCGGGGAATTACCGGAAAACTTGCCGGAATTGCCGGGAAACTTAACCGGAAGGCATGAGCCAGATTTGGGTACTTACAGCGCTGCTGTGTGGATTTCCGAGATCTGAACAAGGCCAGCCCCAAGGACGATTACCCTTTGCCAAACATAGACATCCTGGTGGACTCAACTGCCAACTACGAAGTCAAATCCTTCGTTGATGGCTTTGCAGATCTGAAACAACCGAGATCAAGATGGCCGAGGAAGACCAAGAAAAGATGCCTTCACCACACCGTGGGGAACTTATCTGTTATACGTGATGCCATTTGGGCTTAAGAACGCCGGGCTACTTACCAAAGGGCAGCGACCGCGCTTTTTCATGACATGATCCCCAAGGAGATTGAGGTCTACGTAGACGACATGATAATCCACTCCAAAGGCGAGGACGGGCAAAGACTTTTTGACCTCGCGGAAGTTCTTTGAGAGGCCGAGACAACATTCCATGAGACTAAACCTCGCCAAATGCACCTTCGGAGTGACAAGGGGAAAAGTGCTTGGGTATATGGTCACGGAGCGAGGTATCGAAGTTGACCCCCAAAAGATCAAAGCTATTATGGATATGAGGCCACCTCGGACCTGCATTTAAGTCAAGAGCTTTATGGGAAAACCGCAAGACATCAGTCGTTTCGTCAATCGCTGACCACTATGTGCGAGCCCATCTTCAAGCTCATGAAGAAGAACGTAGACACGTAATGGACCGAAGAATGCCAGGATGCTTTTGACCAGATCAAGGCATACTTGGTACATCCTCCGGTGCTATGCCCCCACATAGACGAAACCTCTTCTGCTCTATCTCACCGTCACCGATACGGCAATGGGGCTATGCTTGCTCAGAAAAGAAAGACTCTCGGGTAGAGAATGCCATTTACTTTGTCACCGGAAGTCTGCAGGGAAGTGAGCTCAATTACTCAAAGATGTGAAAAGACCTGTGCAGGACTAGTCTGGGTAGTCGGCAAGTTGAAGCATTATATGCAAGCCCACCCTGTGAATTTGGTCTCAAAAATGGACCCCATCAAGTATATCTTTGATAAACCTTCCCTCTCGATGCATCTAGCAAAGTGGTCCTTCTTCTTAGCAGAGTACGACATCAACTATGTGACCAGAAAGGCCATCAAGGGTCAAGCGTTGTCGACCACCCGGCAAACTTCCCCTGAATGAGGACAGAGGGCCCGAACCCCAATTCCTGCATGAAGGGATCTTGCCGATCTCGAAACCGATGGCAATTGTTCTTTGACGGAGCCGCTAACAAAAGAGGAAATGGCGTCGGGATGCTACTGATCGATCCAAAAGATGAGCATACACCCATATCCCTCAAGTTGAACTTCCCTGCCACAAACAATGTTGCCGAGTACGAAGCCTGCATTACTGGTTTGGAAGCTGCCTTAGAAAGGAATGTCAAGGAGCTAGAAGTTTACGGAGACTCAGCCCTGATCATCAACCAGGTTTCCAACAAGTGGAAGACTGTGGACCCTAATCTGCAGCAGTATCATGCCCATATGGAGGAGTTGACTGGACAGTTCAGAGAAGTGACCTTCCACTACTTGCCGAGGGAAAAGAACAGATTCGCAGATGCCTTAGCAACTCTAGCTTCATTGGTAGAGATCCCCGAGGGAAAAGCCATAAAACCCTTCAGAGTGGGTAGAAGAGAAGCCCCAGCCTTCTGTTGTGAAGTAGACCTGGGACCCGAGCCTATAAAGGAACTCTGGTACAATCAAATTTACCAGTTCCTCAAAGATGGAGAGTCAGCTTTCAGAGACAAAGAAGGTAGACCAAAAGAAGGAGTCAGAGCCAAGAGCTTGTAAGCCCTGAAAAGGTTGGCCTCCCATTATGTCATTCTAGGAGGCAACCTGTACAAGAAGCGATACCAAGGACCACTCCTCTTGTGCGTCACTCAAGAAAAGGCCAAAGAGTTGATGACTGAAGTCCACAATGGTCCCTGCGGTCCTCGTATGAATGCCAGAGCCCTGATGCAAGTGATCCTCAGAATGGGTTACTACTGGATTTCCATGGAAACGGACTGTGTCCAGCACGTCCGAGCATGCGACAAAGTGCCAGCGGTTTGCCAACCTCAACCATCTCCCGCCTCATGACCTGTACTGCATGACGACTCCTTGGCCGTTTGCAACTTGGGGTATTGACGTGATAGGGATAATAGCCCGAGAAGCAATGGGCATGAATTTGTGCTAGTAGCCATCGACTACTTTACCAAGTGGGTAGAGGCCAAGTCCTACAAGGTCCTCACTTCCAGAAAAGTGGCCCAATTCATCAAAGAAAACATAATGTGCAGATATGGGGTGCCCAACGAGGTCATTTCCGATAATGGGTCGCACTTTGAAGGGGACTGCGATAGATTGCTGTCAGAATTCAGAATCACTCGCCACAAGTCGTCTCCGTACAGACCTCAGACTAATGGAGCCGTGGAAGCTGCTAATAAGACGCTCAAATGGATCATCCGGAAAATGGCCACCCGTGGTCGCGATTGGCTCGAAAAGCTGCACTTGGCACTCTGGGGCTACAGAACGTCTGTCAGAATAGCTACAGGAGAAACTCCTTTTTCCCTAACCTACGAGATGGAAGCAGTGTTACCAGTAGAGTTAGAAATCCCGTCATTAAGGGTCCTCCTGGAAAACAGTGTCAATGAAGTAGAATGGTTGCGTAGCCGGCATGATGAGTTGGCCCTGCTTGATGAGAGAAGGCTAAAAGCCATGGAACACACCCGAGCCTACCAGAGGCGAATGGCTAGAGCGTTTGACAAAAAGGTTAAGGCCAGAGACATCAAAGAGGGTGACTTAGTGTTGAAAGTGAAGCCCCCTACCGAGACAACCCCGGGAAAATGGGAACCCGTTTGGATCGGCCCTTATGTGGTGCAGAAGATACTATCGGGAGGAGCCATGAAGCTTGCAGACCTGGACGGCAATCCCTTTGTTCACCCAGTCAACGGTGATAAGCTCAGAAGATACTATGTCTAAAAGAAAAATAAAAAAAATAAATTAAAAAAAAGAGTGCAAAAAGAGTAATGCCCAGCTAGGCTGAAAACCTCAAAAAGGGCGGTCTAGGCAAAAAACAGGGCTGCACATAAAAAAATAAATAAATAGTTCACCAGAATGAACTACGAAGACCTGAGCCCCTTAGTCTTTCTTGTAAAAGGGGAACGTAGGCAGCCATATATGGTTCGGTCTAAACAATAAAAAAGGGCAATCAAGCTTCCATGAAGTGCGTCCTAAATAATAAAGGGTATTTCAGTTTTCATAAAACGGGTCCCAAGCAATAAGACATTTGAATTTCCATGAAATGTGTCTTGATTAATTTCTAAGATAATATTTCTTGTTCATTACAAGTTAAAAACTTCTTGATGAGTTCAAGCACGGTCTACTCTTGACTCGCTAACCCGCTACAAAGATCTAAAATACAAAAAATGCCTAAATAAACTAATGTGTTTGCAAAATGGCAATAACGAAATCCTAAGAAAAGATCTGTCAGTCGTCATTCACTGAGTCTTCTTTGGTCTTCTTCCCTTTACCTCGACCCCGTCGAGTTTTCTTTCTCTTCTTTTCTGTAAGGTCGGTATCCCTCACCCCGATCTCCGGTATCCTCACTGGAGCCTCTACCAAACCCGTGTCAATAAGTGCCCTCTCTACACGAGCACGAGTCCGCACTTCCTCCCTCTGAGTCTCGCCAAAGGAGCGACCTCGGACAATCTCTTGTATCGAGCCTCCATATCTCCGATCAGTCACCCGACCGGTTATGGCGACTCGCCTTAGCCTCGCCTCCCTCGTAGTCCTACTCGAGTCACGCCGGCCCCCAATAAAGCCTCGACGTCTCTCCCCGTAATGACCCGAGTCGCTCCCATCTCCCTCTCGTACTACCCAAGTAGACAGTGGTCAAGATGGTCCCGAAGATAGCCCCGGGTGGGAAAGCAAAGCATATGTCCAAGCCCTCGAGAAGAATGAGAAGCCGGGCCGGATCTCTCATGTCCAATGGCACCACCTCCATGGTCCGGATGTCCTCCCAATCACTCGGTGGCTCCCGTAATGCCCCAAACCGCCCGGATACCAAGCAGTGGAATGTAGAAGGATGACCAGCAGTAACCCCGGAACCCTCACAAAGCATAAGACTCCCGAAATATCCTCCCGGTCCGCAATCTCCAGTGAGGTATCCACCAACGGATGTCCGAAGTGGATAGCCTAGCCATCGTCGCCTCCCAGCCTACCCCGGTCCCGTTGCCTCGGTGCACCCCTCCGAGAAATCACCCAAGGGCACCGAGTCGGCAAAGCCCCCGGCAAAGCCCCGGGCCTCTCCCGCAGCCCACAAAGTCGCATGCCGGACTCCTGCACCTCATGAAATGGTCTCCCTAGCCATCCCGTCGATGCCATGAAGGGTCTCACCCAAAACCAAGTGGGACAATGTCTTTCCCACTCTCGCAGCCTCTCACCATGTCCAAGAGACCACCATGACAGATCCCCACGGACTCAAGGTGAACAAAGCGTAAAATATGCAGAGAATGAAAGCATCCATATCCACCATGGTCGCAACCATAGCCGGAGACCCAAACTCGCCCGGATATCGAAAGGTCAATCCTGTCCGGGCTATCATCATCCCCTCAGCCTCTTCCAAAGATATCTGCAGAAAAGATGCAAGCTTTACCGCCACCGGCACGTCTCCGATCAGCGGAATAGATATAGCCTCAATCTCGGGACCCCTAATCAAGGCTCGGAAGTCTTCATGCGTTGGGACAATCTCGTTGTAAGAAAAGCAGTAAACATGTCTCCGGACGTCCCAAAACCTTGCTGCTGCTCTCAAAAGGTCCCAATCGGGCGGGAGATCCCTCAAATGCCATAAAGACTTGATCTTGAAGGAAGAATCAAGCAGTCCCTTGTGAGATTGGAAGTTATGCTTCACCCAAGATTGAAGATCGGACAGAAAATGGTCTCGCTTCCCCCTTTGCAATCTGACGGGCTTCTCCATCGCAAAATGACCAAAGATGGTATCTTTAAGTCCAAAATGTGCTCTGGGAACAATTGGGACAAGTCTAGAGTGAAAATGAAATGAAATGGCCAAGCCTTGCTTTTATTCAGAAAATGACCAGTTCGTATTAACCGTGAGCCGCACGGCTTCATTTGCCCTCTGGACAAAACCGCACGGCTACATTAGCCATCTGCAGAAAAAATTCTGCAGCAACCAAGTTGCTGCCCAAAAGGGAGTTTTCACCCCACTTTCTCAACCAAGACCTATACAAAAACATATCCAAAAGTCATTCAAGCATTTATATACCATTATAAATCATTTTGGCCCAGTTTCAGCCCCAATTCCAAGCAAAAAACTGCCCCGAGGCTCAGATAATATGCAAATTTAAAAAGCATAAATTAGAAAAGCAAATAAAGCATTAATACAATGTCTTCGCCAATCGGCGCCCAAATAAAGCAAAAAAATAAACAAATTGTGCATCAAATCATGTTCATTGTTTGTTTTGTTCCTAAATCCACTCTAGAGACCTCCTAGGCCTCCGATTCTTCTTCATCTTCATCGCTGCTCAGCTCATAAATGCTAGCCTCCCTCATCAAGTCCTCCTGGTCGCTCACGTCAGACAAATGGACATTATCGTGCCCGTACTCAGCCAGCTGCTCCAGAATGTCAGCGTTGGGTCCCCGCCCCCGAGGCATGGCACTGGAAGAGTACTCCGAGGCCGATGAGGTAGACGCTGTGCCCCCGACATGCCGTCTCTTGCGCCGGGCTCTCGTGCATCCGCCGCCTTTGAAGTGCAGCGCCTTCCTCGAAG
This sequence comes from Adenophora triphylla var. japonica, assembly GCA_022495995.1. Lineage (NCBI taxonomy): Eukaryota > Viridiplantae > Streptophyta > Magnoliopsida > Asterales > Campanulaceae > Adenophora > Adenophora triphylla. The sequence goes on along the minus strand of JAFEMH010001534.1, from coordinate 436,502 downwards.
AGACCGGCACATGTCCTTCCAGCCCCTATTCCGCCCGACTGACCACCCTATCATATGTGCGAGCCGGAACCCGAGAAAAAGAAGAGAAAAATCTCGAAAAATCTCAAAAATCTCGTAATTGCAAAAAGCAAAGAAAGCCGAAAAAGGGAAAGACCCTAAAAGTATACTTACAGTCTTTGTCGGGAGGCAAGGTATACCGGGGCTCCCTAGTGTCGGGACAGGAATCCTCATCCTCCGTGGAAGTCCATGGACCACATAAGACAAAGCAGGAGGGATCGGCGGGTCAAGAGGCTCATCCTCCCCATATCCCCGAGTGACCGCCGCCTTCACTAGCTTCGTGGCATCCTCAGCGCCGCTCCACAAACACAGCGTAGGGGGTATCCATGTCAAAATACTCCTCGCCAGCCACGCCCGCCCGGTACCTAGCAATCTCATCCTCTCGGCCAATCCCTCGGGCCGCAGCATCCGTGCCGGGAGGATCCCGAGGAGTAATGGCATCCAATGGAGGGACATGGCCATCTTTGCCTCGAGAAACGGTCCCCCAAATATATGACATCACATGTCGCCCCAAAGAAGCCATCTCCTCTCGCCTCGTCGCCTCAATGGCCTCTCCTAGTAAAATCTCCAGATACCTGCCCCAGGGGTAGAAGTCCACTCCGTCGTGCCCATCCCTGTTGATGACCGGCCTCACCATCTTATAATCAAAAGTGATCCGGGTCTTTCCCGTGAACTTATCCCTCGCATCTCCCCTCCAGTGAACCATAGCAGGAAAGATGGTGATATCGCTCTGTTGGTTCCACGGAAAGAACCTGATCACCTCACAGAACCAGACATGCATGTTCAAAACATCAAAAAGGTCATTTCTCTCTCATAAAAGTCTCAAAGACAGGAAAAAAGAAAGAGAAAAGAGAAAAGAAAGAAGGAGACTACCTCAAGGGCAAATGAAATGCAATCCATGGAGGCAGCCTTGTTCCGACTGTACAGATCCAGGGAGAAGTACAACTCCACCAATCCGGCCTCTCCCCAAGAGACCGTCCCTATCCCATCCACATTCTCCAAAGAGTCGAGAAGGCAAGTCATGGCCAGCGTCCCAGAATTAGCAAAAATAGTGACCGACAGCATCAACCACACAAAGGCTCTAGCCAGCTGCTGGGCAGTCACATCGCTAACGGCAAAGTCCCGTATGCAGTTCTGGACTGCCACCTCGACATTCCGTGTCTCCATCCCTAGCCCCTTGGGAATCAGCTCAAACCCGACCAAAGCTCGGAACTCCTCAGCTGTGATATGGTCCCTCCAAGTCACGGGCCTCCCAGTGAACTGTAGACCGGTAATAGCCGTGAAATCAGCGGGAGTCACTGTCAGCTCTCCCCAGCTCAGATGGAAGCTATGAGTGCTATCCCACCAAAACTCAGATAGGGCCTGGACCAAGCCCTTGCTCTTCGAGGTGATGTGGATCCCCCTGCCGATAGCCTCGATGAATAAATCTAGGCCGGTAGCCCGCACTAGCTGCTTGGGATTCACCCCATTCTTCTCGAAATCTGGCATCCTCTGCCAAAGCCTGACCGCTATCTCAGATGGTCCTCTGGACTTGTTCTCCTGTAGACAAGCACAACAAAGAAGTGTGTCAGTCCTTCATCATTTTCAAAAGCATGCATATATTCAAAAAAGTGCACATGTTTTCAAAAGAAAAGCATTCACAAAAGTTTTTCTAGCATCATTTGCATCAAAAAAGCGTCTTTCATCACTTGAAACACGTCATGTCAAGTCCCATTGCTTTCCTAAAGCACAAAATCACAATTTTCACAACTCTTTGCACATAAGCATTATTCTTTCAAAAATGGCATGCATGAATCCTTTTCATCTTCCAAAAATCTTGTTTCTCATTGATAATCAAAATTTTGACCTAGTTCTAGCACATGCAAGAACTCCGTCTCACTTTAAACAATTATCATTCTTACTTTATTTTCGAGAAAAAAGTGGGTCATTCCCATTATTTTTGTCAAAATAAATTGCACATGCATGCTCTTAGCCTCATAGGTTAATCATCAATGTCTCAAAATCATTCAAAAATCCTTGGAAAATCCTAGAAAATTCCTAAAATTCGGGTCAAGCCCTAAATCAATGAAAATTCAATCAAAATCGACGGAATCGAGCCAAATAAGAACGCTTAACCCAACCGGACGCGGGTTCGTCGATTTATGCTCTCTTCTCCCCGGGTAAAGCTCCGACGGAGGCGTAAGAAAGTCATACTTTCTTTCCATTCGAACGAGTTCTTTCCTCCTCCTTCTCGCAGCCGCGGAGATGTTCCTTCTTGCTTGCCTCGGTATAGGATTGCCCTCCGGATCCATTCCAATCGATAGAAGCAAAGGAAATTGAAGAATTTTGCATAAATTCTCTCCCTCTTCTCTCTCTTCCTCGGCAGCTCTTGGGCGGCAATAATGCCCAATGCCCGTTCAAATCTGTTTTAAATAATCTGGAAAAATCAAGCTTCTAGCCGTACGGCTTCTTTTTCTCCATCTCATGCCGGGCGGCCTCATTCGCTCTGAGCAGAAATTACAATTTTGCCCCTGGACTTTCCACTTGGGCCTACAATTCCCGTTATCCTTTAACTGAGATAACGTCCTTTTCAGAAGATGTCCCTCATCTCCTAAGCAATTAAGCTTTTTTCCCAGTCGCCTCCGTTAATTCCGTTATAACGAGATAACGCTAGGTGACAACCTCCGAATTGTCAAAACTTTAAACTTAGCTTACCTCTATCCCGGATAGCGACGTATGCTAATTACTCTAAACTTAGCTTACCTCTATCCCGGATAGCGAAGTATGCTCAAGTTCCTCTAAACTTAAGCTGCCTCTATCCCGGACAGTGACGTATGCTAAGTTCTATAAACTTAAGCTACCTCTATCCCGGATAGTGACGTATGCTCAAGTTCCTCTAAACTTAAGCTGCCTCTATCCCGTATAGTGACGTATGCTAAGTTCTCTAAATTTAAGCTACCTCTATCCCAGATAGTGATGTACGCTCAAGTTCTTCTAAATTAAGCTACCTCTATCCCGAATAGTGAAGTATGCTTAAGTTCTCTCAACTTTAGCTACCTCTATCTCCTCGATAGTGATGTAAGCTCTAGTTTCCTCAGGTGACAACCTCCATTAATTGTCAACCAGGTGACAGCCTCCAATAATTGTCAAAACCTTCAAGGATCCTAGACATCGTTCCTAACTATCTAGTGATGCTTGAACTACGATCAAGGCTTGATTCCTCCGGGATACGTAGGTAGCCTTTTATAAAAGGTCCAGCCATCCGACCACTTTGGTCACCCTGTTCCTTCGTCACTCATCAGTGATGAAGTAACCCCTCATAGAGGTTCAGATATCTGACCACATTGGTCACTCCTAGCATATCCCCAGTAGGATCAACTGCTTGACCTCTTAGGTCATTTTCTCTTTTACTTCCCCAGCAAGAGACCAGTTTCTCTTCTCCATTCCCCAGCGGATCTATTCCGAACTACGGCCTGGCTTGATTCCTCCGGGATACGTAGGTAGCCTTCCAGAGGTTCAGCCACTCGACCACCTCGGTCTCTCAATCCGTCTCGGCATTCGCCAGATCGGATCCTTTTCTATCGACAACCCCACTCGCCTTGCAAGTGACGTTGCCGAGGGGCTTCTGTAAGTACCCAAATCTGGCTCATGCCTTCCGGTTAAATTTCCCGGCAATTTCGGTAAGTTTCCCGATAATTCCCCGGACCTTCCTAGTGTTTCGGAAATATTCCGGAACTGTTCCAAATTGATTATAGGCTGAAAGGGAGCCTTCCCAATTAAGAAACACGTTTTTCTTAATTGGGAGGAGGCTTCTAGAATTTGCCACCTTGCATGGTTCTAGAAATGCTGAGTCACAAGGGATAATGCCGCACGGCTGCATTAGCTCAAGGTCCCTAGCCGTATGGCTTCATTGGCGATTTCCAGACTGCCTATAAATAGAGCCCTCCTCTACTCATTTTACATACAACAAAATCACCCACAAATACTCATAATACGTGAAGAAACCTCCCAAGAACAGCTGGAAGTTCAAGAAGGTGAAGAAGAAGCTCAAGAAGTCATCTCCCTCCTCCTTGAAGGCCCAAGATCAATCCTCTCCTCCTAGCTTCATCCAAAGAAGAAAAGGAAGCCATTGGTAACCTCGCACGCCCTAACCTTGCATCTTAATTGCTTTATAATTGCTCATTGCATTGCTTTTATCTTGCTTGGGACTTGGTAGATTAAAGATCATATCTTTATATTCCCCCTTCCCCTTTGCATGCATTAGGCACCATTTGCCTTTAAAAATGTAGTCTTTATCCATAAAGGTGCATCCTTTGCACCTAAAACCCCTATTTTTCCAATAAAAATGTCATCTTTATGCATCCTTTGCATATAAAAATCAAATCTTTTCAATAAAAATGCATCCTTTGCATTCAAAATCCCTTTTCCAAGCATCATTTGCTTTAAAGATCCTATCTTTACCATAAACTAGCATCCTATGCTTTTCAAAATGCAATCTTTATGCATCCTTTGCATATTGAATTCCAATTTCTTCATAAAAATGCATCATTTACATAAAAATCGTGTCTTTATGCATCCTTTGCAATAAAGATCATTTCTTTAAATCAAATGCATCCTTTGCAACCCAAAAATGTCATCTTTTCATTAAAAATGTCATTTTTACATGCATTCCCCCATTCCCCCATTAGCAACCTCGGAACGGACCGGTGTAAAAGATCCTATCTTTACATCGTTCCTTCCATAAAGGTTTCATAATCTCTTTAGAAAGGGACAACCTTTGAACCCTATATCTCCGATTATCACTTAAGATGAGTATGAAGCATCTATACGAGCTCGACCGTCTTAAAGTGTAGGATTGATGGGCTAAGGACCCTCCTTTTCTAAAGAACCTCATCTTTGACTATAAAGAGAGTCATTCTCTCGATCACGCAAGTCCCAAGGTCCAAAAATGCGATGATCACAAGTCCAAGATGAGGACGGGATCATAATCCCGAATACATAAAATCCAAGAAATCCCGAGCGACAACCAACAAATGGTTTGTACGTCCGGAAGACGACTTGGGACATTCTCTCCCCTTATTTTCAAACACATGCACACAAGAAAGCACGCAAGCAAGCACGATTAATGAAATCTTGGGAGACTTGCTCCGGCAAGGCACCTTGGGTGAACGACGATCCGTTCTTCCCAAGGGGTAACTTAACCTCCGAACCCATAAAACTTTTTTTTCAAAGTTTTGAGGAAATCAAAATGGCTTGGAGACTCCGTTTTTCAAATTAAATCGGATGTCTTCAAACTCGCGTGAATCCAACAAACACAAAATTTTGGGCACACATTCACAGTAATGCCCTAGGTTTAGTTATGTTTAACTTAAAACCGTTATGTATCATCTTTATCGTTTAAGTTTATTACTTGATTATTATGTATTTTGCATATTTATTGTAATAATCTTCGTCCCTAATTATTGAGTGAATAATTAGTATAAATGTTAATGGATAATCATATAATGATTATATGCATAGAGATGCACATTAAATTTATGGGTCTTTTTAGTGAACAAGTGACTGGACTTGACCCGTATGAGATTTATGTCATGGTCAAATTTCATAATTAAATCTCATATGGTCACTTCATTTAGTCCTTAGACCTGAGATTATCATGACCTTACATATGATGAAAGTTATGTTTGATTTTAGTCAAATGATATCTTAACACGATATTTATAAAGGCTATCTTTGGCATGATCGGATTCATGATGGGAAGGATGATAAGTCAAGATGGAATTTGTCCCTCGAAAGAGAGATGTTTTTCTTGGGCCCCTCGATGAGTGATAATGATGAAAGTGTATGGCCATACCCCAATGCGATTGGATTATCATTATACTCAAGATTGAGAAAGCATTGAACAAATACAAGTTGACGTGGACCATGACTTGTGTTCAATATAACTTCGTGAGACAAAGGGAGAAATGGAAGTGTACCATTGGAAATGTGAGCTCTTACGTTTTATTAATTGGGTAGACATAATGGCTTGCTAGAGTTCGCTTATGTTTTATGAGGGTCGATATGATCGAGGTCATTGCCAACATAATATAATCCTATTGGGTCACACACAATTAAAATGAATTGATTAAACCAAAGAAAGAATGATTGAGATTCCTGATGTGGCATATTACATCGCGCGACACAACTTGGCCATGGGCTTCGAATGGTCGCGCGACAGAATAAAGCCTAAGGCGGTTTTGACAGACAGTTTCCTAATTTGATTAGGAAACAAATACCATACTAGAGTAGCATAAATATGATGTCTGTGAAACCCTAAAAAGCTAGCCAAATTTCTGAAAAGAAAATCACAAAGGGTTTCTCAATATTCTCTCCAAAGTTTAAAAGATCTAGCAATCATCAAGAATTATTCTTGATTCATTAAAAGGTGTGGATACTACTAGAGGGTCTTCGCTCGTACAACGATTAAGGCCTAGAGTTCAAATTGTCCAAACAATCTGAAGACTCAAGTCTTGAAGATCGAAGTTTGTGATTCAAAATCACATTGATGAATTGTTCGATTGCTCAAGAATGGAAAGCAAATAAGGTTGGTTAATTCTATCTCATAGGAATTCAATTTAATTGTATAGAAGGGATCTTAGGGCTCTCGGGTTTTGTGTTATTAGATGCTTAATTCCGCTGCGCATGGACCCATAAAACCCAACACTCCCCATATCCCTAAAATTGGAATATTTCTCCAAGGATTGTCTAAAAAGCCTACTAAGGCATCAAAGACATAGGATGAAAAAAAAGATCCAATCTTTACATCCCATGCCCCTAGTCCCATGGTTTTTGAGCATTCAATAGTGAGGAACGGTGTAAAGACTCCATCTTTACATCAATCCCATTACAAAATGCCATAATCTTTGTCCCTTTAGAAATCAATGAGTCTTGGTCCTGAAATCTCCGATAATCACTTGAGACAAACACAAAATGTCCCTATGAATCATCATTGTCTCAAGATGTAGAATTGATGGAAAAAGATTCATTTTTTTCTAAATGTCTCATTCTTGGACTTAAAATGATTTCTTCGATCACCTTTGACTAAAATCCCCAAGGAAAGTTAGATTAAGACATACCAAGTCTCCTACGCCTATGTTGGTTGATTAATCTAATGGGAGGGTAGGTAGGTCCCGTAACGATGATCATAAGTTCAAAGTGAGTATGGGATCAAAATCCTGAAAACACCAAAGTCCAAGGTATCCCGAACTAAAACCTTCTTAAAATGGTTCTTATGTTCGGATAATAAACTTGGCATATCTTTTCTCTTTTCTCAAATCACACACGCACACAAACAAGCACAAATTTTGGACCTTGGAAGAATTGCTTTTGCAAGGCTCATTGGGTGAACGCCAAACGTTCTTTCCAAGGAGTAACTTAACCTCCTAACCCTTTTCCTTTTTTTCAAAGTTTTGAGGATAAATCAAAATGATGTGGTGACTCCGTTTTTCATAAATATGGTGTCTTCCAACTGAGGTGAACTCGGCCCTTTTTTGAGGGGTAATTCACAGTTGGCGACTCCGATGGGGATATAAGTAAATGTTTCCAAACTTCTTCTCTCATAAGAAGCTTTGGAACATTTACAAGGGTTAGACTTCCGTCCAGGGTCCGATCTTTGTGCTTGTGCAATTTTTTTCTTTTTCATGCATTCCTTGTGCTATTTTTAGATTGTACATACTCTGAATGATAAGCAGGTACAAATCTGAAGCAGAAAGTTGCCTATAATTCTTGGATAAACATTCTGGAAAGGCAACAATTTGGAACCTGGAAAACTGCTGGTTCCAGCCGGGCGGCCTGATCTGCCCTGGTCTGTGCCGTGCGACTTTATCAGCAGTTCCACCAGGACAGTTTTCATCTGGCATTAATCTGGAAACTGTGGTGATTTCTGGGGTTGTTCTATCCAGAATCTGACAGACCAGAAAATTTATGTGCTTATGTGATACATTTTTTTCCCGTCGCAAAACATTCTTTTAAAACACATGATCAAAAATCTCTATTTTAACTCAAAAAAGAATTTTTAGGTGACAGCACACTACGCGCACTATATATATCATGTACACTTTTGCATGCACGTCCTTAACTCGGGGTGGTTGTTCAGTTGCAGTCACAAACAGTGTTACGACGCTCCCGGGTGCGTATGGAATCATCCCAAACTCCCCATGGCAGCATGTGTCGACCACTGTACTAGTCCGTGTCACACTTTCAAAACTGTGACTTTTTGGTTGGTTTTTGTCTAGACCGTGTTATACAGCCTTGTCGTATACCCCCATAAAAGTCAAATCCGAGCCCATGCTAAAGTCAAGATTCCTCGCACAAGCGAAGCCATGCCGAAATTTCGTTAGGCAAAATTGGCAAAATCTTGACCTCCGGCATTGACTTTGACTTTGACTTGCACGGAGTATGTAAAAGTCAAACTCGAGCCCATGTTAGAATCAAGATTCCGGCACAAGCGAAGCCATGCCAATATTTTGTTAGGCAAAATTGGCAAAATCTTGACTCCCGGTATTGACTTTGACTTTGACTTGCACAAAGTATGCAACTACGCTCAATATGACACCGAGTCATTCGATTTTTAACGTCCGACCTATGCCTATTATTTTCCTTGGACAACGCCGAAGTCAACGTCTCTCGTGCAAGCGAAACTATGCCAAAATTCCGTTAAGGCTAAAGACTTGACTTTGACGGCATTGACATCGATTATAATCCGCATCGCTCGCGCGTTTAAATTTCCATGATCCGCTAGACCCTAGGACCGTTCTTCTCTTTCGGTCGGTGGGATTCGCTTGCCCTATAGGACCCTCGCCCGGGGCTGTCCACCCTGGAATGTCGAAATATAGGTGCAAAACGAGGGGCTTATAGACGTAGTGATGGAGCCCACTGATCCAGTATCTAGAGTAGTTGCGAAAAAGAAGGGCAACCTTTTCCAACCAAATAGGGATAATTAAAAGACACTATTTTAAGTAAACTTGAAGATTCTTAACTGCATGTTACTTGAGCCTTCAGCCTAAACACTTACCCCTGAGTCTAAACCTTGCCTATCCCTTTCCCGCAGCGAGAAAGAAGTGGGTGAGAATACCGGGTCACCGGCTTCTCAGTGTAGAAATTTCCGGCTCAGACAGTTCGTCAGAATCATCAGTTTTGTCTACTCAGAGGTTTAGAATGACATATCTGATAGAAAACAATGGTGGTAACCCGATACTTAGAGAGGAAGCCGCACCAGCTCAACCCAAGCCCCACATTTAGTATGGTGTCTGCGACTTCGATGAGTGTCTGGAGGATGCCTACCAGGAAAGGATCAATGAGGATGCCCCCTGAAAGAGGAGAAAGAAGAAGAAGTCTTCCCAACAAAAGCAGAAGAAGAAATATGAAGCAAGAGATACCAGCATAGGAAGGTTAGGAGAACCCTCAGGCATGTTTGATTACTACAGTCTCGGTGCACTGCTCTGAGAAATCACCCAAGGAAAATGAGTAGGCAAAGCCCTAGGTAAAGCCCCGAGCGGCTCCTACAACCACAGAGTCAGTACAGCTGGGCTCCCTGACCGCATGAAAAGGTCCCCCTGGTCATCCTATCAATACCGTGCAGCGTCTCTCCCAAAATCAGAGGGACAATATCTCTCCCGGCCATGCAGTCTCGGACCATGTCCAAAAGGCCACTATGGCACACTCCAAAGGATTCAGCAGTGAAAAGGAAAGAGAATACGCTGAGAATGAAAGCATCCATAGATACCGTGGTCCCAACAGTACCCGGAGACAAGAATCTGCCTGGAATATCAGAGATGTCGATCCTATCGGGAGCTATCATCATCCTTTCAGCTTCTTTCGAAAAATTTTGCAGAAAAGATGCCAGCTTTGGGATCACCGGTAAATCTCCAGCCAAAGGAATCGAAATAGCCTCGACTTCCGGACCCCCAATCAATGCTCAGAAATCCTCGAAGGTGGGGATGATCTCATTGTAAGAAAAGGAGTAAACGTGTCTCCGGGCATCCTAAAAATTTGCTACTGCTCTCAAAAGGTCCCAATCCGGCGGGAGATCCTTCAAATGCCATAAAGATTTGATTTTGAATATGTTATCAAAAAGCCCCTTGTGAGATTGAAATTATACCTCATCCAAGATTGAAGGTCGGAAAGAAAATGGTCTCTTTTTCCCTTTTGCAATCGGACCGGTTTCCCCATAGCAATGATTAGATTCGTCTATTTTAGGCTAAAAATCTATTTTGGAATGATTTGAGACAAGCCAAATTCGGAAATGAAGCTTCTAGGACCTTCCTTGGCTTTATTTGCAGAAAATCAATTTGGACAGGAGACCCAGCTTTGCGGCCCTTTTTTCTCGGTTCCCAGCCGAGCGGCCTCATTTGCTGCTGCAGAAAAAAATATGCAGCAGCTAAAGCTGCTACCCAAGTGGAATTTTCACCCACTTTCTCAAAAACCTGCATAAAAATCATCCCAAACACAATCCATACATTCCAAATATCATCATAAACATTTTGGCCCAATTTTCGCCCCATTTCCATGCAAAAAAAAAAATTGCCCCGAGGCTCAAGTAACATACAAAAATAGCAATAAAAAAAATCATTACATGTCTTTGCCACAATTGACCCCCAAATAAAAAATAAATAATTACAAATTGTTGTCATACTTGCATCATTTGTTTTTTGTCTCTCTCTCTCTCTCTCTCTCTCTAAAGTACAGAAAGAACCCTAAGCCTCCGACTCCTCATCGCTGCTCAGCTCATAGTATTCGGGGTCCCTCATCAATTCCTCATCATCACTCACAGCGGACAAGTCAACAGGCACGTGCTCGTACTCCGCCAACTGCTCCAAGATGTCGGTATTAGGCCCAAGCCCCCGAGGCACGCCACTAGTCGAAGACGAGTGGTATCCTGAGGTCGATGACGAAGAAGCCACACTCCCAACATGCCTCCTCTTGCGCTCAGGCTCCTGCGCATTCCCCGCAGCCCTTGAAGCACAAGCTAGCTTCCGCAAGAGAGACCGAGCCAGTTGCTTCCATCCTCTGTTCTGCCGCACCAAAGTGTTATAGGTACGAACAGGGACCTGCGAGAAAGAAAAGGATTCAGAATTGCTGAAATAATATGGAAAAGCCAAAAAAGGAATCCAGAGTTTACTTACAGTGCTGTCAACCGGCAAAGTAAATTCGGCATCTCTCGTGTCGGGAATGGGCACCATCAGCCTCCTTGGCACCCCATTCACCACATAAGATAGATGAGCCAAGGGAACAGGTGGATCGGTCAGCTCTGCCTCTCCATACCCCTGGGCAACAACTATCTTCACCAGCCTCTGTGGCATCCTTAAACTCTCCTACACAAAGGTGGCATACGGAGTGGCGTGGTCAAAATAATCCTCTGCTGCCAACCCAGTCTGTACCTATCCCTCTTGTCCTCTGGCCAATCCTTAGGCTGCATCATGAAAGGAGGAGGATCGTGGAGAGTAATAGCGCCCAAAGGAGGGACGTGACCATGCTGCCTAGAAAACCGATCACCCAAATAGATAACGTCACAGGTCAAGCCTGTCAGCCACCTCCTCTGCCAAGTCACGGCCACGGCATCGCCCATCAAAGCCGCAGGATACCGCCCCCAAGGGTAGAAAGTCACCCTCTGACAACCGTCCGCATTGAGCACAGGCCTCACCATCTTGTAATCAAAGGTGATTCGAGTCTTTGTGTTAAACTTGTCCCGAGCCTAACCCCTCTAGCGTACCATAGTTGAGAAGGTGGCACGATTACGCTGCTGGTTCCACGGAAAGAACCCGATCACCTCGCAAAACCAAGCCTGCATGTCTGAACATAAAGGTCATGTCTCTCACAAATTCTGAGGATACAGAAAAAAGGAAATAACAGAAAGAAGAGTGAGAATACCTCCAAAGCAAAAGAAAAGCACTCCACAGAAGCAACCTTGTTGCGGCTATACAGATCCAGAGCAAAATAAAGCTCTGCCAATCCAGCCTCACCCCAAGAGATATCCCCAACGGCAGCCAAATCATCCATAGAACCCAACAAACAAGTCATCGCCACTATCCCGGAGTTGGCAAAGATGGTGACACATAAAGTCAACCACAGAAAAGCCCTCGTGAGCTGGTGAGCAGTCACAGCATTGGCAGCAAAGCCCTCCATGCACCTAAGAACCTTGATCTCAATAAGATGAGTCTCTATCCCTAACCCCTTCGGACGGATGTCAAACCCCACAAAATCCCTGAACTCAGCATCAGAAATGTGGTCTCTCCAAGTCATAGGCCTATCAGTGAATTGCAAGCCTGTGATAGCTGTGAAATCGACAGGGCCACTGTAGCCTTTCCCCAGCCCAAGTGAAAACTATGGGTGGTGTCCCACCAAAACTCAGGAAGAGCTAGGGTCAATCCCTTACTCATGTTCGTCCCATGAACACCTTTGCTGATAGCCTCAACAAAGGCATGGAGACCCATAGCCTCAACTAGCTGTTTCGGGTTGTGACCATCCTTCTCGATGTCAGGTATCCTCGCCCACAACTTCATCGCAATCTCAGCGGGTCCTCGAGATTTGCTCTCTTGCAGGTAAGCATAGCAAACGTGCGTTAGTCCTTCAACTTATCTCAAAAAATATGCATATGTTCACAAAGTGTTACACACATTCCAAAGTAAAGCATTCATAAGAGATTTTCTAGCATCATTTGCCTAGAACACGCGTTTTTCATCCAAAGCAAGAATAAGCACAAAACATTTCAATTTTCACAAAATATTTTCATACAAATTTAATCTTCCAAACAGGCATGCATGAATCATTTTCATCGTCCAAAATCTCATTCTCGCATCCATGATCAGGAGTTAACCTAGTTCTAGAACATACAAGAACTCCGTCCCATTTTGGAATTATTTTTCTCACTTTATTTTCAAAAAATGAGTCATACTCATATTTCTTCAAATGAATTGCACATGCATGATTACCTATATGTCTAGCTTCGTAGGTCAATCATTAAATCCATAAAATCATCAACAAAATCACAAAAAAATCCAAGAAATTCCCAAAATTCAAATTTAGCCCTAATCAATCAAAAATCACCCAAAATCGATGAAATTGAGCAAATCAAAAGTGCTTACCCCTATAGATTGAGGTCTCATTGATTTGTGATCCCTTTTATCGGGATAAAACTGAGAGATAGGCACCGCAAAGTCATACTTTCGGTTGGTCCTCACAAACTCCCTTCTCTTTAACCTCGCGGCTTGTGATAGATCACGTCGCGCTTGGCGAGGCCTAATGTGTCCTCCTTGGTCCATTTGAGCAGTAGAAACTAGAGACTTTCAAGACCTTGGCATTTTTCTCTCCCTTTTCTCTCTTCTCTCCTCGGCAACAATGGCAGCAATGGCCACTGCCCATTTTTCTTTCTGATTTAATAATCTTGTGCAACGGAGTCTCAAACCGTGCGGCCTCTTTTTCTCCATCATGAGCGAAGTGGCCTTATTCGCCTCAGGCTGAATTTATGCTTTTGCCCCTGGACTTTCCAATTGAGCAAATTCCCCCCGTTGTCTCCTAATGGAGTAACATTGTCTCCCAAAAATCTCCGTTATCTCCTAATGGAATAACGCTTTCTCTCAAAAACCTCCGTTATCTCCGTTAGAATGGAATAACGTTAGGTGATCCCTCAAAATGTTCAAACCCAATTAGGAAATCCCTCAAAATGTTCAAACCCAATTAGATGATCCCTCAAAATGTTCAAATCTATCAGGCGACAACCTCCAAATTTTCGAATTCCAACTTTAGCTCCCTCTATCTCCTTCGAAAGAGATAGCACCGTAAGCTTTGGTTTCTTAGGTGATCCCTCAAAATGTTCAACCCCAATTAGGTGATCCCTCAAAATGTTCAAACCAGTCAGGTGACAACCTCCAAATTGTCAAATTCAAGGTTTAGCTCCCTCTATCTCTGTCAAAAAGAGATAGAGCTGTAAGCTTTAGTTTCCATTATTTTCGTTAGAATGGAATAACGTCAGGTGAAAACCTCCAAATTGTCAAATTCTAGCTTTAGCTCCCTCTATCTCTGTCAAAAAGTGATAGCGTCGCAAGCTTTATTTTCCGTTATTTCCGTTAGAATGGAATAACGTCAGGTGACAACCTCTAAATTGTCAAATTCCAGCTTTAGCTCCCTTTATATCTGTTAAAAAGAGATAGCGCCGAAAGCTTTAGTTTCCGTTATTTCCATTAGAATGGAATAACGTCAGGTGACAACCTCCAAATTGTCAAATTTCAAGCTTTAGCTACCTCTATCTCCTTAGAAGGAGATAGTACCGTAAGCTTTAGTTTCCAGCTTTAGCTCCCTCTATCTCCTTAGAAGGAGATAGCGCCGTAAGCTTTAGTATCCAGATTTAGCTCCCTTTATCTCCTTAGAAGGAGATAGCGCCGTAAGCTTTAGTATCCAGCTTTAGCTCCCTCTATCTCCTTCGAAAGAGATAGCACCATAAGCTTTAGTTTCTTAGGTGACTCCTCCATTAACCGTCAAAACTCTGAGGATCCTAGACCTGTTGCTTAACTGTCTAGCGGTGATCCTGAACTACGATCGTGGCTTGATTCCTCCCGAGGATACATAGGTAGCCTTTCAAAGGTTCAGCCATCCGACCACATTGGTCACCCTTTTCCTTTACCATCTCCCCAGTGGTGTGCGAACCTATTAAATGGTCCAGCCATTCGACCTCTTAGGTCACCTTTCTTCCTTTAAAGCAAAAGATATGTTTCTCTTCACCATTCTCCATCAGTTTTCGAACTACGATCATGGCTTGATTCCCCCGGGATACGTAGGTAGCCTACTTTAGGTTCAGCCAATCCGTCACACATGACATCCTTCTCCAGCAGATCCAGAACTACGATTCGGCTTGATTCCTCTTCAGGGATACGTAGGTAGCCTTTCAAAAGGTTCAGCCGTTCGACCTCCTTGGTCACCCAATCCCAATCTATCTCTGCAGTTCACCAGATTGGATTCTCACTTTTATCGACAACCCCACTTGCTTCGCAAGTACCGTTGTCGAGGGGCTTCTATAAGTACCCAAATCTGGCTCATGCCTTCTAATTAAAGTTTCCTAGCAATTCCCCAAACTTTCATAAAGTTTAGAGGCAATTCGGGAACTTTTCAAGACTTTCCGAGCAAGGAAGGAGCTATTAGGAATAAGAATTCTGGATAGGACCTCGCTGCAAAGTAGCTTCCAACCTGCCACCTTGCATGTTTCCAGAAACAAGCTGACGCGACAGGAGAAGGCGCCGGGCAGCTTATTTTACCGCATGGTCATGCCAGGCGGCCTTATAAGAAGCACACCAGAAGCCTATAAATAGAGGCCTCCTCTATTAAAAAAAAAGGAATTTTCAGCACTGTTACTCTACAGAAATCACAACTCGAATTCCAGTTTCCAAAAACACATAAAATTACTCTCTCTCATACACTAATCCTACCCTAATCTATTCCAAATAGATATTGCCTAGGAAAAACTCCCTTGGAAGATAGAGAAAAACCAATATTGGTAATCTCTCCTTCCCTCGCCTCTAATACAATCCTACATACTCTTATTCCATTGTTACTTGTTATTTATCTTTATTTATGTCATAAAGCTTCAATCTTTAACAACGTAACTCAATATTTCCCACTCCCCTACACAAATGACTCAATGGAGATCCTCTCCCTATGATGAACAAGATTCCACAAGTGACTTGTTCTAGGAATGATCTACCAAATGAGGATGTGATCCCCCTTTACATTTATGTATAAAAATGCAATCTTTATTTACTATATGTCATCCCCTTCCCTTGATCTAGGTTTTCCAAGGATTGTCCACCTAATGAGGTGTTAAGGACATAGGAGAAGCCATGAAGATCATCCTTTTACATTATGTTCTTAGATTAATGATACTCCTTGTATTTCCATATTAAAAATGCAATCTTTATATTCATATTGTTTATCCCCATATCCCTAAAGTTGGATTCTTTCTCCAAGGATTGTCTAAAGCCTACTAAGGCATCAAATACATAGGATGAACAAAAAGATTCAATCTTTACATCCCATGCCCCTAGTCCCATGGTTCTTGAGCATTCCATAGTGAGGATTGGTGTAAAAACTCCATCTTTACATCAATTCCATTACAAAATGCCATAATCTTTGTCCCTTTAGAAATCAATGAGTCTTGGTCCCGAAATATTCGATAATCACTTGAGACAAACACAAAATGTCCCTATGAATCATCATTGTCTCAAGATGTAGGATTGATGGACAAAGATTCATTCTCTTTCTAAATGTCTCATTCTTGGACTTAAAAGGATTTCTTCGATCACCTTTGACTAAAATTCCCAAGGAAATTTAGATTAAGACATACCAAGGCTCCTACATCTATGTTGGTTGATTAATCTAATGGGAGGGTAGGTAGGTCCCGTAATGATGATCATAAGTTCAAAGTGAGTATGGGATCAAAATCCCAAAAACACAAAAGTCCAAGGTATCCCGAACTAAAACCTTCTTATAATGGTTCTTACGTTCGGATAATAAACTTGGCACATCTTTTCTCTTTTCTCAAATCACACACGCACACAAACAAGCACAAACTTTGGACCTTGGAAGACTTGCTTTTGCATGGATCCTTGGGTGAACGCCAAACGTTCTTCCCAAGGAGTGACTTAACCTCCGAACGCTTTTCTTTTTTTTTCAAAGTTTTGAGGATAAATCAAAATGGCGTGGCGACTCCGTTTTTCATAAATATGGTGTCTTCCAACTGAGGTGAACTCGGCCCTTTTCGAGGGGTAATTCACACAACCCTATAATCAGACGCTGCTAAATACACCAACAACTCATTACCCTCAACTGAGCTACATAATAATGTCGGCTTTCCCAAATAACTCTTCATTTGCTCGAAGGCTTCATTACACTCTTCACTCCATGAAAACTTCTGTCCTCCCTTCAAGACTTTGAAAAATGGCAGACACCTTTTAGGTGATCTAGAAATGAAGCGTCCCAAGGCAATGATTCTTCCATTTAAATGTTGAATTTCTCGAATTGTCTTTGGTGGCGACATATCAAGTAAGGCATGTATCTTCTCGGTATTGATCTCTATTTCCCTTCTGTTCACCAAAAACCCCAAAATTTTTCCCGGTGTAACTCCAAAGGTGCATTTACTGGGATTCAGCTCCATTAAATTTTTTCTTAGACTGCAAAAAGTTTCAGCGAGATCCTCCAGGTGGTCGCCAACCTTGGTTTTTATCACCATGTCGTCAATGTAGGCTTCTACTTTCCTCCCAATCTGCGACTTGAACACCTCGTTCACCATACACTGGTATGTCACCCCAGCATTTTTCAAGCCAAACGACATCATTTTATAGCAAAAATTTCCTTTAGGTGTTCTGAACGCCATTTTTGCCTTATCCTTCTCCGCCATCTTAATCTGGTGGTAGCCTGAGTAAGCGTCAATGAAGCAATACACTTTGTGCCCTGCAATGGAATCCACCAACTTGTCGATCTTTGGCAAAGGATAACAATCTTTGGGCCATGCCGTATTCAGGTCACTGAAATCTATGCACATCCTCCATTTATTGTTTGCTTTCAACATCATAAATGGGCAAGCCAACCAAATTGGGTATTGAATTTTCTCAATGATTCCCGACTTTAACAACTTTTCGACCTCCTCCAAAACTGCCTTCTCCTTTTTCGCCGACCAATACCTAACTTTTTGTTTGAATGGTTCTATATTTGGGTCCACGTTAAGACAGTGCATGGCAAAATTTTCATCTATCCCCCTCATGTCCTCAGGCTGCCAAGCAAACACATCCAAACTTTCCTTCAAAAATGCAATCAACCGTTCTCGCTCATCCTCTGCTAGCTGTTTCCCGATTTTAATTTTCTGCTCAGGGAAACTGCTATTGACTTCTACTTCCTCCAGTTCTTCCAAATCTTGGATATGACGCTCATCTCGCACTTGCAACGTATCAACTTCAATTCTCTTTCTTTTCTTATCTTTGGCGAAAACCTTCTCACTATTTAATGAAAAGACATTTCCTGTTGCCCGCCCATCCATATTTTCAACCTCAATCTCTTCACATTCCTCGTCATCCTCTATTACAGGCTCCTTCATTTGTACAAGTCTAACAACCCTTACACAGCTCAAGGTTGAATTCACGCTGACTATCTTCATTAACAGATTAATCCCTTTCGGCAACTTTTTGTTCCTCATCTCTTCCACGACTTCTCGCACCTCATCATTCTCCATCTCTCCATCTTCTAAAAGCATAGTTGTCGCCACAGTTATGATTGATGTGTTGTTTATCATACTTTCTGTTACCTCCCAATCCATCTCCTCATCATTTGCGACAATCACATTAATGTGCAATGGGCGAACTACAGACTTGGTTGTTAGTGAGCTGGTGCTTGCCACCTTTCCCATTTGCATTTCTCTCTTCTTTCTGATGACCATGATAGCTTCACTTTTTGAACTCCCAATGCCATTGGGGGTGGGGTACTTCACTCTTTTATGGGGAATAGATACCACTATCTCAAAACTTTGCATAAACGGGATTCCAACTATAGCATTGTAGGGAGAAACCAAGTCAATTACCATGAATTCCATAGTTTGATTTCTCGCCAATCTTCCTTCCCCAATCTCAACAGCCAACACAATTGTCCCCTTCACTCTCACCGTATGATTTGTAAAACCTTCTAGAAAACCGTTATAGGGGATCATGTTTGCCTCGGTGTAATCCATTCTCTTGAAGGCCCCATAATACAGAATGTTGCGACTTGCTCCAGAGTCCACTAGCACCCGCTGGACGATGTTGTTTCCCGGATAAATAGTTATCACAACAGGATGGCTTCCATGACTTGTTGTTACTGCCAATTCTCGCCTTGAAAAATTTATCACTCTATCTTCATTTGGCGGGTACTCCGAAACATTAAAGTTGTACGACAAAGTCATGATTTGGTTTTCAAGCTGAGAGATGCTTGGGATTGGATCTTGAATAACGTCGATCAAGTTTCTCTCTTCTCGTGCTACTTGCCCTCCATCCTTTTCCAGGTATTCCGTCAACTCGCCACCATCAATTTTCATCTGAATTACCCTCTTCAAATTATAAAAAACATCCGTGGCATGCCCCTTCGCTTGATGATACTTGCAAAAACTGTTCTGATCTCTGAGTGCCTCTCTTGACTCTTGCATGGGGAAAGTCGCTGGTAAATGTACCATCTTTAGAATCTCGCTAGGCCTGGTGTTCAACTTAGCAAATTTTACAATTTTCCTAGGCCCACGGCCTCCTCCACGGCCACCACCTCTTCCAACTTGGCCTCTGCCGCGATCCCTCCATGCACCTCCTTTTCTTCCTTTACGTACTCAATCCTTTCTTTAACATTCTTCCTCGCCTAAGAAGTTGATACGAGAATCACAGGTACTTCGTCATTATCATCTCCTCCACAATATCCTCTAACCCGCTCGTATAACTCGCCGGCGGTTTCCAGCAACCTCATCCCTAATTCTCGCTTGAAATGGCCAGGCAATAAACCGCATTGCAAAGCATAATGATGTTGCTTTTTGTTCTATGTCGGAAATCTGATTTGCCACCTTCATGAACCTTTCGGTGTAACTGGCTATTCCCTCACCGGCTTTCTGCCTTATCCCGCATAGCTCCTGCTTCCTCACTAGCTGTGCCCCAGAGGCACTAAATCTCGCCAAAAAATTCCTTTTAAAATCTTGGTACCCAATGATTGACTATGTAGGTTATGTGAGGAACCACTCCAGAGCATGATCAGTCAATGTACTAGTCAGCACTCTACACAAAATTGCTTCATTCTTGGTAAGCATGGACATCGTCACCTCAAAATCTCCAACGTGGGTTCTCGCTCTTCTGCTACCCGAATAATTCGACAATGACGGCATGCGGAAAATAGGATTTGGATCAGCATTTTGAATTTCTTTCACAAACGGAGTTAAGTAAGAATCTTTTTCCTCCACAACTTTGTTTCCTGCTTCTAATTCCTTGATTCTTTTTGTCATTTCATTCCTCAATTGGTCCTCCTTCTTTTTCTCCGCCTTCTCAACCTTATCAATCTTCTCAATCTTATCAACCTTCTCAAGCTTTTCATGTCGCCTAG
Organism: Adenophora triphylla var. japonica; assembly: GCA_022495995.1. Taxonomy (NCBI): domain Eukaryota; kingdom Viridiplantae; phylum Streptophyta; class Magnoliopsida; order Asterales; family Campanulaceae; genus Adenophora; species Adenophora triphylla. Next base: position 416,342 of record JAFEMH010001534.1, on the reverse strand, counting down.
GCTCCTTGTCCTTGCGCGACCTTTCTTCTGAATGTCTAGAGCGACTTGTCATGTATTTCTTATCTATGGTGTTTTGGGTTTTATGGGTCCATGCGCAGCGGAATTAGCATCTAAATAACACAAAACCCAAGAGCCCTAAGATCCGTTCTATACATTTAAATTGAATTCCTATGAGATGGAATTTACCAACCTTAAATGCTTTTCGTTCTTGAGCTATCAAACAATTTATCAATGTGATTTTGAATCACAAACTTCGATCTTCAAGACTTGAATCTTTAGATTGCTTTGGACAATTTGAACTCTAGGGCTTGATAGTCGTACGAGCAAAGACCCTCTAGTAGTATCCACACTTTAGAATGAACCAAGAACAGTTCTTGAGAATTGTTAGATTCTTAAACCTATGGAAGAAATATTGAGAAACCTTTGTTGTGATTTTTCTTAGAATATTCGGCTAGACAATTAGGGTTCACAGACTTAATATTTATACTACATTAGTATAGGTATTTGTTTCCTGATCAAATCAGGAAACAGTCTGTACTGCCTTAGACACTACCTGTCGCGCGACCACAAGCAGCCTATGGGCAAGTTGTGTCGCGCGGCGACATGTGCCATTTGGCAAGTTCTGTCGCGCTACCAAGTATGCCGTATGCAGGAACTCTCAATCATTTCTTCCTTTGGTTTAACTAATTCATTCCAATTGTGTGTGACCCAATAGGATTATATTATGTTGGCAATGAGTCCAATCAAATCGACCCTCATAAAAAATAAGCGGACTCTAGCAAGCCATTATGTCTACCCAATTAATATAACGTAAGAGTTCACATTTCCAATGGTACACTTTCATTTCTCCCTTTGTCTCACGATGTTATATTGAACACAAGTCATGGTCCACGTCAACTTGTAATTGTTCAATGCTTTCTCGATCTTGAGTATAATGATATCCAATTGTATTGGGGTATGGCCATACACTTTCATCATTATCACTCATCGAGGGGCCCAAGCAAAACATCTCTCTTTCGAGGGACAAATTCCATCTTGACTTATCATCCTTCCCATCATGAATCCGATCATGCCAAAGATAGCCTTTATAAATATCGTGTTAAGATATCGTTTGACTAAAATCAAACATGACTTTCATGATATGTAAGGTCATGATAATCTTAGGTCTAGGGACTAAAGGAAGCGATCATATGAGATTTATTTACGACAATTGACCATGACATAAATCTCATACGGGTCAAGTCCAGTCACTTGTTCTCTAACAAGTACCCATAAATTTAATGTGCATCTCTATGCATATAATCATCATATGATTGTCCATTAAGATATATACTAATTATTCACTTAATAATTAGGGATGGAGATTATTACAATAAATATGCAAAATATATAATAATCAAATAATAAACATTCTCTTTAATCAATGATAAAGATGATACATAACGGCTTAAGTTAAACATAACTAAAGCCTAGGGCATTACACCAACAGTCTCCCACTTACACTAGGCTCCATCTATGTATCGAATACCCATGGACTTAACATGACCATCATGCTTCTGCCTGTGCGAGGGTTTTTGTAAGTGAATCCCTAATGTTATCATCGGTTGATACTTTGCATATCTTAATGTCTTCTCATTCTTTTATGAAATCTCAAAAAATGTCTAAGTATGTGTTTGGATCACCGTTGTGACCTTGGTTCCATTGTTTAGCACAAATGACACAATATTTATCACAACAAAGTTCCACCGATTAGTGATACTTGGAACATTTCCAAAATACTAAATGAACTTTTGATCTAAACTGCCTCTTTTAGCTACATCATATGTTGCTAAAATTCGGCCTTAGTAGTAGAGTCGGCTACAATTTTCTGCTTGGAATTCTTCCAATCAAAACTGCACCTTTAATAAGCATAAACACAAATCCTAATTGCGATTTTAAATTAACTTTATTAGTTTGGAAGCTAGCAACTATATAACCCTTACAACAAGATTATCTTCCAACCTTTCAAGTACCAAGAACGTATCCTTAATTCTTCTTAAGTACTTAAGGATCATCTTGACTGCCATCCAATGGTTCTCGACAGGATCAGATTGGTATTGACTCGTCATTCTTAGAGCATACGAGACGTCGGGTCTAGTAAAAATCATGGCATGACAGATTCAAATGCCGGAGCATATAGAACTTCATTCATTCCCTTTTGCTCATTAGTTGTCATAAGACAATGAGTATTGCTAAGAGAAAAACCATGACCCATTGACAAGTTACTTTTCTTAGACTCTTTTAAGAACCTTGTCAATGTGAGTATTTTGACTCAAACCAATTTATCCTTTTAGATCTATCTCTATAGATCTTGATGCCAAGGATATAATCGGCTTCACCCATATCTTTCATTGAGAAACCTTTCCTTGACCAAGACTTGACAGTCTTAAGTGTCGAAACTTCGTTTTTCCAATGAGTAAGATATCATTGTAATAGGACAATAGAAATAATACTACGCTCCCACTGAATTTCATGCATACACAAGATTTATCTTCGTACTTGAACTCTTTGACTGATTCATCAAAATGAAGATTCCAATTCCTCAAAGCTTGCTTCAACCCATCTTATGGATCTTTGCAACATGCACACTTTATTAGAATTTCTCGGATTGACAAAACTTCCGGTTATGTACTATACACATCCTTAATAATCTTTCCATTTAAAGAAAGCCGTTTGACATCCATTTGTCATGTCACATGGTCACAATATGTGATAATGGCAATTGAAATTCTAATAGACTTTGGCATTGTAATTGGAGAAAAGGTTTCAACATAGTCAATACTATGAATTTGCCTAAATCCCTTTTTTTACAATCCTTAGTCATGAAAGTATACACCTTCCCATCCATGTCGGTCTTGAAGACCTATTTGCACCTTTAGTTTTTACACCTTTAGGTGGATCAATCAAGTTCCAAACTTGATTATCAGCCATGGATTGTAATTCGGACTTTATGGCCTCTTGCCATTTTTCCGAATCAGAAGAGGACATCGCTTCTTGATAGCAAGTAGGATCGTCATTCTGAATGACTTCCACCTTATTACTTTCCGATATGAGAAATCAATATTTCTTGAGCTCGGATCGTAACCTATCCGATCTACGATGGACTTGTGCATCTTGAACCGGTTCCACAACTCTTTGTGAACTTGGTTCCGTCTCTACTCTTGGTTCCATATTATTTTCGGGTTCTTGAATTTCTTCAAGAATTAATTTTACTCCCACTAGATTCTTTATTGAGAAACTATTTTCTCAAGAAACGAATCGTATAGAGCAACAAACATTTTATTCTCTTTGCGGTTGTAAGATTAATTTCCAAAAAATAACCTTTGTCAGATTTAGGTGCTAGCTTATCGGAGACAAGTCTCTTTCTATAAGTTTTGCAAACCCAAATCTTCATGAAAGACAAACTTAGTTTTCTTCCATGCCACATCTCATGTGGGGCCTTAGGAACCGATTTGGTAAGGACTCAATTCAGTGTAACCGCATTATTTCTAATGCATATCCTCAAAAGGAAATAGGAAAATCAAATTGACACATCATCGAACGAACCATGTCCTACAAGGTTCAATTCCTCCTATCAGACACACCATACAATGTGGTGTTTCGGGTGGAGTCAACTCTGAAACGATTTCACATTTTTGAGATGATTGTCAAACTCTTGGCTCAAATATCCATCACCTCGATCTAATCGAAGTACTTAATAGTTTTGCCAAGTTGTTTTGTACTTCATCTTGAAATGTTCGAAATATCTCAAACGATTCACCTTTGGACTTCATTAGATAGACATAGTCATATCTAGATAAGTCATTGGTGAATGTGATGAAACACCAAAATCCTCCCCTAGCAATGCTGCTTAATAGTCCACATACATCTTATGTATAATGACTAATAAGTCACTAGCCCTCCCACTACTCTTAGTGTAGGGTGGTTTAGTCAATAATAAGATCCACATTCCTCAAATGATTCAGAGTCATATGAGTCTAAAAGTCCATGTTAATGGAGTTTAGATATATGTTTCTTATTTATCTGACCAAACCGGCAATGCCATATGAACGCGTTATTCATATTATTCTGTTTAGATTTCCCATTTATATTATAGATATCTTCAATATTATTTTGTTTCTTAACAACAAGGATATGAAGACCATTAAATGACACATGCAATACAATAAGACATATCATTAAATGAATATAAAATTTCTTGTTTTCAATAAGAAAATTATATCCTTCATCATCCATATAAGAAATGAAAATAATACTTCTACCCAAATCCGGAACTTAGTAACATTTGTTCGAAACATGTACTAGTTCACTTGGTAAATTGACTTCATATGTCCCTATGGCTAATGCAGCAACTCTTGCTTCATTCCCACGCATAGGTTTAATTTACCTTCTTTGAGTAGCTTTCTATTCTTTGTTCCTTGTACATTTAAACAAATGTGGGATCCAATCCGGTATCATATACCCTAGAACAAGAAGTCAAAAGGAAAATATCTATCATATAGATACTTGAAGTAGTAGCAATCATATTGCCCTTCTTCACCTTTTAGGCCTTCCTAATAAGCCTTGCAACTTTGCTTCCAATGACAATCTCATTACCATGGTAGCAAATTGCATCCTTTTGAGACACTTTGGGTTTAGCCTCTTCGACTTTGGCAACTTTTTCCCTAGGTTTAGCAACCATTGCTTTACCTTCTTTACCTTTCCTTTATGAACCCCTTTCTTGTGTTAACCATTAACACACTTGTGGATTGCTCCCTTTTGCATCTCATGCATTAGGAACCTTCACCACAACATACATCTTTTGCCTAGCTTGCACTTGGAACATTTCCCTTGTGCGTTGTGCTTAGAACAAAAGCAGTTACCATGTGCTCAAGGTTCTTCATAAGAATCTTTGAACATTGTGGCAAGTATAAGACAAGCAATATCATTAGAATCATCAACATGTTTCTAATGTTGCTCCTTATCTGCCCTTTGCAACATTTGCAGTGGGTTCAGTAGGAATGAATTCATCAAGAACGTACACATTTACCTAAGAACCATTCTCTAGGCTTCTGATCCAACCAGAATTATCTGTATCATTCCTTTCGAACTCTGCCCTTCATAAGGACGAATAGTAATTTATTGTGTAATGCTATTTCTACAACAAAATATACAAACTATATGAACACATATCAATATCAACACATTTATCATCTAAGAGTAAATCATGTATTTCACAAATACTCCCACTAAATTATACACCTTCCAATGCAAATAAGCATAATATAATTTAATGGGCTAAGATCCAACTTTAATTTAATCTCAAGTACGCTATGGCGCACCGCTCAAGATTAAAATTAATTAGGTAGAAAACATCAATCATATCGTATATGACTCTTAGATCTTTTATGAGATTTATTTAAGACATCATATGTCTAAGCATATTTTAATCTCATCTTATGCCTTGGGTCCAAAACCATTTTGATAACCCAATTAAGTTCATCCACTTTAAACGTATAAGAACCACCATTTCCTCATCTTGCTCGTAAACGAAATAGAATCAAAGTACCTTGCTATGGCAAGCCCACCCAAAACTATCCGAGTGGTCTCAAGTGTTTTAATCATGGATTGGCATAAAGAACTTAAAAGTTAAATGAAGGTTCTTTAAAGCAGATTATAAGCATATCAACAAAGATAATCATAATCGCACACCAGGTAAGTTCCCAGGAAAATAGGTGAGCCACAAGGACTACTTAAGTACCAAATTTCTCCTTCGACAGAACTCTCCTTGACATGCTCAATTAGAATACCAGCTCTGATTTGCAACATAATCAATACTTTGTGTACTAACTTGTTTCTCACAAACAATCAAATTCCTCTAAATTTTGCGTAAACTAACTTGTTTCTCATAAACTATCAGAAAACCAAAATTTTGATGTTTCAACTAAACATTCAGAAAATTACAATTCAATGTTTCAACTAAACATCTAACAAAGTTCTTAACACATAAGAACACATAATTCATGCATCGTAACAATTAATAAAATCACATTTAAATTAATTAAGCATGCATAAACAATGAATTAATCTAGCATATCCCTATAAATTCAATTTCCAGAAATTTATAGCATCCAGATTAAGACAGAAACATATCAGATTATCAACATAATCACAGATTAGCAAGAAAAATCAACAAACTGATTCTGCCCAGATCAGGCAATGTATGTCGCGTGACATAGACCTTCAGAGGCCTGTTCTGTCGCGCGACCATACAAGACCATTAGACTGCCCATGGCCAACTTTGTCGCGTGACATTGAGTTGCCATGGCCAACTCTGTCGCGTGACAGAGGCCAACTCTGTCGCGTGACAGAAACCAACTTGCAGATTTTCAAAACTTCAATCAATTCCAATCATAAAGCAATTAAATCATATAATACAACCTTTTAACAGATTTAATCTAACATGATCAGAAAATGATTTTCACATTGTTTCAAAAATAATAAAACTATCGCATACAAAACATGCAAAAAGCATATAAACAATTTATATCTTAATTCTAGCATGCCAATTCAAACTTAACCATACGAACGGGGCTCTGATACCACTTTTGGGTTTTATGGGTCCATGCGCAGCGGAATTAGCATCTAAATAACACAAAATCCAAGAGCCCTAAGATCCGTTCTATACCTTTAAATTGAATTCCTATGAGATAGAATTTACCAACCTTAAATGCTTTCCGTTCTTGAGCTATCGAACAATTTATCAATGTGATTTTGAATCACAAACTTTGATCTTCAAGACTTGAATCTTTAGATTGCTTTGGACAATTTGAACTCTAGGCCTTGATCGTCATACGAGCGAAGACCCTCTAGTAGTATCCACACTTTAGAATGAACCAAGAACAGTTCTTGAGAATTGCTAGATTCTTAAACCTATGGAAAAAATATTGAGAAACCTTTGTTCTGATTTTTCATAGAAAATTCGTCTAGACAATTAGGGTTCACCGACTTAATATTTATACTACATTAGTATAGGTATTTGTTTCCTAATCAAATTAGGAAACAGTCTGTAAAACCGCCTCAGACACTACCTGTCGTGCGACAACAAGCAGCATATGGGCAAGTTATGTCGCGCTGCGACATGTGCCAGTTGGCAAGTTTTGTCGCGCTACCAAGTATGTCGTATGCAGGAACTCTCAATCATTTCTTCCTTTGGTTTAACTAATTCATTCCAATTGTGTGTGACCCAATAGGATTATATTATGTTGGCAATGAGTCCGATCAAATCGACCCTTATAAAACATAAGCGGACTCTAGCAAGCCATTATGTCTACCCAATTAATATAACGTAAGAGTTCACGTTTCCAATGGTACACTTCCATTTCTCCCTTTGTCTCACGATGTTATATTGAACACAAGTCATGGTCCACGTCAACTTGTATTTGTTCAATGCTTTCTCGATCTTGAGTATAATGATATCCAATCGTATTGGGGTATGGCCATACACTTTCATCATTATCACTCATCGAGGGGCCCAAGCAAAACATCTCTCTTTCGAGGGACAAATTCCATCTTGACTTATCATCCTTCCCATCATGAATCCGATCATGCCAAAGATAGCCTTTATAAATATCGTGTTAAGATATCGTTTGACTTAAATCAAACATGACTTTCATCATATGTAAGGTTATGATAATCTTAGGTCTAGGGACTAAAGGAAGCGATCATATGAGATTTATTTATGACAATTGACCATGACATAAATCTCATACGGGTCAAGTCCAGTCACTTGTTCTCTAACAAGTACCCATAAATTTAATGTGTATCTCTATGCATATAATCATCATATGATTATCCATTAACATTTATACTAATTATTTACTTAATAATTAGGGACGGAGATTATTACAATAAATATGCATAATATATAATAATCAAATAATAAACATTCTCTATAATCAATGATAAAGATGATACATAACGGTTTAAGTTAAACATAACTAAAGCCTAGGGCATTACACCAACATGGTGACCCACTGTCTATATCTTCCCCATTATACTCATAGTAATAAGATGAATCTCGCGAATTTGAAGATTGATAATAAACCTTCCTCCTTTTTCCATCTTCCATGATCTCATGCGACCTCCTTTTTCTTACCACCCCTTCAGATCTTGCCCTAGTGGTTTCTCGCCTTTGAGCTCTTGGTCTGTCCTTGGGTAGCAGCATGTCGCTCTCTCGTCTATCTTCCCTCCTTGAAACACTTTGGCTGACAGCTAGCGCCCTAGCTGGGTTGTTTCCAGCTGTTCTCCCTATCACATTCTGCGGGATCTGAGTAGGCTCTTGCCTCATTTCCTTTAGTCTGTTGTTGTTGGCGAGAATCTGCAATAATAACTCGTTGTTTGCTCTGATTCTATCAGCTTCGGCCCTAGCTTCATCATCTGTGAGGGGTAAAGGCTCTTGCCTGCCATGTCTTGCCTCCCTCATCTCGCTCCTTATCTTCCCGCGCCCTTCTTTGCCTCACCGTAGACTCTGTATCAGTCGAATGCACACCACCATCCAAACCAGATCCAGTAGGCATATGAGCTTCACTTCTTTGGTTTGGCGTTGTCAACGCTAGGTTCGGTATGGTTTTAGAAGGGGTTCCTTTATCATGAACCATTTTGGCATAGTTTTCTGGGTTTCTGGGTTTCACTAACAACAGCACAAACAAGAACAGTCTAAACGATCCAAACGGAAAAGAGAAAATCAGTCCCGACAATGGAACCAACTGATGCTACCACAGCAAAAGGGTTGCACAGGGCTGAATGAGTGGCTGAACTATGGATATTCTGGCATCTTCTTCGTTTGTCTCTTGCACAAGCACAACACGTAAACTAGGCCAGGGGCATCTCCGACGTTACCCCTCTGGCGTGAGGATAAGTATAAGATCCAGTTAACAAGAAAGCACAAAGGAAACTTAAACAGAAATATGCAGAAAATGTCCTTAGAGAGCTTACCAAATCCTACTTTTTATGTTGTTTATATACTCCTTTAGGTCATGTACAAGTCATATGCTCTTGGACATGTGTCGATCATCCATTAGGTGTGCATGGTCACCCTATCAGTAAATGGAGACACCAACATTTTATCTGACAGATAGCTCAACATCACAATAGATTTCGTGGGCCCCAAACATAATGACTTTAACAACTTCTAGACCGTAGCTTTTAATACATATGTCGCCTATAGGCGACAACCATGATAAGGCGACAGCCCTTGGTTGTCGCTGATAAGAACATAGTAATGCAGGATACTGGCCTTGAGATTATACCATGTTCATACGGTGAAGGGCTCTAAAAGGTTTCTCGCCGGACCTTGTTGTTGGGTTTTGGGGTTACAAACACAGCAGAAATCTTTATAAAACAAAACAAAACCCTAAGCCTTGAATTCATCTAGCATGAAGAGATTAGAAACATATGAAATAGATTAACATACCTTAATGCGATTTATGTTGCTCAAAAACGAATCTTAAAGATTGAATCTTTAAACCGTTGATGTAACTTGGATCGTCTTCTTCCTTGTTCTACCTTGGTGATGAATCAATAATGGAGATCATCAAGCTTTAGAAGATAAAGTAACCTCCCTCTAATGGTGATCCACACGCGAATGAACCAAAAACACTTCTTGTTGCATTGCTAGATGATCCTTCAGATTATTGAATCGATATTCAATAATAAATAGCCGAAACAATAGAATTATTTGGGAGCTTTTTGATATTTTGATTCTCAATCAAATATCAATATCTTGAGTTTCATAAACCTAAAATAACCTTATGTTTTTGGCTGAGCAAAGGATTGTATTTATATCAAAATATAAAGCCCTAACAATTAGGTAATAATCCTTGTCAAAACCAAAACCAAATCGCCAAAGGAAAACGCGTACGGAACAATTTTCGCCGCAGGCACGATTCATGCTCCTGGGCACGACTCGTGCCACGAGTCGTTCCCAAAACCCACGAGTGTATTTGCCTATTTTCTAGTCGTTCTACGAGTCGTGACAATTTTATCACTCATGCTGATCCAGGGAATGAGTCATGCCTGTGGGCACGAGTCGTGACACAGAGCACGAGTCGTGCCCTAGTCCAAATTTCCCAATTTTCAGCCATAATCAAATTCGTTTTTTGTGTGTGACCCAGTAGGAATTATATTTATGTTGGTAGTGAGTCGAAACATCGACCTCACAAGACATAAGTGGTTTCTAGTAAACCATTATATCCACCCAATTAATATAACATAAATGCTTGATTCCACGATAGATCAGATGTCATAATCCCTTTGTCCACTATGTCAAATCGAACATGAGTCATGGTCAATGTCAACTCACATGTTTAATGATTTTCTCGATTCTGAATATGTTGATAATCCAAGTGCATTTGATCTCTAATAAATCTCTTGAGTGTGGCCACACATTTCATCAACATCATTCATCGAGGGGCCCAAGCAAACATCTCTCTCAACGAGAGGGACAAATCCCATCTTGACTTATCATTCTTCCCTACAAGAATTCAATCGTGCCAACATAGCCCTTATTGCTATCCTATTAAAGATAGTGTTAGACTACATCAAACACGATGTTCATCATGTGGAAGACGATGATAATCTCAGGTACAAAGGATTCAATGACACGACTATCATGAGATTTAATCACGACATATATGACTATAGAACATGTCTTAAATCTCATCGGTAGGTCATGCCCAGTACTTATTCTCTAGTAAGTACCCATAAGTGTAATGTGCATCTCTATGCATTGACGCAGCACGAAAGCGATAGATTCGTGATTAGCGCACTAATCATAAGAGTTATCAAGCGAAGAATCCTAGGAACACAAGAAACTGGAATCCACCAGAAAAGAGATAAAACCCTTGAATTCAAATCATCAAAACTTTGTTTAAACATGCCCTAAAAGTGTTTAAATACTTCCTCACAACCCTAAGACAAAAGAGTAAACCAATTACCAAAATAACCCTAACTTATTGTTCAGAAAACAATAAAAACAGAACAAAAATGAAATTAGGAAACAAGCAAATGACGCGAGGCACCCGCCTGGGAATGGACCAGGCGCCCGCCTGGAGTCCAGAGCCTACGCTGTTTATAATCGCCTATCTGAGGCGCCCGCTTGGAAAACCTCATGCGCCCGCCTCACCGTCCGTAGCCAAGGCCTTGCTAGTTCCACCTTGAGGCGGCCGCCTGGGATGTGGTGGAGCGCTCACCTGGAGTCCAGAAAGGAAGCCCACGTTGGTCCCTCCTGAGGCGCTCGCCAGGTGTCTCGTGAGGCACCCGCCTGGGTCCTCTTCTCCTGCATCAGTCTCCTCCACCTCCAAATAACTCGACCCCGAGTTCACATCGGGATAAAGAACCTCATCCGCGTGGTACTCATAAATATCAGCAACATTGAAAGTATTGGAAATGTTCAGATCATCGGAAAGAGCCACCACATAAGCATTATCATTAATCTTTCGGGTCACTTTGAAAGGTCCATACTTGCGGGGCTGCAACTTCTTGTACGTACCAACTGGAAAGCGCTCCTTCCGCAGGAACACCATAACATTATCACCAACTGCGAAAACTTTCAACCACTTCTTTTTGTCAGCAGCCGCCTTATTTTTCAACCCCGTAGCCTCTAGCTTGGCCCTGACCGCTTCCTTGACAGCTTGCACCTCCTTGGCCATACTTTTAGCAGCTTGACTCACCCCACGACCGTTAGGTAACGGCACCAAATCCACCATATGCCTAAGAACAGATGTATAAACCAAGGAAAAAGGTGACTTCCCTGTCGCCGAATGTACTGCACTGTTATAAGTAAACTCCACCTGTGGTAACGCTAGATCCCACTATTTTGGCTTGTCCCCACAAACACTCCTAATCATGTTTCCCAAAGTCCAGTTAGTGACCTCCGTCTGTCCGTCCGTCTGCGGATGTGCTGTAGAACTCCTATTCAGTGAAGTGCCGAACATACGCCACAAAGTAATCCTGAAGTGGCTCAGAAATTTGGTGTCCCTGTCCGAGGTAATGGACCTTGGAACTCCATGCAGTCGCACAATCTCCCTGAAAAATAACTTCGCAATATTGGACGCATCCTCCGTCTTCTTGCAAGCAATAAAATGGGACATCTTGGAAAACTGATCCACCATAACAAATACAGAGTCCACACCCCACTGTGTACGAGGTAAACCCAAGACAAAATCCATGGACACACTACCAGAAAAAGGTGGTTTAGCGACGGAAATTTCCGTCGCTAAAATTCAATTTATGTCGCTAAAAATAAACACCGGCGGAAAAATTCCGTCGGTGGTCCGCCGCTACCAGCCTGTCGCAGTGCTCCGGCGGGTCAATTTCCGCCGATATTTTTTTATTTTACCGACGGAATTTAATTCCACCGGTGATTTAATGGTTTCAGCGACGGAAAATTCCGCCGTTAAATCAATTTAATTTAATTAAATTTTCATTTCAGCGGCAAAAATTTCCGTCGCTGTAATAAAAATTAATTTAATTAAATTAATTTCAGCGGCGGAAATTTTTGTCGCTGTAATAAAAATTAAATTAAAATTAATTAATTAATTTCAGCGGCGGAAATTCCCGTCGCTGAAATTATTTTATTTTAATTTAATTTTTATTACAGTGACGGAAATTTCCGCCGCTGAAATCAAAAATTAAATTAAAATTAAATGATATAGCGGAGGAAATTTCCGTTGCTGGAATAAAAATTAATTAAAATAAAATAATTTCAGCGACGAGAATTTCCGCCGCTGAAATTAATTTATTTTAATTTAATTTTTATTACAGCGACGGAAATTTCCGCTGCTATAATCAAAAATTAAATTAAAATTAATTGATATAGCGGCGGAAATTTCCGTCACTGTAAAAAATTAATTGAAATAAATTAATTTCAGCGATGAAAATTTCCGTCGCTGATTCTGAAATAAATTAAAAAAAAATAATTTAAAATATCAATAAACCAAAATTTTTTATACCTGATATAACAATTCAATTTATAAAACTAAAACTATAAAAACTAAAAATCAAATATCAGCGTACCAAACTAAAGACTAAATATCACCGTACCAAATCGGGAGGGGGAGAGGGGGAGGGGGAGGAGAGAGGGGGAGGGGGGAGAGGGGGGAGGGGCTCCCGCGGGTACCAAATATCTCAAATGTTTACAAACAAGTATAAAATAGTACAAACAAGTCTAAAATAGTCTGTAATCAACTCGGGGGAGGCCGGAAATTACCTAGGGGGTCCTGGTCGAAACGAGCCATCAACAGCGCCAATTGTCTTTCAGTCTCTGCATGACGCCGATCATTCTCCTCCTGCATCTGCGTCTGAACCGCCAAAGCCTCCGCAAGCTTTGTCCGCTCGCGTCTCTCCTCCTCCAACGCAACCTCTAGAGTGTCGACCCTCGGATCATGAAACGTGGGCAGGGCAACATTTCGCCGACGGCCGGTCAACGTCGACGGGCATTGCCGCCCGTAATCCCCCATCCCTAACACTCGGGCTCCTCTCTTTGGATGTCCCTCAGAGGTGACCGAGTGCCAAACATCAGGCACGAAGGGGACGGGCTCGCCGGGAGGCGTTCCTTCGGGAACAACGGCGGCTTGATATGCACTCTGTCAAAATAAAACAAATAATTATAATCATATACACAATGTAATGTACATAAATAAATTTACATATTCAAAATCAAGTCATATAATGATAGTTTACTTATAAAGGCATTAACAGAGCGATCGTCAACCCATTGCGGAGGTTGATCGGGCGCTGTAGGATTCCGAAGATGGGTGCTAGCGTAAACATCCACAAAACTGATATTCTGGCCATGCTCCCTTTCCTATAAATAAAATAAGCGAGATTATTACTTTGAAATTGTATAAATGCAACATTTAAACTGATTTAAAAGCATGCATACACAACATTTACACTAAAACCATGGATTTCATAACATCAACATGGCTCCCAGCTAACATACGTACATAAACCTATTTAAAAGCATCCATACACTACTACATTTAAACTAACATACATACCATGCGGTCGTGATGCTCGGCAACCGTGAGCGTCCCCATGGTATGCATCGCCGCCGACCCCGAGGAGCCTGCTCTATTTGCCTTAGCCTGATTGGATATAGCCTTCGCCGCATCCGACCCCCAATATTTGCAAAATTGAAGAAACACCTCCTCGGTCATCCAAGTAGGTGTCAAGGGCTGTTGTCCCGCCGCGAGCCGGTTAGTATAATATTGTCTCTTCGTGTTACCTATAAAAAATATGAATGTCTCGTAAACATATAATGATGACATTATAAAATTAAAAGAGTATAATCATTGTTAATTAAACTAATTAAGGATAGATAAATATGTTACCAATATGATCCTTAAATAGCTTGTGAGCCTGTATATCGAAAACATATCTAGCCGTCACCTCGTCAATTTCCGGCGCCCAATAATATTTCCCCTACAACATATAATGATAACATTACAAAACTAAAAGAGTATAATCATTATTAATTATAACATTTTAATAACAAACTAACATTTAAGTTTTAAATAAAAACCATTAACACATTACCTTAAACTCCTCCCACGCATCCTCCTTCTGCCTCGGTGGCAATGATTTCCAGTTGGGCCAATACTCTGTCATTTTCCGAGACCGCCAATATTGCCCGATCTTAGTCCCTGTGGAAGGGTATCCACCTACAAACCTGCCAAGTATATTTATACAATAACATTTTAACTTAAATAATGAATTATATATAAAATAAAAAGGAACCAACTTATATCAAATTAAAGAAGAGTTACTTACTGGTCATAATGTGACGATATCCGGACTAATATCCTCCCCTCAGAATCGACAGTAGTCTGAGTATCGGCCCCAGAGGTAGAGCTAGTACTACTGCGTGAAGTGTCGACATCATCAGTACCGGATCGGGACGGTTGCGTCCCAGTAATAGATGTGTAGATGGGCTTAGTCTTCCTACCCTTTCTACTAGAACTCATATCTGTATTACAGTAAAAATATTAAAATATACAACTTTAACAATAGGAAACAATATATTCACAATACATCTAAAATTTTAAAGTTCTAATAATCTAAAGCATTCACAATACATATAAAACTTTAAACTATTAATAATATAAAGCATTCACAATACATATAAAACTTTAAAGTTTTAATAATCTAAAGCATTCACAATATATATAAAATGACGGATATTAATAATAATCTAAAGCATTCACAATACATATAAAACTTTAAAGTTTTAATAATCTAAAGCATTCACAATACATATAAAACTTTAAACTATTAATAATCTAAAGCATTCACAATACATATAAAACTTTAAAGTTCTAATAATCTAAAGCATTCACAATACATATAAAACTTTAAACTATTATTAATCTTTGTCCCCATCATCATCACTGGACTCTGAATTACTACAAAACTCGAGTTCTTCATCTTCGTCTTCGGACTCTGATGAATCAAACTCTGGTTCCTTTTCCTCTTCCTCTTCCTCTTCCTCTTCCTCTTCCTCTTACTCTTCCTCTGATTCATCAATATCAATGTGCGCGAGATGACCTGAACGAGGCGGAGGAGTTGGCAAATTCACTGGTAAGATATCCTCCTCAGGTTCATCAACATTTTGAGGAATATGAGTGACATCATCTAATGGATGATTAGCTGATGAAACGTTAGGTGGCACTGGCATTTCATCCTCTTGATAGGGTGTTTCTAATGACGACTCTGTAGTTGTCGACGAGGGTAGGTTGTCAATCATGCTCCTAGCCTTGGTCATCCAGACAGCCCACCATTCGTCGGGTCGCGGACGAGGGTAGGGAGTCATGTATACCTGTTGTGCTTGAGATGCTAAGATGAAGACGTCGTCGCCATTATGTCTGGACGAGTCCTTTACATCGATGAGGTCAAATATGGCGTGCTTCTTAACACCTCGCACAGCATCTCGCCAATCACAATTGAACAAGACAACACTGTTTCTACCCAAATACTCCACCCGACTACTTCTTTCAGGACGCCATAATAATCAAGGTTTCCTTTAAGCTTCACACCGCTATTCCACGTCAATTTAGAGCCCCCGTAAGCTTTGGTATGAAACACATAGCCATTCACGAAATAACCGTTGTATAAATGAACGTTCAAGTATGGAGTTGATGCTAAATGTCTTAACCTCGCAGCTTTGGCATCACCCGGATGTTCAGCTATCTATAAGACAATATTGTAACCAATTTAATACAATTTTAAGATTGAATGTTTAAAGAAGTGTATAGAATAAATTTGAATGAAACGAAATATTTACATATTTCCTTAGCCAGTTTGGAAATTCTTTGTCTGTCCTAGTTGCGATGAGTTCTGGAGATAAATCCTGAGCTAAATCTTCAAACATTCTGCAATAGGGTTAAACAAGGCATTTCATATGCAGGTAATTAAACATGCATAATTTAATCGACGAGGCGTAAACATAACATCAATGACTTACTTGATATATATCCCAACCTCGTCGCAGTTAAGAAGAACATACGTTTCGACCGCGGCAAACTCTTTAGCGGTTAACGTACGCGTACCAACCCATTTGCCGAGGAACCGACCAGGGGATGAAAATACAGAGATGTTTCCCTTAGACGGACAACCACCATCGTAATTGCGGCCAACCCTAGTCAATCTCGTATCAACATCAGGAGGAAAATATGTTCCGACAAAGGCAACAATCTCATCTATAATAACAGCCTCTGAAAATTGAGGCCTCGACCATGGCCCTATTGCTCATCTTCCTTTTCATTGGCCTAGATACCTAAAAGTCATTCGTAGATTAAAACATAAATAATGTTAAAGAAGGTATATTGTTAACGCTCAAATTATTTAGAAATAGAATAAATTCAATTACCTCTCAAATGGATACATCCATCTGTATTGAACTGGACCATGATAAGTGACTATTATATAGTCATTTATCCTTACTTTTATATACTTTTTATTACATAAAACATCATTTTTCATTTCATTTCATATACTTTTTAGTTCCTTTTCCTTATTTTCTAGATTTTACGCTTTTGGTATATTTCTTGCATTTAAAGACAGGTTTTAGGTTCATTTTTATCAAAAGGATACTTGGACACTTCAAGGCAAAAGACATGGAAGAGCACCAACCAAAACAAGCACACAAAGCTAATTTCAGAAGGAGCGACCGTGCAGCCAAGATGGAGCGGCCGTGCACTTGGCCTTTTTCAGGCCATTTGTGGCCCTAAAATATAGAGTGGCCGTGTCTTGAAGAGGGAGTGGCCGTGTCATTATATGGAGCGGCCGTGCAGCTTGGACAGGAGCGGCCGTGCGAAGTGTCAAGACTCAAATTCAAATCTGGCGCCAAGGGTCACACGGCCGTGCAACTTCCTTGACGCGGCCGTGCAAAACGCGACTGCAGACGTAAAGGCACCTTTTGATGGCACCCGATTAAAGAGTCTCCTCCCTTTTATAAATAGGACCCTAGTGATCAGTCTTAGATACGAATTTTTGAGAGAGAAATTACTGATATTAGATAGATAGAAAGTATAAACATTTGTGACAACAATTTTCCAAAGGAGTTTGAAGATCAAAGTCATTATTTGTTCTTGGAATCACTTTGGAGGAAAAGCAATAAAAGTGAAGCATTATTCTCAGCAATCGTCTTCTTTATTCATAAGTCTTTCTTACTCAATCTTTATTTCTACTTTTATGTTATTAATGGCTTGTGAGTAATCCCCCATATTCTTGGGATTGGAAACTCAAAAGCATACTTATTCATCATCCAAAAATGTTTAGTCTTGTCTTCTTCCTTCATCTAAAACATTCTCTTTATATTATTCTCTAAATGCCTTACATTTTGGAGATATCCAATTTGTATGATTCAAATCAATTGAGAGAAGTACCTAGCGAAGAATCTCGATTGACGGAACCATATAAAGAAACTAGGTTTCATTGATCACGAGAGTAGTTCAATGGCCTAGGGATGTTCCTTTAATGGAAAGTATGTTGACTCTCGTCCTTAATGGATTCTTACTAATTATGGTCAGCTAGAGATAAGCCGGAACGCCCGTTTGTGACAGGGCGGGAATAACGTAAACGGAAATCTCAAACAGTTAGGACATAATTAGTGAAGAATACAAACGCTATTGTCTTAGCCCGAAGTAGCGTAGGCTTAACATACCATCCTTGCTTTTTGTGAAAACCTTTTATCTCTAAGACAATGACAATTTGATGAATAAGAATATGTGTATGATTTCCAATCCCGAGAATGCTTCGTTTTATAAGATTTTAATTAAAGTATTTTCTGTTTATGCTCTCTCTATTTTTCTAAAACAAATTTTATCTACCCCCAATCTTTTCTATATTTTCTAAAGACAAAAATATCCCCTAAGTAAACCCTGTCTCTGTGGGATCGACCCGTACTTGCACCCGCTATATTACAATAGCCCGTGCGCTTGCGGAATTAAATAAACCGTTAGGTTTCGACCGAACAAGTTTTTGGCGTCGTTGCCGGGGACAACGGTTTACTTTTTATTTTTGTCTTTACTACAAAATTTTTAGTTTTTATTTTATTTTTACTATTTTGCTTTCTCGTCCTATAATCTGTTACGTTTAATTTTTCTTCGAGTGTTTTTTTTGTAGTTTATGAAACGGTCTCGGACATTCGTTGACAACTTTGATCTGGAACCCGAAAGAAGCTTTCACGAAAGATTAAGGAAACTCAGAGAAACTTTGAAGAAACACATGGACGGAGAACCGCAAACACCCGCTAGGACCCTACGGGACTTCGTAAATCCAAGTACCCCGGGAACTAGATCCCCTATTGTCGTGCCTAATGCCGAAGCGGCACACTTTGAGATAAAGCCGCGACTTTTGCTTATGGTTATGAATAACCAATATTGCGGCACCGCTTTCGAAGATCCTCATCTCCACATCCAAACATTCTTGGAATACTGTGATACCACACGTATTCAGAATGTCACCCCGGAAGCAATTCGGATGCGCCTTTTTCCTTTCTCTCTAAAGGATAAGGCGAAACAGTGGTTAATTTCAGTCCCACCCAACTCTTTTACAACTTGGGACCAAATTCAAGAAGCATTCCTTGGACGTTTCTTCCCTCCGAACAAGACCGCTCAAATTCGGACGAAGATTACAAATTTTAGCCAAACAGGAAGCGAATCACTGTATGACGCTTGGGAGCGATTCAAAGAGCTCCTAAGGACATGCCCTCACCACGGGCTTGAAAAGTGGTTAATTGTGCACACTTTCTACAATGGTCTCACATATAGAACAAGGGAGACAATTGATGCCGCCGCAGGAGGTGCACTAATGAATAAGACGGTGGATGAAGCATACGACTTGATAGAGAACATAGCCCTGAATCACTATCAATGGTTCAATGAGAGGGAACAACCGCAGGAGATTCCAGGTAAGTACAATATTGATGTCATTACTACCTTGTCTTCTAAAGTTGATATGCTTCTTAAAAAGTTTGAAAACTTGAATGTAAATCCCGTGGCCAACATTGATGTTGTTTGTGAACTATGTGGGTCAAACTCATATAGTACAGAATGTTGTGAATTGCTTGACGCTACTTCTAGTGATCAAGTAAACTTTGTTAATTTTTATAGGGAAAATGGTGGTATGTATTCAAACACATACAATCCCGAATGGAGAAATCACCCTAATTTTTCCTATAAGAATAACAATATTTTAAACCCGCAACCTTCTACACAACCACCGGGATTCACACAAATGAATTTCAATGGCAATTCTAGTGCTTTCCCTCCCCCTAAGTCTAAATTGGATCTTATTATGGATTTTATTATTGAAAGTAAAAACGAACAAGAGAAGACCAATAATGAGTTAAGGGAATCCATTAAGTCATTGAATGCTAGATTTGATAATTTAGTCGCCCACAATAGAATGCTTGAAAATCAACAAGCTCAACAAGCCGGCACCTCGCATAGACCACTAGGGAGTTTTCCCGGTCAATCGCAAAGGCCCGATGAGCATGTTAGTGCGGTAGAAACTAGGAGTGGAAAAGAAATTTTAGATCCCCTTCCTAAGGAAAGTATCAAACCGAGCAAAGAGAACGTTAGTCCAACCCCACCGATGGTTGAGACTAATGAAGATGTTGGAAAGGGGACAAAATCCCCTAAGAATTCTAGAAATTTTGACCCTCCAATACCATACCCCCAAAGGTTGGTAAGAGCCAAACTTGACAAACAATTTGCAAAATTTTTAGAAGTCTTAAAGTCTATTTACATCAACATACCTTTTACCGATGCCCTTCAACAAATGCCATCTTATGCTAAGTTCTTAAAAGATATTCTTGCAAATAAGAGAAAACTTGAGGAGCATAAGACTGTCGCTTTGACAGAAGAAGTAAGTGCCATTTTACAAAAAGAACTTCCTCCTAAATTAAAAGATCCCGGCACTTTCTCTATTCCTTGCAAAATAGGTAAATACAATGTTGATAATGCATTGTTAGATCTTGGGGCAAGTGTGAGCCTCATTCCGCTTTCAGTAGGTAAGAAACTAGGTGTGGGGGAAATGAAACCCACCACTATTTCTCTCCAACTAGCGGATCGCTCCATTAAATACCCGATGGGTATTATGAAAGATGTCCCTTGTCAAATTGGGAAATTGATCATCCCGGTCGACTTTGTAGTCCTTGAGATGGAGGAAGATCACCAAATTCCAATCATTTTAGGAAGACCTTTTCTTGCCACCGCTGGTGCAGATTACAAAGAATGGCACTCTTTCTCTAAATATTGGAAATAAGAAAGTCAAATTTAAAGACTTAAATCTCAAGAAACCGTTCCATGAAATCAACACTCCGGAAAATGATAGCAAAAAGGGTGAAAAGTCACAAGCCAAGGACTCAAAAATATTAATTAAAAAGATCTTAGATCATAGTGGTGAAAAAAATGTGCACCCTAAAAAGCATAATAAAATTGAAAAATCAAAAGGTAGAGGGCCTAAGAAAAAAAGCACATCAGGATGTCGCATGTGCATCAATTATAAGAGCTCAATCACGCCAAAGGGCAAGGAATGGCGAGTTGTTAAGGATAAGAGACCATTACAATACCACTCACCATCCATTGTTACTGATAAAAAGGGGTCGAGCTTATGACCTTAAACAAGCATCATCGGAATAGTAAACCGATGGATTATATTACTATTTATCATAATTTTGCTTACCACCGCATGCTTATCTTTTTTCTCTTTGTCCTTGAAACATTGAGGACAATGTTCATTTCAAGTGTGGGGGGGTATATCTATCCTTTTTATTTTTCGCTTTCTAGTCTTAAAATTTTTACTTGCTTTCTAGATTAGATTTAATTGCTTTCTAGTGTAATTTTTTCTTTTTAACTTAGTTGCATTTTTTTTTATGCATGTATAATAGTATATAAAAAAAATGATAAAATCCCTATGATGATCAAAAATCATTATCTTTATGCTTGCCATTTGCCCTAGTATAAATGCCTATTTATCTTTCCTCTCATATTTTCTATACACTTAGAAATCTATAAAAAGGAAAAATATAAAGGATATTTTTAGGAAATAATTGAAAGCCTCATAAGTTGATATAGCACAATATAGAGTCTCATCAAGGAAAATGCATTTGATTAGAAGGAATCTTCTTTATGCTTGGTCATTTATGCAAATATTGAAAATATTTCTTTAAGATTGTACATCTTTTATCTTTATTAAATATTTATTCCCTTTTTAGAAGCACCTTTTGTTTGCATCCCTTGAATCACACCCTTTCATAAATTCCATCCTTCCATTTTTCAAATCAAATCAAAATAAAACACTTTTATCTTATTGCTAAAAAGAGTGACATTTGTCACCAATCCTTAAAAGCAAAAAGAAACCTATTACCTCCTAAGTAACTCGGGGCACGGCGTTCGCTGCGATGATGCTTCCTTGCCAAAACGGAAGTAATATCCAAAAGTATTCTTGATCTAAGTATTAGGAACATGGGGTTCGCAACCACAATGTCTCCTACTTGAAAGGATCAAAAATAACTTAGGTCTTTTGCAAAAATATAACACGTGCAAAAATAAGATAAATTTGTTTTAATTTGATGAGATTTTTCCACTATCATCATCCATTTTTCACCCTTGTGATTCAAGAATGTAATACACTTCTTCGGAACTTCTAATTTTTGAATAAATGTTTATACCTTCTCTTGTACATTTTAAAGAAATAAATTCATCTTTTCTCAAAAATCACTCTAAAAAAGTGACAGCTTTTTCTACCAAGAAATAAATCTAAGATTCTTCCTTCTAGCATGCTTTACTTGGTCAAAATTCTATATATGCTATATTAGGTTATTGTCTTACATTTTATCTCTTTAAAATATCCCTAAAATATTTCTTCCTACAATAAATTTTTAAAGGTATTCAAAATATGATTAGAAAGATAAAGGCATTATCTAAAAGGCATTTCAGGGCTTGCTACTTTATTTCTGAGGGATCAATCTTGCTTTTTCTCCCTCTCCGTATTTTCATTCTAAGTTTGCTTGGGGACAAGCAAAAGCTTAAGTGTGGGGGAGTTTGACAAGTGACTATTATATAGTCATTTATCCTTACTTTTATATACTTTTTATTACATAAAACATCATTTTTCATTTCATTTCATATACTTTTTAGTTCCTTTTCCTTATTTTCTAGATTTTACGCTTTTGGTATATTTCTTGCATTTAAAGACAGGTTTTAGGTTCATTTTTATCAAAAGGATACTTGGACACTTCAAGGCAAAAGACATGGAAGAGCACCAACCAAAACAAGCACACAAAGCTAATTTCAGAAGGAGCGGCCGTGCAGCCAAGATGGAGCGGCCGTGCACTTGGCCTTTTTCAGGCCATTTGTGGCCCTAAAATATAGAGTGGCCGTGTCTTAAAGAGGGAGCGGCCGTGTCATTATATGGAGCGGCCGTGCAGCTTGGACAGGAGCGGCCGTGCGAAGTGTCAAGACTCAAATTCAAATCTGGCGCCAAGGGTCACACGGCCGTGCAACTTCCTTGACGCGGCCGTGCAAAACGCGACTGCAGACGTAAAGGCACCTTTTGATGGCACCCGATTGAAGAGTCTCCTCCCTTTTATAAATAGGACCCTAGTGATCAGTCTTAGATACGAATTTTTGAGAGAGAAATTACTGATATTAGATAGATAGAAAGTATAAACATTTGTGACAACAATTTTCCAAAGGAGTTTGAAGATCAAAGTCATTATTTGTTCTTGGAATCACTTTGGAGGAAAAGCAATAAAAGTGAAGCATTATTCTCAGCAATCGTCTTCTTTATTCATAAGTCTTTCTTACTCAATCTTTATTTCTACTTTTATGTTATTAATGGCTTGTGAGTAATCCCCCATATTCTTGGGATTGGAAACTCAAAAGCATACTTATTCATCATCCAAAAATGTTTAGTCTTGTCTTCTTCCTTCATCTAAAACAATCTCTTTATATTATTCTCTAAATGCCTTACATTTTGGAGATATCCAATTTATATGATTCAGTCAATTGAGAGAAGTACCTAGCGGAGAATCTCGATTGACATAACCATATAAAGAAACTAGGTTTCATTGATCACGAGAGTAGTTCAATGGCCTAGGGATGTTCCTTTAATGGAAAGTATGTTGACTCTCGTCCTTAATGGATTCTTACTAATTATGGTCAGCTAGAGATAAGCCGGAACGCCCGTTTGTGACAGGGCGGGAATAACGTAAACGGAAATCTCAAACAGTTAGGACATAATTAGTGAAGAATACAAACGCTATTGTCTTAGCCCGAAGTAGCGTAGGCTTAACATACCATCCTTGCTTTTTGTGAAAACCTTTTATCTCTAAGACAATGACAATTTGATGAATAAGAATATGTGTATGATTTCCAATCCCGAGAATGCTTCGTTTTATAAGATTTTAATTAAAGTATTTTCTGTTTATGCTCTCTCTATTTTTCTAAAACAAATTTTATCTACCCCCAATCTTTTCTATATTTTCTAAAGACAAAAATATCCCCTAAGTAAACCCTGTCTCTGTGGGATCGACCCGTACTTGCACCCGCTTTATTACAATAGCCCGTGCGCTTGCGGAATTAAATAAACCTTTAGGTTTCGACCGAACAGACCACCGACTCTAGCTTCGTATGCCAAGTGGACCGGTAAATGCTCCATAGAATCAAAGAATGAAGGAGGAAATATCTTCTCAAGTTTGAACAAAGTCACTACGATGCTCTCCTCAATCTTTTTCATGTGATCAACACGCAGTGTAGTCGATGTTAATGCTCGGAAAAACTCACTTAACTCTGTTAACGCCACCCAGATATTGTCAGGCAAGAGACCCCTGAGAAATCGGAAGTAGCCTATCCAGCAAAACGTGGCAATCGTGACTCTTCAAACCCTACACTTTCCCCTCCTCTACATTGACACAGTTACCAATGTTAGATGCGTAACCATCTGGAAGCCTTAAATCCTTGAGCCATTTCAGGAGGAGGAGCTTCTTTTCCTTTGTAAGCACGTATTGAGCCATCGGTATAACTGGTTTACCATTGACGTATACCAAGTCTAAGGCCGGCCGCTTACAGATTTCCTTAAGGTCCATTCGAGCATTTTCGTTGTCTTTAGTTGTTCTCTTGAAATCCATCAACGTGTTAAAAACATTATCGAATACATTCTTCTCAATGTGCATCACGTCAAGGTTATGTCGAATGAGATTTGTTTTCCAGTATGGCAGCTCCCAAAATATACTCCTCTTGATCCAGTTATGGGTAGTCCCAAACCCTTGTATTTTGGTCTTCGAAAACTTTTTCCCCCACCGAGGATCGGGCAATGTAGATACTTTCTCATAGACCGTGTCACCACTTAAACGAATCGGGGCCTCATCATGGTCAATCTTGTTCTTTTTAAACGCATTCTTCTGGGTCCTGAATGGGTGGTCCTCCGCAAGAAATTGTCTATGGCAATCGAACCAACATGGTTTTCCAGAGTGCGTGAGCGTGAAAGACTTTGTGTCACTCATACAATACGGACAAGCCAACATCCCGTGGGTGCTCCAACCCGATAACATCCTATATGCAGGGAAGTCATTAACTGTCCACATCAACGCATCCTTCATGCTGAAATTCTCTCGCTTGAAAGATATCCCACGTTTCGACCTCATCCTCCCAAAGCTGCTTCAATTCGTCCATTAAAGGTCGGAGATAGACGTCAATGTTCCTCCCAGGGCTGTTTGGGCCGGGGATGAATATCGACAAGAACATGTAGGGATCACTCATACACAACCAGGGCGGAAGATTGTAGACAGTGGTTATAACCGGCCAACAAGAGTAAGATTTTGCCCCAGGACCAAACGGATTGAAACCATCAGAGAAGATGCATAACCGTATATTTCTTGCTTCAGACGCAAAGTCAGGATAAGTCTCATCAAAGTGTTTCCATGCCTCCCCATCACTGGGATGAATCAACACACCCTCTTCACGCAATTCCTTATGCCAACGCATTGCCTCTGCAGTAGATTTAGACGCGTAGAGGCGTTGCAGTCTTGGAATCAACGGCATGTAACGCAACTGCTTATGTGGTCTGTTTTTCTTGTGTTTTGAACTCCCCCTCCGATTTGGCTTATATCTACTTTGTCCGCAAATTGAACACTCTGTCTTCTGTGAATCTTCCTTGTAGAATAGCATGCAGTCATTCTTACACGCATCAATCTTTTCATAACATAGCCCAATCTGCCCAACCAACTTCTTTGTCTCATAAAAGTTTGTAACCATCTTATTCTCTTTCGGCAACATCCGCTTAATTGCTTTCATGATACGATTATAAGCAGACTGGCTAATATTGCAATCAGTCTTTATGTTAAGGAGCTCAGCCACATCCTCCAACACACTGATCTCGCAACCTGGATAGACCTTCTCTTTTGCAGAGTCTATAGCATCAATAAATTTCTTGGCTGCAGGGGTTGGTTCTTGCTGTTGGTTCTCTGACCAATCGAAGGAAGGACCGGCTGCATCCCTAACCATATCTTCCATATTCAAAGGTGGTTCTTCATTGTCCTGAATAATAGGTTCGGGTTCGGGAGGTACATGAATATTTCCGGGGGGATTATTCGCAACATTTGTACGCAACCTCAGCTCACCATGACGAGTCCACCGTTTGTACCCAACTTCAAACCCGTTACGCAAAAGATGTTTCTGAGTATCGATCAAGCTTAGATACTTGACATTACAACAGATGGTGCATGGACACCTAATCTTACCATCTTTATCCATGTGACTGGTTTTATTTGATTGAGCAAATTCAATAAACCCCATCAACCCTCTTATAAACTCGTGGATTGATACCGCAATGATTCGGCAACTTCCGCTTGTACATCCAACTACGATCATCGTTACCGTACATCACTCCCGCATTGCAATCCATATATTATACGTACACTCAATTTAATCGACGGATGAAACAAAATTGGGATGTTAATAATTATTGGATTTCATAATATATTAACAGTTTAGAAGTAATTAACGTATTATCATTCCCTAAATTTGAATTACAAACTTAAAAGCAACACAGATCTTCTTAAAATAAATATAAAGCTTCTATCTCATATTTAACAATATATTAACAGGTCTTCTTAAAGTGTCTAGGAACTCGTTCCCGCTCCCGAACTCGAATCTCTACTCTTCCTCCGCCTCGGTCCCGGGAGGTCTTTGGTCTAGGTATGTCGAAAAAGTCCGGGCCCGACCTCATCCCGGCTCGTATCGTGTGAGCCGGTGGATCAATCAGTGTGGTAGCTCTCGCACGCTTCTTCTCGCCTCAAGGCCTCCTCGCGAGCTATCTCTTCTGGGATCATTTCTCAAAGCAGCTCTCCGAAGCTCCCGTCTCTCATAATCTCGCTGCAATGTCGCCAGTGATTTCATCAGTGGTTGCTCTTGGCCTCTATGTCTCTTAATGTCCACTGGAAGAATAGTCTCGCCCCAAAACACTCTCGGCGTCGAGCCTTTATCATCACCGTACAGACCTTGCCGCTCCTCGTACCATATCGTATACTCGGTGGTCGAAATGTGCTACCTCTAGTCTCGACGGAGTAGTGGTCGTATCGGAAAGAAAGCCCTCTAGAAATGCTACGCCAAAGAAATGTGTAGTCCGAGGCTCGCCATAATCATCCGCATTGTATTAGTCGTCAATCGCTCTCTCAAAGTCCGAATGGTCCGTCGCGGGTATCCATACTGTCTCGCTCACTAGAGATGGAATGCAAAAGGATGATACATGTAGTCCCTAAGTCGGACAATCACTGACCCGTCCTGAATATCTCTCAAAGTCTGCAATCCCCATGCCGGAATCCAATAGTACATGTTTGCGGTCTCATATCGGGCCAAGGCCAACCTCCTATGCCAACTCTCAGTAGCGGCATCCCTCAATATCTTGCGCTTTCCAGTCACCCAAGGTAATGTCGTCTGCCCCTCTGGAAGTGGCGAGATCAAGCGCAATCTCTCATACAGCCACAATGATAGTAACTGGGCCGCTCGAACCCATGTACGCGGATCCTCCGGCTAATCTATCAATGCCGTGGTATGTCACCTCTAGCAACAGTGGAATGATGTCCATCGCTCCTCGTCCGTATTTAATATGCCGGATGTCAACTCCTCGATCACCTCTCGCCGCCCGATGATCTCTAACAGCGTAGCCGGACACACTCCGATGTAGCCGCAAGTAGTGCGCTGCAGTAATGAGCAACATGAATATATCTAAGGAAGTGGATAGATCAAATAGTCCGGGGCTGGTCCGACTCAATCTGGCTATATGAGTCAAGTCTATGAATCTATCGTCAACGACAATGCCCGATACCCAGTCTGCTGATAATTCCAAGAATTCAGATAGTTGCTCCGTAACTGATCGACTGTCTCGAGGAAATGCCACGCCCTCGACTCACCACACCCGCCGGTGCTCGAAAATCCTCCATCGTTGGCATCGTATCGTTGTACGATAGGGTGAACACATGTCGCTCCGAATCCCAAAAGCACGAAGCGGCTCTGGAGAGCATCCCAATCAATCTTCCAATCTTTTAGAGACCAGATGCATGGCATGCTATACCTCCTGTCAATAAGTTTTCGGTGTTGTTTTTGGTGAAAGCGCGAGAGTTCAAGAATGTCTTGTTGAAATTGATACTCTCGAGAAACAATTTCTCCATTGTAATGCTCCATGCTGCCTTAAATTGGGGCTGCTGGGATTTTTTACCTATTAATATTGTGAATAATTGTAAATTGTTAATATTTAAAATTAGGTTTAGAATTGGGGTTGGCTTCTTAGTATCAACAAATCTTGAGCTCTAGTTCAATCTAAACTAAAGGATAATGGTGTCCCTACCTAACCACCTACTCTGTCCTTTAAGTGCCTGTTTGATAAACCTATCCCATCCCGAAATGCACGATTATATGAAATGCAAATATCACTTTGTCTACTTGCTTTATAATCAAAAATAAAGAAATTTCGGCTTTTGGATAGACCTAAATTATTACTATTGTGAATAATTTTAAATATTAATATTTAATTCTTTGTTGTAAAATATATAATTTTACAATGATGAATTAAATTAACATTTATAAATAAAATGAGAGTCGTTCTCATCCACAACTATCAAAACCCTATCTCATCTTAGACCAAGAAAGACAGAGCAAACAAGTTCTCGACTGTTTGAGCAAAGAATTTTCTGTTTAATAAGATTTTTTTTCCAGTTTCACTGTCCTCCTCTCTAAGGATCTCAAACATAAGACAGAGCAAACAAGTCCTCCAATTTTTTCAATCTCCACCTTCCATTTATTTAAGGAAGATCCTGATTGCAGAATCTTCCTCATGAGCTTGAGTAAATGGAATGTGAAGATTGAAAAAATTGGAGGAAAGTTCTGTTTTCTCTTCACTGGTGTTATACTGTTACCTTATTTTTACTTGTGACCGTATAACACCGGTGAAGAGTAAACAGTACACCGTCACAAACATGGCCGTGATGTTTGAGATCCTTAGAGAGAAGAGGACAAGAAACCGAAAACTCTTATTAAACAGAAAATCCTTTGCTCAAACAGTAGAGAACTTATTTGCTCTATCTTTCTTGATCAAAGATGGACGGATTTTGATAGCTGTGGGTGAGAAAGGCTCTCATCTTATTTATATTTTAAGACGTTAACCACCAACCACAATACCCTAAGGTGCATCTAGGATGCCAGGATTGATATCAGGCGCTCAAACGTAGGCGACATAATCACCGTCCGCGATGTCGTCAATCGCCCCAAAATGGGATCTAGAACCACTAAGGTAGTGTGCAGTTGAATATGTTACATTATTGAGACATTCACCCCCTTCCTCCCCCTTTGACTTTAAAAGACTTGAAAATTAGATAAACCTAAATTATTACTATTGTGAATAATTTTAAATATTAATATTTAATTCTTTGTTGTAAAATATATAATTTTACAATGATGAATTAAATTAACATTTATAAACAAAATGAGAGTCGTTCTCATCCACAACTATCAAAACCCTATCTCATCTTAGACCAAGAAAGACAGAGCAAACAAGTTCTCGACTGTTTGAGCAAAGAATTTTCTGTTTAATAAGAGTTTTTCAGCTTTCATCGTCCTCCTCTCTAAGGATCTCAAACATAACAGCCATGTTTGTGACAGTGCCTGTTTTACTCTTCACTGGTGTTATACGGTCACAAGTAAAAACAAGGTAACAGTATAACACCAGTGAAGAGAAAACAAAACTTTCCTCCAATTTTTTCAATCTCCACCTTCCATTTACTCAAGATCCTGATTACAGAATCTTCCTCATGAGATTGAAAGCTGGCGGTGTTGCCCTCAATCTCACGGTTGCTTCGCATGTGTGATAAAACATGTGAAGCAATAGTGAGATTGAGGCCAACACCGCCAGCTTTCAAGCTCATGAGGAAGATTCTGCAATCAGGATCTTGAGTAAATGGAAGGTGGAGATTGAAAAAATTGGAGGAAAGTTCTGTTTTCTCTTCACTGGTGTTATACTGTTACCTTGTTTTTACTTGTGACCGTATACCACCAGTGAAGAGAAAACATACACTGTCAAGAACATGGCTGTGATGTTTGAGATCCTTAGAGAGAAGAGGACAGTGAAACTGGAAAAACTCTTATTAAACAGAAAATCCTTTGCTCAAACAGTAGAGAACTTATTTGCTCTATCTTTTTTTATCAAAGATAGACGGATTTTGATAGCTGTGGGTGAGAAAGACTCTCATCTTATTTATATTTTAAGATGTTAACCACCAACCACAATACCCTAAGGTGCATCTAGGGTGCCAGGATTGATATCAGGCGCTCAAACGTAGGCGACATAATCACCGTCCGCGATGCCGTCAATCGCCCCAAAATGGGATCTAGAACCACTAAGGTAGTGTGCGGTTGAATATGTTACATTATTGTGACATTTACCCCCCTTCCTCCCCCTTTGACTTTAAAAGACTTGAAAATTAGATATTTAGTAACTTATCTAATTGTTGCATATGTAACATGTTATGTTTACTAAATATGTAACATGTTATGTTTACTAAATATAACATGTTACATATTTGATTATGAGTACGGTTATTAAGTTTGAGGAGGAATGGTAGAGACACAATTAAGAAAGATGTATACGCTCTCATTCTTAATCTTACAAGACTTGAAAATAGATATTTTCATCACTAAAGGACGTCCAAGGGGATAAGAATTCACATGACATATTAAGTTTTGAATTATTTATGCTATCTAAAGAATTATTTATGCAATTATCTGTGTGCCCAAATTTTTGGTATCCACTCGGCTGAGATGAAGGGAGTATCCACTCATTCTTAATCTTACTTACTAAATCGAATGGGATAATATTCCCAATATAAGAACTCCAACACAGTATCCTAGGAGCACAAATTCATGTCACTAATTAAAAGTCACAATAACCTAGAACAATTATCTCTAATACCTAATGACTGCAAAGAACCCAAGCTAACTTTCTAACTAAATCGAAGTAAAAGCAAGAAAGGCAGTCATGGTTTATATATACTAATCAGCCATTTTCTGCAATGCACAAGAATCACATCAAGATCATCATGGAAGAAGATGAAGATGAAGAGGAGGAGGAGGTGGAGGATAGGGCGGTGGTTATGGAGGAGGGAGATGAACAAGGAAGAAGACGAAGATGAAGAGGAGAGAGGGACGGCGTGGTCTGAGACGAAGGGAAGAGCTCGACGGTCGCGGGAAGAGAGAGAAAGCGGGAAGAGAGAGGGATGTTTAGAAACTGTAATTATTTTTTAGGGCGTAAATTTTTATTTATATTTTACCTCAGCGACGGAATATTCCGCCGCTCATAATCCGCCGCTAGACATTAAATTCACATGGATCGATGACGTGGCATGTACCACCGACAGAAATTTCCGCCGCTGATTTAATTAACCTCAGCGACGGAAATTTCCGCCGCTATAATAAAAAATATCATTACTAAAAATTATTATTTATATTATATATAACATGAAAATTATTTTAAATTACTCTCAAAAAAATAAATATGAGTCAATAAATATTATTTTTGAAAAAATAAATAAATCATAAATATTTATTAATTTTAATTTAATAAAAATTATTATTTATATTATATTTAACATGAAAATTATTTTAAATTACTCTCAAAAAAATAAATATGAGTCAATAAATATTATTTTTGAAAAAATAAATAAATCATAAATATTTATTAATTTTAATTTAATAAAAATTCTTATTTATATTATATATAACATGAAAATTATTTTAAATTACTCTTAAAAAAATAAATATGAGTCAATAAATATTATTTTAATATATATAACATGAAAATTATTTTAAATTACCCTATACACTATACCCTATATCCTATACCCTATACAATATACCCTATACAATATACCCTATACCCTATAACCTATACACTATACACTATACCCTATACCCTATACCCTATACCCTATACCCTATACCCTATACACTATACACTATACACTATACACTATACACTATACCCTATACCTTATATCCTATACCCTATACACTATACACTATACCCTATACCCTATACAGTATACACTATATACTATACCCTATACCCTATACCCTATACACTATATCCTATACACTATACCCTATACACTATACCCTATACACTATACACTATACATTATACCCTATACCCCATACATTATACCCTATACCCTATACACTATACCCTTATACACCATACACTATACCCTATACCCCATACCCTATACCCCATACCCTATACCCTATACACCATACCCTATACACCATACACTATACCCTATACCCCATACCCTATACCCCATACCCTATACCCTATACACTATACCCTATACACTATACACTATACCCTATACGCTATAGACCATACACTATACCCTATACCTTATACCCCATACAATATACCCTATACCCTACACCCTATACACTATACCCCACCAAACACTATACCCCATACCCTATACCCCATACACTATACCCTATACACTATACACTATACACTATACCCTATACGCTATACAGCATACGCTATACCCTATACCCCATACCCTATACCCCATACCCTATACCCTATACCCTATACACCATACACTATACCCTATACCCTATACACTATACCCTATACCCTATACCCTATACACTATACCCTATACTCTATACCCCATACCCTATACACCATACCCTATACCCCATACCCTATACGCTACCCTATACACCATACCCTATACACCATACCCTATACCCCATACCCTATACCTTATACCCTATACCTTATACCTCATACCCTATACCCCATACCCTATACCCTATACACTATACACTATACCCTATACGCTATACAACATACACTATATCCTATATCCTATACCCCATATACTATACCCTATACCCTATACACTATACCATATACCCCATACCCTATACCCCATACCCTATACACTATACCCTATACACTATACACTATACACTATACCCCATACACTATACACCATACACTATACCCTATACCCTAAACCATATACACTATACACTATAGGGGTTTAGGGTTTAGGGGTTAGGGTTTAAGGTTTAGGGGTTAGGGTTTAGGGGTTATGGTTTTTTTTTTTTTTTTTTTTTTTTTTTTTTTTAAAGAGCCAGGACGACACCTGGGAAATTTTATTGATGAAAGAAAACATTACATCAATGAGCGGTTATTAAAATGACCAACTCTAAAACCAAAATAATTATGAAACCAAAATAGTACCAAATTTGGCCAGGCCAAATCCAAGCTAACCTTGGCCGAGCCAAACAGCATTTTGGCCCCAAAACAATTCCAATGCAAACACCAGCTGGACCAAAAGCCCCCAACCAACAACCCAAAGCCCAAGCCACCATACAGCCCAAACAGACCAGGGAGCGGACGCTCCAAAAGAAAGGGAGCTGACGCTCCCATAAAGCAGTAAACCCAACGTTGATAAAAATGAAATGGCACGGCCGAGTCCCAAAGAGTACACTGGCGTGCCTTGTCTTCCTTGGCCATGCAGAATTCCATCCCAAGCTGTGCCCTGTACCAAAAAGGCCACAATTCTGTGGTCTCATAATTACTATCCACATCATAATTGCCCACCTTATTTGCAGCAAATGGCCATCTGCCAACTCAAATTTGCAGCAAAACCATAAATCCAACATAATTAAAATAATAGCCATTTCATCCCAACTTTGTCCAGACCACACCAAGAAGCAAAACTCGGCCAAACCAAAATATTTGTCCCCAATATTCCTATGATGGCCCCAACCACAACAATACCACAGCAAGACATCAGCAATGGCAATCCACCAGCAAACCAGCAAAATACACCAACAAAACCACAGAAACCAATAAACCATGTCAATGACGGACCACATATGTACCCCCATCATCAAACTTTAAAGCATTTACCACCTCCCCCGGCAACTCACGAGCCATAGAATATCTCATAAGTTGTCGATGAACATGGGCAATCGATGCAAGCTTATCCGCCACACCATTTGCTTCCCATAACACATGTCTAATGCCAAAGCCACCCATTAATCCGCTGCACTCCCTTAGCTCATACGAATATCGCCAAGGCCCAGTAAATTGGCCTCTCAATATCCCCACAGCCACTAACGAATCAGATTCCACGTGCACCGATGTTAATTGAAGATCCCGACATAATCTTAGACCATCCCGAAGGGCGAAAATCTCTGCCATGAACCGAAGACCCATCCGTATTGAGTGTGTAGAAATAATCACGCGCAGGCTCCCATCTAATCCTTCTAATCTTCCTACGCTTTACCTCTGCCACTCTTAACCCCAAATCAGATAAAATGTCCCGAGACTCCGCTGTTGGCTTTCCCTTAGGAACCAAAGAAGAACACATATCCAACAAAGCATTATGAATCCCATCAATGATAGCACCACTCTCCATCTGTTTGCCTTCAAACACCATTTTGCATCTTGCCTTCCACAATTCCCAACAAACAAACATCATAATACCCATACGCACCAACCCAATTTGCGACCTCCTGGATTGACCCCTGCACCAACTATTCCATAAATGCTGGAAATCTGTGTATTGATACCCAATCCCAAAGAACAAAGCCCAATGTTGCCACAAAGTAAGAGCCATCTTAGAATGAAGAAACAAATGCTCAAGAGTCTCTCTGTTTCCACCCGAAGGACAGCAAACACATCTCGGAGTAATATTGAATCCCCTCTCTTCCAGTTTTGCATCTACCGGAAGACCATTATGCATCAATCTCCACCAGAAACCACTCACCTTGGTTGGAATATGTTTATGCCATATCTTAGCTCCCGAATCCACTAAAGGACTCCAGACACAAAGTGATCCCACCAAGCAGAAGTCTTGAACATACCCGATTTTGTCAAAGTAAAAACCCCCATATCCTCCCTATCCATATCAACACGGACCCTCCGAATACTATCATGAAAATGATTCGGAATCAGCTCCCATAGATCATCTATAATTGCAAAGCCATCCCGAACCGTAAGCGTATGATCCACCGGATTAGGGCCCCCTATACTATCCCCACACCAATTATCCACCCAGAAACGAATATCCCCTTTACCAATGATCCATCTTGAGCATTCTTCCAGCTGAGGCAATAAAGAAGAAGCTGCCTTCCAAGCATGTGAACTAGACTCCGCATATCTCAGCCCATACTTCTCCCGAATGAAACGAGACCACAAGGAAGTGCCATGCATAGCAACCCATGCCAACTTGGCCAATAACGCACTGTTGACTTCCCCCATCGATCGCACCCCCAAACCTCCTTCTTGAGTAGGTTTACAAACCTTATCCCAAGCCACCCATTGGGGACCTTTCTCACCACCACTACTCCACAGGAAATTAGCCAACATCCCCTCAATCTTTTTTATCACCCCCTTAGGCACCTTTAAAACCCCCATAGAATAAATAGGGATACTACTAAGAACTGACTTAATTAAAATCAGTTTACCTCCAAAAGATAGCAACCTCGCCTTCCAACCATTTATCCTCTTCAACACCTTCTGCTCCAGCTCCGCATAGTGAATCCTCAGCGTTCTCCCCTTGAACAAAGGAATACCCAGATACTTTAAAGGGAATTGTTGATGTGTACAACCCGACCATCGCCTAATGTTATCCACCTCAAAATTCCGCATCCGTTTTCCTACATAGAAACCACTCTTCTCTAGACTGATCAGTTGACCCGAAGCCATCTCATACTTGGATAAAACGCCCCTTTATCCTTCAATCGAGTTCCTCCTCCCATTACAGAAAATAAGCATGTCATCCGCATATAATAAATGGGAAATTGGAAACCCTCTCCTACCATGAGTATATGGAAGAAAAACTCCTTCCTCCACTGCCCGATGCAACGCCCGAGACAACACCTCTTGAGCAATAATGAACAATAAAGGGGATAAAGGATCTCCTTGCTTAACCCCACGAGATGAAGCAAAGAAGCCATGAGAAATACCCCCCATCCGGACCGAATACCAGTTACCTTGGACCAATCTCCAAATCAAATCCCTGCTCCTATCGCTGAAACCAAATGAATCCAACGCACGAAACAGGAAGTCCCACTCCAAACGATCATATGCCTTGGACATGTCAAGTTTAAATAGAACATTACCCCCCCGTTACCTTCTGATCAATCCTGTGCACCAACTCATGGGCCAACGCAATATTCTCCTGAATTCCCCTACCCTTCACAAAGCCAGTTTGCTCCTGAGAAATCACCTTCGGAATCACCAAAGCCAGGCGGATAGTTAGGATTTTCGAAATAACCTTGTTCATGAAAGTGGACAAGCTTATCGGTCTCAAATCCTTAAAATCCTTCGGCTTATCCACCTTAGGAATCAAAACAAGCACATTGGACGACAACCCCTAGGCAATTCCACCCCATTGTAAAAGGATTGGACAGCTGCCACAACATCCTCCTTTATAATAGACCAACAGCCCCTGAAAAAATGACCCGTAAAACCATCAACTCCCGGAGCACTATCTGCATTCAAAGATTTGATTGCCTCCCAGATTTCCTTCTCTTCCGGAATAGCAGTAATTGCCAAATTAGCATCCTCTGTCAATGCCTCCTCAATACTCGCAAAAAGGCTATCATCAATGGCATGAGGACGAGAGCAAAACATATCTGCAAAGTGGTCCGCTCCCAAACTCCCCAACACCTTCTCATTGTCACACCAAGATCCATCAGGTAACTGCAATCTCAATGAGTTCATTCGCCTCCTCTCCTTGATGCTAGCATGAAAGAAAGCAGAATTTCTGTCCCCATCCTTAACCCACATCTGCCTCGAATGTTGCTGCTTCATTTCATACTCCCACCGCAGCACCTGAGCCAAGTCAACCCTTTTTTGTTTTAGCGACTGATTTATGGAATCATCCCATCCATGTTGCAGCTGAACATCTAAGGCCATGATCTCATCCTGCAGCCTATTAATTTTGCGAAAGATGTTCCCAAAAACCTCCCAATTCCATTTACGAAGGGCCTTACGAAGAGCATATAACTTCCTATGAAATCTCTCTAAGGCATTCCCATAATACCACTTGTTCCAAATTTCAGCAACAAAACATTGAAAATCCGCATGGTCGAGCCACATGCGCTGAAATTTAAAAACATGAACCGGCTTTGAAATGGACAAAAAGTTTACCTTCAGCGGAGAGTGGTCCGAGGGTTTAGGGTTTAGGGTTTAGGGTTTAGGGGTTAGGGTTTAGGGTTTAGGGTTTAGTGTTTAGGGTTTAGGGTTTAGGGTTTATGGGTTATGGTTTAGGGGTTTAGGGGTTAGGGTTTAGGGGTTAGGGGTTATGGTTTAGGGTTTAGGGTTTAGGGGTTAGGGTTTAGGGGTTAGGGGTTAGGATTTAGGGTTTAGGGGTTAGGGGTTAGGATTTTGGGTTTAGGGGTTAGGGTTTAGGGTTTAGGGGTTTGGGGTTATGGGTTAGGGTTTAGGGTTTAAGGGTTAGGGGTTAGGATTTATTGTTTAGGGATTAGGGTTTAGGGTTTAGGGGTTAGGGGTTATGGGTTAGGGTTTAGGGTTTAGGGGTTAGGGGTTAGGGGTTAGGGTGTAGGGTATAGGGTATAGGGTATAGTGTATAGGGTTTAGGGTATAGGATATAGTGTATAGTGTATAGTGTATAAGGTATAGGGTATAGGGTTTAGGGTATAGGGTATAGGGTATAGTGTATTGTGTATAGGGTGTAGGATATAGTGTATAGGGTATAGGGTATAGGGTATAGGGTATAGGGTATAGTGTATAGTGTATAGTGTATAGTGTATGGTGTATAGGATATAGGGTATAGGGTATAGGATATAAGGTATAGGGTATAGTGTATAGGGTATATTGTATAGGGTATAGTGTATAGGGTATAGTGTATAGGGTATAGGGTATAGGGTATAGGGTTTAGGGTATAGTGTATAGTGTATAGTGTATAGGGTATAGGGTATAGGGTTTAGGGTATAGGGTATAGGGTATAGTGTATAGTGTATAGGGTATAGGGTATAGTATATAGGGTATAGTGTATAGAGTATAGTGTATAGTGTATAGTGTATAGTGTATGGGGTATAGGGTATAGGGTATAGGGTATAGGGTATAGGGTATAGGGTATAGGGTATAGGGTTTAGGGTATAGTGTATAGTGTATAGTGTATAGGGTATAGGGTATAGGGTATAGGGTATAGTGTATAGGGTATAGTGTATAGGGTATAGTGTATAGTGTATAGTGTATAGTGTTTAGGGTATATGGTATAATATAAAGAATGATATTTATTAAATTAAAATTAATAAATATTTATGATTTATTTATTTTTTCAAAAAAAATATTTATTGACTCATATTTATTTTTTTAATAGTAATTTAAAATAATTTTCATGTTTTATATAATTATAAAGAATGATATTTATTAAATTAAAATTGATAAATATTTATGATTTATTTATTTTTTCAAAAATAATATTTATTGACTCATATTTATTTTTTGATAGTGATTTAAAATAATTTTCATGTTATATATAATATAAATAATGATTTTTATTAATGATATTTATTAATTATAGCGGCGGAAATTTCCGTCGCTGATAAATTAAAAAATATTAGTTAATCAGCGGCGGAAATATTCCATCGTTGTTATATTTCAAAAAAAAATTAAAAAACATTTTATTTTCACCGACGGTATATTTCCGCCGCTGATTAATTAAAAAAAATTAATTAATCAGCGACGGAATATTTCGTCGTTGTAAAATTTAAAAAAAAAAAAATATTTTATTTTCACCGACGGAAAATTTCCGCCGTTGATTAATTAATATTTTTAATTTATCAGCGGCGGAAATTTTCCGTCGGTGTAATATTTCAAAAAAAAAAAAAATTTATTTTCACCGGCGAAAAATTTCCGCCGCTGATTATTAAAAAAAATAATAATATGTTTTCACCGGCGGAATAATTCTGTTGCTGATAAAGCTGTAGCGGCGGAATACTCTGTCGGTAAATCAAGTGCCAAAATAGTGGCGATAATTAAACGAATATTCGAGGAATATTCATTTTAGCGTCGGAAACTAGCGTCGGAATTAAATTCCGTCGCTAAATTTGACGCCAAAATAATTCCGCCGCTAAATCTTAATTTCCGCCGCTAAATAGCGATGGAATGCTTCCGTCGCTGTTTTTTCCGTCGCTAAAACACCTGTTTCATGTAGTGACAAATCTAGCCAAATATCATCAGGAACGGGTAGAGGTAAATAAAGACCAGTGTTTTGAGACTGACCTTTAGAAACCTGACAAACATAACATCTCCTAACAATCGATCTCGTGTCCTTCCTCAGATGAGGCCAGAAATAACGCTCCTCCAAACCCGCGATAGTCTTGTCTTATCCCAGATGTCCACTAAGACCCCCACCGTGTAAGTCACGAATCAGTTTCTCCCGTAGGGAAGAAATAGGGATGCACAACCGATCCCCCTTAAACAGAAAACCATCCGAACATGAAAATCTGCACTTGGGTGCTTGCCCACACACTTCGACCATATCTCCATAAAATCTGCACCCTCCTTATACAAGTCCTTCAGCAAGTCAAAACCCACAACCTCCTGGGATAGCGTGAGTAGCAAAGAAGCCCTCCTGCTCAAAGCATCTGCCACCTTGTTTTGAACTCCTGACTTATGTTGAATAATGAAAGGAAACTTTTGCAGATAACTAACCCAGCAAGCATGCATCTTATTTATCACCTTCTGACTGTGCAAGAACTTCAAAGCTAGATGATCCGAGAACAGAATAAACTCCCTCTGAACCAAGTAGTGCTCCTACTGTCTCAAAGCCCGAAAAACTGCATAAAACTCTTGATCATAAGTACTCCACTTCTGTCAAGCCTCGCTCAACTTCTCACTGAAGAAAGCCACCAGACGCTTTTCTTGTGAGAGAACAGCCCCAATTCCCATGCCACTGGCATCACACTCCACTTGAAATATCTTGTCAAAATCTGGAAGGGCAAGAACTGATGCAGTGCAAAGCTTTTCCTTGATGAGGGAAAAACTCTGGTCCTGCTCAACTCCCTACTGAAATTTCCCCTTCTTCTGGCACTCGGTAATAGGTGCAGTAATAGTGCTGAAATCACGCACAAACCTCCTGTAAAAGGTAGCCAAGCCATGGAAACTGCGCACCTCCATGACTGGTTGTGGGACCGACCAATCCCTTATTGCCCTCACCTTCTCCTCATCAACATGAATCCCATCCTCACTAACAATAAATCCCAGAAAAAGCAACTTGTTGGTGCAGAATATACACTTCTTAAGATTGATATACAACTGATTATCTTTCAAAACCTGTAACACTTGACTGAGGTGCTCCAAATGTGCAGTTCTATCTTTACTATAAATCAGGATATCATCAAAATAAACTACTACAAAAGAGCCAATAAAAGGTCAG
Source organism: Adenophora triphylla var. japonica (assembly GCA_022495995.1). Classification (NCBI taxonomy): domain Eukaryota; kingdom Viridiplantae; phylum Streptophyta; class Magnoliopsida; order Asterales; family Campanulaceae; genus Adenophora; species Adenophora triphylla. Next base: position 375,781 of record JAFEMH010001534.1, on the reverse strand, counting down.
AATACCTGGTTCATCAACCTCATGAAAGTACTAGGGGCATTAGACAACACGAATGGAATGACTAGCCACTCATAAAGACCATCCTTGCTCTTGAAAGCTATCTTCCATTCATCCCCAGGTCTGATCCGAATCTGGTGGTACCCACTGCGCAAATCCAACTTCGTAAACACCTTAGAACCGGATAACTCATCAAGCATGTCCTCTAAACGCGGGATAGGAAATCTGTACTTGATGGTGTTCTTGTTGATGGCTCTGCTGTCAACAAACATACGCCACTGATTTTCCTTTTTTTGTACAAGAAGGATTGGTACTACGCATGGACTCATGCTCTCCCTGATGAACCCCTTCCACAGCAAATCCTCAATTTGCTCTCTAAGTATCTCGTTCTCCTTAGGGCTCATGCGATAATGCGGGAGGTTTGGCAGGCTAGCTCCCGTAATCAAGTCAACCTTATGCTGAATGTCCCTCATAGGAGGGAGTTCGTTAGGCAACTCGTCACCAAGAAACTCCTGAAAGCCTGAAAGCCTGAAAGGAGCTCTTCAATATCCCGCGGCACCCCATTCTCCACACTAACAGAACCCATTAGTCCTTTAACCACTATCGAACAAAAGAACTCTGCTTCATCAATAGCTGCTGCCAGGTCTCTCTCGTTATGTATGAGCATCACAACCGGTTTCTCCTTATCCACCTGTTTCTCAATACGCAATACAGGAGCTATAGCAATTTTATGTTTATTCCATGTGAACATTAATACATTATCCTTACCCCGATAAGTAATATCATGGTCAACTGCCAAGGGCGACCAAGCAGTATATGACATACGTCCATACTCAGGACATCACAAACGACCTCTTCCTTATAATGTTTACCAATGGAAATAGGAACCCTGGAAGTTCGTGTTACTCGGAGTTCCCAACCTTCACTACAAGAAAACTGTCAATTAGCGACGGAAATCAGCGACGGACCTAATTTTGTCGCTATTAGCGACGGAATAGCGACGGATCAACGACGGAAGCAAAGTAAAATGAAAAAATCAGTTAGTGACGGATTTAGCGACGGATTATCGACGAATTTTAGCGACAGACATAAATTTGTCGCTAATCCGTCGCAATAGTGGCGCCAAAAAAGTCCGCCCATTTTAGCGACAGATTTAGCGACGGAATAACGACGGATTATTAAATTTTTTAATGACCGATTTTTTCTGTCGCTATATAAATAAAAAATAAATAAATATTTTTTCTTTTTAATATTAGCGACGGATTTAGCGACGGATTTGAAAAAAAATATATTACCGACAGATATTTTCTGTCGCTAAATAATAAAAAATAAAAAATATTTTTCTTTTTAAAATAGCGACGGATTATACAAAAATAAATTACCGACGGATATTTTTTGTCGCTAAATAATAAAAATAAAAATAATTTCTCTTTTTAAAATAGCGACGGATTAGCGACGGAAATTGTTTTTTTTTTACTTAACTTATTTTCTAACTTTTTTTATGTAACTTTTTGAAAAAAAACATCAATACTAAAAAAATGTCCAAAATATTTATTTCTATTTATAAAAAATAAAAAAAACTATACATTTATAAAAAAAATTAAAGGACTTTACCCGTCCCTATTTTCTTTATTATACTTTAATTTGTTTAGTTTTTTTTCTAACTTTTTTTATATAACTTTTTGAAAAAAACTTCAATAATAAAAAATGTCCAAATTATTTATTTATATTCATAAAAAATAAAAAAAAACTATACATTTATAAATAAAAATTAAAGAATTTTACCCGTCCCTGATTTCTTTATTATACTTATATTTATTTATTTATTTCTAACTTTTTTTATATAACTTTTTGAAAAAAACTTCAATACTAAAAAATGTCCAAAATATGTATTTATATTCCTAAAAAATAAAAAAAACTATACATTTATAAATAAAAATTAAAGAATTTTACCCGTCCCTATACTCTATACCCTATACCCTATACCCTATACTCTATACCCTATACTCTATACTCTATATCCTATGCCTTATACTCTATCCCCTATACCCTATGCCCTATACCCTATGCCCTATACCCTATGTACTATAACCTATGCCCTATATACTATGCCATATACCCTATACCATATACCTTATACCCTATATCCTATACCATACCCTATACCATATACCTTATACCCTATACCCTATACTCTATACCCTATACCCTATACCATATACCCTATACCCTATATACTATACCCTATACCCTATACCCTATATACTATACCATATACCTCTTGTTTGCTTGAGAATAGTACTAAAGAAGCTGAGTTCAATCAACTAAAGAATGAGTTAGCGGATGTGAAAGCTAAGGTTGCTAAGTTGGAAGAAACAGTGGATCGCGAGAAAAATAACAAGGAGAAAATAGAAGAAAAACTGGATTGCGAGAAAAAGAATAGGGAGAAAATAGAAGAAAAATTAGAACGATTGATAGAGCGGGTTAATGATACACTTGGGGAGCCTTCTAACTAATTTCTTTTAGTTGATAAACTCTTGTTAATATTGTTGGTTTATTATGTTTATTCTCGGTTTGGAATTGTTGGTTTATCCTTTTTGAATTAGATGTAACTTATAAATATTTTAAGTATTAGTATGGTACTTTGTTTAAGGGATGGAATCCTTTTTGAACAATGTTGTGTTGTTTTTTTATAGGGGTGTGTTTATTTACAGGTGGATTGATTAAGCAGGGGTATAAACAGGAAAATATACAATTATATTGAAAAAATTATTAAATTTAGCGACAGATCATTCTGTCGGTAATCAATGAATAAATTTTTAGATGATTTACCGACGAAAATATCTGTCGCTAAATCCCTCGCTAATTTGGTCGTCAAATCGAAAAGCACTTTACCGACGGAAAATCCGTCGTTAATAATGTCGCCAATACATTAATTTTGTCGTTCCTCTTCAACATTTAGCGACGGATTTTTTAGCTTTAGCGACGGAATTATCCGTCGTTAATTTAACGACAGCCCAAAAATCTGTCGTTAATATTTAGCGACAAGGGTTTTAACGACGGATTTTTTCCGTCGCTAATCTGTCGCTAAATGCCTTTAGCGACGGATTTTTAGCGACGGATTTTTCCGTCGCTAAAACCTGTTTTTCTTGTAATGCTTTATTCACCTATCCCAAACTATAAGGACTATCACGAGGTTCAGTCGTTAAGCCTAGAAACTCAACCAATTTCTGCGAAATAAGATTTTCAGTACAACCATTATCAATAATCATATTACATACCTTGTTTTTAACAGAACAGTGTGCTCCCAGCAGATTCTTTCGTTGGCACTCGTCCTTAGATGAAAGTAACATCTGTTGAAGCACGCACCCAACCCTCTCATCGGACTCCTCTTCCGCAAATTCAACCCCTTCATACTCATTGACTTCGGGCTCCTCCTTTTCGTACTCATGCAAAACTGCAGCAGTTCTCCGGGTGGGGCAAACGTTCGACCTGTGACCATACCACTGGCAACGAAAACACTTATCCCCTGTTTGTTTAGCGTACGGATTCGCTGCTTTCTGTGTCGGAGCCTTGTTCACTGTGCTACTACTAGCATTGACTGTACTCTTGGTCTGCGGAGTTGGTTCTTTATCAGCTACTGCTTCAGAACTACCCTGCTGTGGAAACCTGCGAAAAGGGGTAAAAAATTTCGCGCCCGACTTCTCCATGAGTTCAGCTTTCAACGCCAGAGTGGTAGCATCCGTTAAAGTCCACACCTGATGCAAACCCATCTTTTCTTGTATCGAACCCTTCAACCCATTAATGTAACGGGCAATCCTTTGATCCTCGGTCTCCTCAACTCTAACCCGCAAAGTATACCTCTGAAATTCAGTAGTGTATTCATCAATTGTTCTTTTACCCTGCACACAATTGAGATACAATTTATATAAAGTCTGCTCATAATCTGCCGGTAAAAATCGTTCTAAAATCAACTGCTTCATACGCCTCCAGGTTTTAATTGGCCCCTTCCCTTGTCATAGTCTCTGAGCAACGAGTTTTTCCCACCAAACCGCAGCAGTACTCTTCAATCGGATCGCCACCATCTTTACCTGTTTATTCGTAGGCACCTCCATAACCTCGAAGAAACGATCAACATCATTCTGCCAATCAAGAAAATCTTCAATTCCCATGGTTCCATAGAATAGCGGAATATCAGCCTCAATTCTATAATCCTGGCGGTGTCGATTACCACCCTGATCTGGTTCATCATCACTATCAACCTCAGCATCGGAATGGGAACTAGAATCCTCTTCATCCCTATTTTCAACCCCCTAAGGCGTCGGCCCTGTTCAATACCCCTGTCTCTCTCGCCACCACGGTTACGATTATCACGAGCGTTTGGTCCCTGTTGAGCAGCCATCAACGCCTCCATCCATGTTGTCAACATAGCAATAGCGGTGGTTAGTACCTCGATATCTGCCCTTGTTACTTGATCCCCCATAACGAATCAATGATGAAAGACAGGTTAAGCCTGCTCTGATACCAACTGACGCAGCATGGAAGTGATAGATTCGTGATTAGCGCACTAATCACAAGAGTTCTCAAGCGAAGAACCCTAGGAACACAAGAAACCGGAATCCACCAGAAAAGAGATAAAACCCTTGAATTCAAATCATCAAAACTGTGTTTGAACATGCCCTAAAAGTGTTTAAATGATCAAGAACAAAAAATGGACATTCTTTTTTTTTTTTTTTTGGGACAAAGGGAGTATATAGCATAAAAATCTAAAGTATTTTACTTGCCCCTAGTTTCCAGCCTAAGGATGCCTCATCCATAAAAGTCAACTCTGTCCCCTTAACATTGTTTACGTTTTGCTCAATTATTTCCAAAAAAAATATTAAGCAAGATCCATTTGCTTAACATAACCATTTTCAAAATTATCTTGTTCAGTTGTGTATTTGGTTTGTTTATGATCCAGATTCATTCTTTAGGGTTTGATGATACGACTTTCATTTGTTTATATGAGGGTTGACTAAATTTGTGTCTTTGCTTATATAAGCATCATGTTAAGTATTCCCTACCACATCTGCACTCTTCCCCATTCTTCATACGATAGTTCTCGGCAGGTAATAAACCTTTTCTACTTCCCTATAAGCTCCATATTCTAGTAAAAACTGTTCATCATTTTCTTTTCTTTTTTTTTTTTTCATTTTTGTTTTTCACTTGGCTGATATATGCTCTCCTCTATATTTGGTTCTTCTTCGAAAAAGAATCTTTTTGGTCCAGCAATCAACTAGGACAAATACTTGAGCACTTCATAAATATATGTGTGTGTGTATATATATACTATATACACACACACACACACACACAAATCATTAGTTCTATAAGTTGTATTTGTCTATATTGGTCATTTGTTAACCTGTTTGTTTCTTCTTTGTATTCTTTACAGGCAATAGTTTAGCTTCTTCCAAGATGAGTGGGCGTGTTAGTGCTGATTTTGGAGGAAAGGAGATTGGCAATGAGAGTTTTTCTCGCCAGTTAGAGAATGTTCCATATGTTCCCAAGGTGGCAAAGCCTCCTAAGCAGAAATTGTGGAATGAGTTTACTGCTACTCTTAAGGAAACTTTCCTTCCTGATGATCCCTTGCGACCTTTCAAAGACCAACCTAAAGGAAAAAAATTCGTCCTCGGTCTCCAAACTCTCTTTCCCATTCTTGACTGGGGACTCGACTACAGTCTTAAAAAGTTCAAAGGAGATTTCATTGCTGGACTTACTATTGCTAGTCTATGTATTCCTCCAGGTAAACCAAAATTCCTTTCACTAATTTAACTTAATTGGATTTATTTTTTATTTTTCTGAAACGAACTTGAACAGTTTCTGACCTCTTCTTTTCCGTTTCCTATCCAGGATATTGGTTATGCCAAACTCGCAAACCTGGACGCTCAATATGGATTGTGTGAGTTTTTTTATCTTGTCTAAAAACTTTTTTTTGGCATAAATTAAATACAAGTATTTCTAACTACATTTTTGTTATTTATAATATGCAGACAGCAGTTTTGTTCCACCTCTGATATATGCTTTCATGGGTAGCTCAAGGGATATTGCCATAGGACCAGTTGCAGTGGTTTCATTGTTGCTGGGAACTCTGCTACAAGCTGAGCTTGATCCCATTAAACAAAAACACGACTATCAACGCCTTGCTTTCACAGCTACATTCTTTGCAGGTGTCACTCAATTCACACTAGGATTTTTCAGGTATTTTTCTTTTTTATCTGGCTCTCATCAAGTGGAAAAATTAATATTTTACAACTTTTTTGGATAGATTAATCACACTATTGCTTAAAATAAAATATGTTGTTTTTGTTTTTGTTTTTGTTTTCAGATTGGGTTTCTTGATTGATTTCTTGTCTCATGCTGCTATTGTTGGGTTCATGGGTGGCGCTGCCATTACCATCGCTCTTCAACAGCTAAAGGGCTTGCTTGGCATAAATAAGTTCACAAAGAAGACTGATCTTGTTTCTGTCATGCGTTCAGTTTTCCATTCAGCACATCATGGGGTGGGACCAACTTCTATGTCCATTCTCATAACTTGAACTTGAACTTGAACTGCAAATTTCATATTTTTACTATGTATTTCCTTAAAATTTGGTCATAACTTCAAGAAATATCCGTTCTTCCTGTTTATTGTACAGTGGAACTATCAGACTATACTCATAGGAGTTTCTTTCTTGATATTCCTTTTGCTGGCAAAGTACATCGTAAGCTTTTTTTTCTTTTGCTCTTTTAAGCAACCTTATTGACTAACACGCAGGTAAATATTTTTTTCTCCTTATTTTTTATACTTTTTATTTTTTTTTTCCAGGGGAAAAGGAACAAAAAACTCTTTTGGGTACCTGCAATTGCTCCTTTGATTTCTGTCATCATCTCGACTTTCTGTGTCTACATCACTCATGCTGAGAAAAAGGGTGTCAAAATTGTAAGTACTATTCGCTATCACTTTGATTTCATAATACATCTCATGTAACGATAATTTTTGTTGCTAAGAAATTTCGTAACATTGGCAGGTAAACCACATTCACCAAGGAATCAATCCATCGTCGCTGAATGAAATTTTTTTCACCGGAGACTACCTTGCCAAAGGCTTTAAGATTGGTGTTGTGGCAGGAATGATAGCACTGACCGTATGATTAATTTTCCACCCGTTTCTTTAACATTTCCAAATATCTATTTTGTTAGATTCGGTAAATGACAGGTTTATTTGATCATTTTAGGAAGCCGTAGCAATTGGAAGAACATTTGCTTCAATGAAGGACTATCAGATTGATGGAAACAAAGAAATGGTAGCACTTGGAACAATGAATATTGTTGGTTCAATGACCTCTTGTTATGTTGCTACAGGTTGGACACACTTTCTTTTTCTTTTTGGTCTATTTAATTATTGAGAGGAAAATTTTATTTCCTAAATATGTTATTAGGGTATGCGTAATTTATATTAATTCCTTTTTTGGATGATTTCTTGCAGGATCCTTTTCTCGGTCTGCTGTTAACTACATGGCTGGTTGTAATACAGCAGTTTCTAATATCGTGATGTCTATGGTTGTCTTATTAACTCTATATGTAATCACTCCCCTATTTAAGTACACACCAAATGCCATTCTCGCTTCCATTATTATATCAGCTGTGGTGGGACTCATCGACATTGATGCAGCGATTCTAATCTGGAAGATTGATAAACTTGATTTCGTTGCTTGTTTGGGAGCATTTTTTGGTGTGGTTTTTTGTTCTGTTGAGATTGGCCTCTTAGTAGCGGTAAGAATTGCAGATTGGGTCGGCTAATGTATTTATGTTTATCTTCTTTTTTTTTCTTATAATTTTTAACAAGAATTGATCTGTTCAAAACAGGTTGTTATCTCATTTGCCAAAATTCTTCTGCAAGTGACAAGGCCTCGAACTGCGGTTCTTGGGAAGATCCCAAGAACCAGTGTTTACAGAAACACATTGCAATATCCTGATGCAACTAGGGTTCCTGGAGTTCTGATTATCAGAGTTGACTCTGCTATCTACTTCTCCAATTCCAACTATATCAAGGAGAGGTATAAGAATTTACTCTCTTTTTGCATATTTAATTCAAAGTATTCATTTTTTACCCCCTACTTGGATTTTTATAAATGTCAAATTTCAAAAAGAAAGGAAAAGATAAATCAAATATTGATGCTCAATATTATAGCAAGATGGGGGTAGTAGGAGTACATCTCATGCTTCAATAATATTTGTGTTGCTTTGCAGGATTTTGAGATGGCTAAACGAGGAGGAAGAAACATTGAAAGAACACAAACAATCTAAAATCCAGTTTTTGATAGTTGAGATGTCACGTAAGCGGCGTTTTCTACTATATAATATTATATTATTTTGGTACTTCTTTTCCACTGTTATTCCATTTAGAAAGAGATGATCTTGAGTCCACTACTTGTTATTGGATCCATATTTGCAGCTGTCACTGATATAGATACAAGCGGCATTCATGCTTTGGAAGAATTATATAAGAGTCTTCAAAAGAGAGATATTCAGGTACAATTAGTAGTACTCCGAAACAATTTTTGTTTTAGTTAAAAGATATGTCATATTTTACTTTGCTTTTGTCCAAGAAATCTCGTTCTAGCAAATCCCAGGCAAGCAAGCTGTGATTGGTAGATAATTAATTGACTTTGTTCCTTGGCTATGTTCTTGAACAGCTTGTTCTTGCAAATCCTGGGCAAGCTGTGATTGATAAGCTTCATGCATCAGACTTTGAGAACATGATTGGAGAGGATCATATCTTCATAACGGTTGCAGATGCTGTTCTAATGTGTGCTCCGAAGATGGAACAAGCTTAAAATTTATCCTTTCGTTGGTTTTTGTTTTTTACGAGTACAAATTGATTGTGTGCTTGAAGAACTGCTGCAGTCGAAGAATATAATTTCATTTGTTGTGTGTATAACAAGTGTGATATGTTAGGACCTAACTTTGATCAAAGTCTTAGTTAGTTGGTTTTGATAAAGGAATATATATATAGAACAGGGTTTATATCAAAAGAGGAAATCTGTTATATTCATCTTTCAGTTTATCTGACAGCTATGAGTCTGACAGTTATGATTCTCTCTTATACATTGGTTACATTCAATCAATAACATGAATCATATTCCCTCTCTTAGCTATCAAGATCATCAAGTGCATCTCAGTCCTTATTAGAGAACATCTCTGATAGCTAAGCCTTAGTATGATCTGACAGCTATGACTTCATTCCCTCTGATAGCCATCACTCTGTCTCATTCTCTGCTACCACAATCTCAACCAAGGTGGAACCTGGATCTTCACAGCTGTCAAGTTCACCATTGAAGACCAATGAAGACCACTGAAGACCTTCTGGAAGCTCTCAGCTCAAGCCAGCTCATGAAGACCTGCAAGTGGACAAGTGGGGCAAAGACCAGTCAAGGCTCATTAATGTAGCTGCAACAGTCATATTCCAACGGCTACATTGAAGGGTATAAATAGAGGAGTTCATCCTCTACACAAAATACTCTTGAAAAATACTCTTTTTCACAGTCCAAAACCTTTCCCTTACACCCACACACACCTCCTGTAATCCACACACACACTCACCAATCCCTACCCTTCAAATCCTGTTCCAAACCAAAACCTTCACCCCTAAACCTCTGCTTCAACAACAAACAACCCTAGTGTGTTAATTCACAAATTCCAAAATCCTAAGACTGTACTTTAGGTGTAGAATTAGTTTGTAAACACTCAAGACTGTACTTTGAGTGTATTAGTTGTTTTGTAAAATCTTGAGACTGTAATTCAAGTTGTAAAAACACTTAAGACTGTACTTTAAGTGTATCCCTAGTTGACTGTACTAATTAGGAAGAGGAAGTTCAAGGAACTTGCCTAAATCAATCATTTGTAATTCTTGTTGATTAAGATTATAATAAAATTGATCTCACTTGTCAAGATTGACAGTGGGGGTGGATGTAGGAGGAGTGAACTCTGAACCACTTTAAATTCTCTGTGTTATTATATTTCTGCAAACACATTCACACACTTGCATTATTTCTTTGTGTTCTTTGTCCTATCATTATTTCAAGCTTCACTTATTCCGCTGCACAATTCAACAAACATCTGACAGCTAAGTCAAACCATAGCTGTCTGATCATCTGCATATCAACAAAGGGCCTTTCAATTGGTATCAAAGCTTGTCTTCACATTCAAAGTCTAACAACTTGTGAAGGATCCTCTTCAAACCCACCATGCCTCAACCAAGGAGAAATAATGAGAAAGATATCCCACACATTGATGACTGTGGATCTTTTGAGATCTATGCATCAAAAATAAAAACATACCTTGATGCAAACAGTATATGGAACTGGTATGTTCTAGAGAATGAAGTGTCCTACCCAACTCAAATCTTTATTGATGGAGGACCTAGTAAGACCAAATCCCCAGAAACATGGTCTCGAATCAAAAACAATTGATCGCTGCAAACTTAAAGGTCAAAAACATTCTTCAAAAGAGTGTAAATGACTCACTAGCACAAGAAATTGTCAAGGAACCAAATGCCAGATCAGCATGGGCTCTCATTCAAACAAAGTTCACTAAGCACACCAGTATCAGGACACAAAATTTGTATAACTTGCTTAGGCAATTAGACAACTTCAAGTTCTATCCTGGAGAAAAAGTGAGTCTTTGCTCAACCAAGGTTTGAAAACCTTGTTAGATCTATTGCCGACCATGGAAAAACCTTTGAACAACAAGATCTACTGCCTCAAGATATATTCTAATCTCCCACAAGAATATGAAAAGGTAGCATTACCTATTAGAGAAGGATGCGAATGGAGCACAATGATAGTTGAACGATTTTGGAAAGCTTGAAGCTTATGAACTGGAAGGTATGATAAAAATTCAACCAGTTCCTACCATTTCACAAACTTTAGCCTTAACTGCTCAAGAAACTGTCCACAAACCAATCACTCACCAAGACATTGAGACCATTGTCAACAATGCCCTTCAAAAGATAAACATCGCTCCAAACCTCGCCAAAGAAACATATCTCTCAAGAAGACATTCCTAGTCTCATATCCATGGCTGTCAGAAATGCCATGAAATTTCAAAAGAAATCTTTTTGACAAAAAATACAACCCTTCCACATCTAATTCTCAACAAGACAGCTACAAGAAGACAATTGATTGCTTCAACTGTGGAAAGCAAGGACATTACTCATCTGATTGTCCTGAACCAAGGAAACCTAGGGAAAATCGCAGCCTAAGAAATTGACTTACTCAAAAGAGATCATTCACAGGTTCAGTGCAACTGCTTCAATTGTTCCAAAAATAAAAATGACAAAAACAAGGAGCAAGTTATGATTGCTGATTCATCAAAGTTCGGTGATGAAGAGTATGTGTCAAGTGATGATTCGACAATGAAGGAGAAGAGGCCATGCTATGCCTCATAGTCGAAGATGAGGAAGAATCGTACAATGAGGAAGAATCAGACCATGAGGAAGAAATGGAAGCACTTGCCGCTCAGATGAACTGAAAGAGGTACATGATTTTAACTCTTTAAATATTGATGGTTTCAAACAATTAGTTTGCACTCTTTTAATTCAAACCAAAAAACAAAAAACTAGCTTTGCTTCACTGGTCAATGAGAACCTTTCCCAAACCTCAACCATTGACACCCTCACAAAAACCAATTCTGAGCTTGAGAAAGCATGTCAAGGGCTAAGAGATCAATGCTTCATGCTTGAAAAACAAAACATGGATCTGACAGCTGAGGCATCCAATACTCAAGAAAATTGTCAAAGACTCACAATTCTTGAAAAAGAAAATGAGGCTCTTAAAAAGAAAATAGATTCATGGAACATGACAAGCAAAGCATTATCCCTTTTCACCTACACCCAAAGACGTCCCAGTGACAAAACAGGGATTGGTGCTGATGATCATACACAAAAGGTGTACACTCCTCCCACTGGTGAAAGGGCCATTGAAAAAATGGTTCTAGAAAACCTAAGTTCTGGCAGCTATCAAACTCAAACCTATCCTGTTCAAACCAAGGGAAAATCAAAGGAAATCTTACCTGGTCCTAGTCACTCAAACAAAGGACCAAGTAAAATTCAAGGAAGCAAGTATATTTGGGTTCAAAAAGGGGCCAATATACAGAAAGAAATTGAGTTACAAAAAGATGCTAGACAGCCAAGCCCTGACAGACAGCCAAGATCTTCCAAACCACATAGAACCCCAAGGCAACAAAGATTCTATAACAAACATAGGTACACCACACAACAAAAACCTCAATGGCAATACTCAAATGGAAGAAGTCATGCAAGTCAAAATGACTCTCCCAGATCATCCTTTTCAAATAACTTTCAGTTTCAACCCCAATATAACAACCCAAATCACTTCTTCAATCCATCCCAATCCACTGTCCTCACACCTTACATGATGCAAATCATGTCATATTACCATATCCTAAACCAGTTCTTCAAAAAGGGATCAATGAACAAAGCTAGGGTTCCAAAGAAAAACTAATCCTTTGGACCCAAAAGAATAAAAAGGGGTACCATAAAATTTACTTTCTGTTTTGCAGGTACCTAGGAAAGGACTCTGGTATTTAGATAGTGGTTGTAGTAGACATATGACCTTCAATAAAGACTGGTTGCAACAATATTCCCCTAAAAATGGTCCAAATGTAACCTTTGGTGACAATTCCCAAGCTAAGGTCAAAGGATAAGGAAATCTTATTACAAAAGATATCATTTTTACAAATGTGTCTTATGTAGAGGGTCTCAAACACAATTTGATTAGCATTAGTCAAATCTGTGATAAGGGATATCATGTTGTCTGCACTAAGGATAAATGCACTGTTAAAGATAAAAGCAATAAAGTCATTCTGACTGGATCAAGAAAAGGGAATCTCTACTGCTTAAACTTAGAGATTGTGGAATCCTCAAATGCTCACTGCCTTCTATCTTTCAGTCAATCTGATATGTCATGGCTTTGGCACAAAAGATTGGCTCATCTTAACCATAAAACCATCTCCAAGCTTGCAAATTCAAATCTAGTCAGAGGTCTTCCAAGGATCCCATTCAAGAAGGACAAACTTTGAAAAGCATGCCAATGTGGGAAGCAAAAGAGATCTTCATTCAAGCCCAAGACCAGGTTGGACACCACAAGACCTATTGAACTACATCATATGGATCTCTTTGGGCCCATAAGGACTAGATCTTTAGGAGGAAAGAGATACTCCCTAGTTGTGGTTGATGACTACACCAGATTCACTTGGATCATTCTTCTTGAATCCAAAAGTGACACCCTTAGCTGTCTGACAAAGCTGTTCAATAAAATTCAAAATCAAAAAGGAACATCCATTGTCAAGATCAGATCTGATCATGGAAAAGAATTTGAGAACACAGGAGTAGAAGAGTATTGTGATTCGAAAGGTATTGATCACAATTTTTCAGCCCCAAGAACACCCCAACAAAATGGTGTTGCTGAAAGGAAGAACAGAACAATATGTGAGGCAGCAAGAACAATGCTGTCAGAACACAATCTCCCAAAGTATTTTTGGGGTGAAGCTGTTACTATTGCTGTGTATGTTCAAAATAAAACACTAATCAATAAATTCCATAAGAAGACTCCATATGAACTATGGAATGACAAAGTTCCTACCATTTCCTACTTTCACAGTTTTGGAAGTAGATGCTTCATTCACAACAATGGCAAAAATAATTTGGACAAATTTGACTCCAAATGTGATGAAGGAATCTTTCTTGGATACTCTAACACAAGAAAAGCTTATAGAGTTTACAACAAAAGAAGACTTGTTGTGAAAGAATCAATTCATGTTGACTTTGATGAAAACAATGATCAAAGTGTAACTGAATTGTGTGATTTTGATGAAGGTTTGGGAAACCTAGATAATCTCCCTGAAGCATCTCCCATTCTTGATTCAACTGTTCTCCATCATGAACAAGATTCATGAAATCTTCCATACATGGTTCCAAGAAATTCATCCGACAGCCATCCCGCGCTGCATGTACCATGACCATTCCCACTCCCATCATCAACCAATCCAGCCAACCAAGACAACAGCAATCACTCCTACTACCAATCCAATTGATGAGGAAGAGAATACTCAAATGAATGGTCATCCCTTGACTGACATCTCCCAAACTTCTTCCTTTGCTGACAGCCAACCCTTAGCTGACAGCCATCCAAATTCTTCATGTAATCCATCCACTAGCCATCTTCCATCTCCATCCAATAATCCTCTTTCTCCTCCAAAAACCAATGATGAATCCACCATTACTCACATCATTCCACCCAATAAAGACCTCTACATCAGCCTTCAAATTGATAAAACCCCAGTTCCAGACAACATTCCTTTTCTCATGAGTGCATTCATATCCCAAGTGGAACTAAAGAAAATAAATGAAGCACTCCAAGATGCTGATTGGATAGAAGCCATGGAAGAAGAATTAGAGCAGTTTGAAAGGAACAAAGTGTGGCAACTTGTTCCTAAACCAAGAAACCAAACTGTCATTGGAACAAGATGGATTTTTAGAAATAAGATGAATGAAGAAGGTGTTGCAGTAAGAAACAAAGCTAGACTGGTTGCTCATGGATACAGACAAGAAGAAGGTATTGACTATGATGAGACTTTTGCACCTGTTGCAAGACTTGAAGCTATTAGGCTATTCCTTGCCTATGCTTCATTCAAGAAGATGAAAGTATTCCAAATGGATGTCAAGAGTGCATTTCTGAATGGAGTCTTAAATGAAAAGGTTTTTGTATCTCAACCCCCTGGTTTTGAGCACCCAAAGTTTCCTGATCATGTGTACAAATTGGATAAAGCATTGTATGGGCTTAAACAAGCACCAAGAGCTTGGTATGATACCCTATCTAGATATCTCCTTGGCAAAAGATTTACCAAGGGCCATATTGATAACTCTTTGTTTATCAAAAAATATGGAGATGATCAGTTGCTCATCCAAGTCTATGTTGACGACATCATTTTTGGTTCATCAAATGAGGACTTGTGCACTGAATTTGGAGATATTATGAAAGACCAGTTTGAAATGAGTATGATTGGTGAGCTTACTTTCTTCTTGGGTCTTCAAGTCAAGCAAATGAAGGAAGGAATCTTCATTAACCAAGCTAAATACATAAGGGATATGATCAAGAAATTTGACATGCAAACTGCTTCCCCTGCCAAAACCCCCTTGTCAACCACAACCAAACTCCATGCTGATCCAGATGGTCAAAGTGTAAATCCAACACTTTACAGAAGTTACATTGGATCTCTCCTTTATGTAACAGCTTCAAGACCTGACATTATGTTTAGTGTCTGTCTTTGTGCTAGATTTCAAGCAAATCCCAAAGAATCTCATCTCTCTGCTGTCAAGAGAATTTTGAGATATCTCAAAGGAACCCCTGATTTTGGCTTGTGGTATCCCACTGAATCCCCATTCTCTCTAATTGGATTCACTGACTCTGACTATGCTGGATGCAATCTAGATAGAAAATCCACAAGTGGTGGATGCCGCTTATTGGATCAAGAATTATTTCATGGTCAAGCAAAAAGCAAACCTCGCAGCCACCTCAACAAACCGAGGCCGAGTAAATTGCCGCAGCTTGTGTTGTTCTCAAATTCTCTATCTTAAAAGTCAACTTCAAGACTTTGGAATTGAATTGTCCAACATTCCCATCTTCTGTGACAACTCAAGTACTATTGCCATGATAGAAAACCCTGTCCAACACTCAAAAACAAAGCATATTGAGGTCAGACATCACTTCATCAGAGACCATGTTGAAAAAGGGAATATCAACCTTGCAAAAGTTTGAACTGAGGATAATGTCTCTGATATTCTTACTAAGGCAATGGATGAAAAGAGATTTGAGATGTTAAGAGCCATGCTTGGAATGATAAATATGCCAAAATAAAGAGTTGTTCTTCATAAATAAAAAGGAGGCTTACATAATTCAGGGCAATGCTGTCACAATGAAGCCAGACAGCTATTCCCTCAAAAACATTTCTGATAGCTATCCACTGATAGCTATCTATGTAAAAGTCTAGAAAAACAAAAACATAAACAAAAACAGAAAACAAACCATGAAATCCCTCTCTCTTTCATCTGCATTCACTCACCAAAAACTTCCTTAAAACCAAACAAACTCCAGAACCAGCTCTCCTCTTCAAATCTTCACCTTAGCTGTCAGACATTCTTAGGGAATGTCACTGTTTCTCCAGATCCTCCTCCAGCACTCATCCCTTCACACCTTGCCTCCTGTGTAGACTGCAAGGTCTGATGATACCTTTGCAACCATACTGGGTGCCTCTCCAGGAAGGGATCAATTGAAGTGACTGAATATTGAAGAGAAGGACTTGCTCTCCTTGGCCACCATTCTTCAACTGCATCATATGGTTGAAGCAAACCCTCCATTGGTGTCACAAAGCTAAAATCTCCAGAAAAAGATCCATTCCCAGCAACTACAAGTGGTTGGCTAGCTCTTGATTCTTCTCTCTCCACAGCTGGAACTCTGGCAGGGCTAAAACAACCAATAACCTGGTTGAATAGGTATGATATTGTTGAAGAAGGAGAGACATGCACTCCAGCAAAGTTATCACCTCTCCCCTCCAACAATCCAACCCCTGGAGAGAGTGAATCCCTGCTCACAGGAGTATACAGCTTCTCAGGCTCAATCTTCTTCTTGACAACTAAGCCCCTCTCCATAGCTGTCTGAGCCCTATCTTGCTTAACCAATTCTCCCAATGTATAAACCCTCTCTACATTACTTTTTTCCTTACTGGACTCACCCTGATCAACCTTGATAGTCTTTCCAAAAAGCCTTATTCCCTCTCCCTCTCTACTGTCAATTTTCTCTCTGACAGCTACCTCCTTGACACCATAATCCTGATCTACTCTCACTCTCTTGTTCTTACCTCTGTCACTCACTCTCTCTGAACTTTCAACTACATTGAAGGACTCTCTCTATCTCCATTTCATCCCCCCTCAAATCATCCTCACAATTCATCCCAAAAACCAATTGTTTTGCTGTTTGAGCCATATTTTTGGGATTAAACTTTGAGGAAAATCTACCCATTTGTGTTTATAAAACAATCTGAATAAGTTTCCTCTGAAATTGTCATTGTTTTATAGGCAAGTTTCCCCATAGCTATCTCAGACAGCCATCATCATTCAAACTAGACTTAACTGTCAAAGTTTTTTTTACAGCTAGGTTAAAGCAACTTTTTTGTGATTTGATCGTGTTAATTGCTCACAATTGTCACTTCCTTAGCCATCTCTTCACCTGCAAAATTCTTGAAAAAGAGAATGTTCTTCTTGTGCTCTGTGGAAGTTAATGCCTCAACGTGGGGAAGGGCAAAAATCACTGTTCATATGAACAGTTACTAAACTTTGAAACCCCTAATGCCCATTAAAACCCACTCTCCACTCATTATTTGTCTCTCTCCTTTCGTAATCACCCAAAACTCCTGTTTCATTAACCCTCTGTTTAAAATTCATCTCTTTCCCTCACTAATCCTCCATCGTATTCCTTCAACCCTAATTCTCTTAACCATCAATGGCAGCATCAAAAGCAAGTTACCCAGATGCTCACAGTTACTTCATTAAACCTAGCTTCTATGAGTCTGAAGTTGGGATACTCATCAAAGAACTTCTTGAGGTCAATGAATTGCTTAATTTCATGGGAGCCAGACCTCCAATTTATGAAGAACTGTGCAGAGAGATTTACCTGGTGGGAAAGAGGAACAAGGAAAACAATTCAATAACTGCCACCATAGACAATGTGGAGATAACCATTACTCAAGAAATGGTCAGTGAAGTCTATGGGATCCCAAACAAAGAAGATGCTGTGAAAAATATATGGGATAGAGGGTCAGATAGATTGAAGACTGTATATGAGAAATTCTTTGAGGTTAAAGTTCATGACTTCAAGAGTGTACAGGACAAAGCCATGGTAAAGGACAAAGCTGATATTTTCAAATCAACTCTTATGGATGTGGTCAATAAAGCCATTGATGGCAAGCAATCTTCATTTGATCAAATGGGATCAAATGAATGGAAGCAAATGCTGAGCCTAATGACCAAAGACACAAACTGGTGCATTGTTCTTCTCCACAACTTTCAACTTGCAGCCTCAACCTCTACTCTAAAATTCAAGAAGCAAGGTGGAAAGATGAACAACTTCAGATTCATGAGTGGAATTCTTGATGTCCTAATTCCTAAGCTCAATCCTCCTCTACACAAGAAATGGCTGAAGACTGTGAAGCTGTCAGAGACAAAGTGTTTCAATGACAGAACTTTTGCATTGAAACAAAAGAAAGGTGCTGTGATGAGAGCTGGAGATGATGTAAGTACTAGTAGCTTTATTGAAACACAAGAAAAACTGCAAGCAGAAACAAGAAAAAAGATTGAACACTGGAAAGACTTGATAGCATTGGCTACAAGTAGGAGAATAAAGAGGGGTGTACAATCCAATTTGAAGAAGACAGGGTTGTTGAAAAAGACTGTGGTACCTCATGGCAATAAGGGCAAAAACAAGGATGATCAGGTAGCTGACAGTGAAACTACCTTGTCTGACAGCCATGATAAGGATAATGAAGAAAGGGGTGCTATTGACAGTCATGAAGTTGACACCATGGGTCAAGTTAATGTTGGTGATGATAACATAGACCCTCAAGAGCTTCAGGCAGCCATTAACTTATCCAAAATTCTACACAAAGGCAAACAACCTCTGACAGCTATCCCTACCAGGCAGACAGCCACCAGATCCAAGGTACAATCCTCTTTATCCATTCCTTCTAAATCCTTGCCAAAGAAAAGAAAACCTGAAAAGAAAGCTCCCAAGGCCAAGAAAACCAAAATAAATACCCCTTCCCTTTCTCCAAAATCCACTACTGTCAGTCCAAGAGTGGACAAGTCATCCACACCTAGCTCAGGTCATCAGTCAGCCATAGAAGCTATCCTTAACCTCAAAGAACAATCAGAGAAGCAACCTTTAAGGGGGAACACTAATGAAAATATCTCCTCTACCCAACCTCAACAGTTAGCCAAAATCTTAAGAGCCATTGATGCTATTGAGTTGGATGGGAACCCTGATACTGAAAAGGCTGCTCTCATTTATCTTGATGATGTTCTAAGTAAAGAGGAGACTGTGATAGCCATAGATGAACTCAGGTCTAGGCTTATCAAGAAAAGAAGTGGACCAGGAGAGTCATCCAGTAATCCAAAGGTGACAGCTATGGATGTAGATATCCAAACCATCCCTTCTATACCTGAGACTGAGCTTGTGAATGAACCTACCCCAACTGTTGAAATTGATAGGGGGAATTCTGATAAGACTACTGAGGTTATTCAAAGTCTCAAAAAGGTTGGAGTTGAAATTGATCCCAATCTTGTCTCAAAGGGAGAAACAATCCTAAATGCATGCAAGGGACTTGTGTTTGATGGAACCCCAGAAAATGAGGCAGTCCTTGTAACCATTCTTGAGCAAAAGTTGACCAAGGGAGAAGTCAGGGCAGCCTTAAACCTCCTAAAGTCCCAATTTTGTTCTGATCTCCTCAAGCAAAGTCTTGATCAATCATATGTTTCAATCCCAACTTTTTCAACCCATACCTCTGCTCCTTCCAAGCCAATTTCTCCAATTCCTGAGAATGAATCTGTTGAAACCTCCCCTCAGAGTCCAATCCTTGCTGGACAAGGTCAAGATTTGTCTGATAGTAATCCCATCCCTAACAGTCCTGACAGCCCTCCAAGCCATTCCATTCCTCCCACTATAAATCAAGCCTACCTTCCCATAAAGGAACCCTGGATGCTTAGCTGTGGCATTGATTTTTCTCTTTCTTCCATCAAGGCAGCAAGGACAAGGTTAGCCAATGTGACCCATTTCCCAGAAATTGCAAACCCCTTTACCTATCCAAAATCCTGGGAACTGTCAAGAAATGGTTTGATTATGGTGGCAAGAAATCTTGCAGGATTAGTATTCTTTGCCTATGAAGAGTGGAAAGTGTCAAGGACTTCATCAACCTCCCATTTTGTTCACCAAATCCCATCATTCCCAAAATTCATCACTCCCAATACACTTATTGATTGGGAAATTCTCTTCAGCCAACTTCTCTCTCCATCACTCAATTCTTGTCTCTTTATGCCAAAAGGTTTAGTTTTCACCTTGTGCATTGAGCTTGCAAAATCATTCTTTCTCTCTCTGTTTGAACAGAAGTGTGCCCTTATGCTTTTGATAAGCAAAATTGTCAATATCTTTCCCCCAACCCTAAATCCAGGCATTGAGCCCTATCTTTCACCCTTCATCTCTGTTGATCCCATTCTCTTCAACTCTCCCAATGAAAACTCTCACTTCATGAAACTGATCTCTATTCCTGAGATCAAAGAGTTCAGAGAATCCATAGCTGTCAGCCAAAGCAGGGCTCATAATGTTATTGATCTTTCATCAGACTCTGATAGTGATGATGATGATGATGATCCTTCAAGCCCAGATCAAGACTCTCCCATAATCATTCCATCTTCTACCATTTCCAACCCTCCTCAACAATCCTTTCATATGTCCCCTATTCCTCAAGCCCCAGTTCATATGTCCCCTGTTCCTCAACCAGATCCATCCCTTGTGCCCAAGAAAAGCAAGAAAGCAAGGAACAAGAAGAAGCATTTGTGGGGCACAATGAGAGTAAGAAATGATCAGATGCCTCTCACAAGAGCCCAACTGAAAGCAAAGGAAGATAAGTTCTTCAAATATGATGAGAGGATGACTTGGGAATGGAACAATGAGTTCTATTACAGAGGAGTTGAACCAGAAATGAGAAGAGAGCTGGAGGAAGAAAGAAATGAGCTCCTTTCAGCAAGGCAAGAAAGAGAAGAATTCTATGATCAACTGGCTGATGACTGAATTGTATTTTGTTGAAATTTTTTGGTTGAAACAATCTATTTTGTTTGGTTTTGTTTTTATGGCTGTAATATGTGAACTTCTCTCATCTTGAGATCAAATCCAAGTATTTCAATCTCATTCTGATTACTTGTGCTTGATATGAATCCCTGAATTATTTCTTTCATTAGTATTTCTCTTATCATTAACTGTGAAGACATGTTCTAAATAGATCTTCCTTTACCAAAAAGGGGGAAATTGTTAGGACCTAACTTTGATCAAAGTCTTAGTTAGTTGGTTTTGATAAAGGAATATATATATAGAACAGGGTTTATATCAAAAGAGGAAATCTGTTATATTCATCTTTCAGTTTATCTAACAGCTATGAGTCTGACAGTTATGATTCTCTCTTATACATTGGTTACATTCAATCAATAACATGAATCATATTCCCTCTCTTAGCTATCAAGATCATCAAGTGCATCTCAGTCCTTTTTAGAGAACATCTCTGATAGCTAAGCCTTAGTATGATCTGACAGATATGACTTCATTCCCTCTGATAGCCATCACTCTGTCTCATTCTCTGCTACCACAATCTCAACCAAGGTGGAACCTGGATCTTCACAACTGCCAAGTTCACCATTGAAGACCAATGAAGACCACTGAAGACCTTCTGGAAGCTCTCAGCTCAAGCCAGCTCATGAAGACCTGCAAGTGGACAAGTGGGGCAAAGACCAGTCAAGGCTCATTAATGTAGCTGCAACAGTCATATTCCAATGGCTACATTGAAGGGTATAAATAGAGGAGTTCATCCTCTACACAAAATACTCTTGAAAAATACTCTTTTTCACAGTCCAAAACCTTTCCCTTACACCCACACACACCTCCTGTAATCCACACACACACTCACCAATCCCTACCCTTCAAATCCTGTTCCAAACCAAAACCTTCACCCCTAAACCTCTGCTTCAACAACAAACAACCCTAGTGTGTTAATTCACAAATTCCAAAATCCTAAGACTGTACTTTAGGTGTAGAATTAGTTTGTAAACACTCAAGACTGTACTTTGAGTGTATTAGTTGTTTTGTAAAATCTTGAGACTGTACTTCAAGTTGTAAAAACACTTAAGACTGTACTTTAAGTGTATCCCTAGTTGACTGTACTAATTAGGAAGAGGAAGTTCAAGGAACTTGCCTAAATCAATCATTTGTAATTCTTGTTGATTAAGATTATAATAAAATTGATCTCACTTGTCAAGATTGACAGTGGGGGTGGATGTAGGAGGAGTGAACTCTGAACCACTTTAAATTCTCTGTGTTATTATATTTCTGCAAACACATTCACACACTTGCATTATTTCTTTGTGTTCTTTGTCCTATCATTATTTCAAGCTTCACTTATTCCGCTGCACAATTCAACAAACATCTGACAGCTAAGTCAAACCATAGCTGTCTGATCATCTGCATATCAACAAAGGGCCTTTCATGATATATAGAAGATAAATTTCAATCGAAGAAAGGTAAAAAGAAGCTCTACGAATTTTATTGGCAACAGCTACTCTCTATGCTGTAAATTTGCTTTTAGGTCAGTGATAGATATCCGAAAATTTGCTTTCGAAGAAATTATTAGTCCATGATTATATGTCCGATCAGAATGCAAGTCTTGAACGTTATTGAATTGTAGGTCAACCAGCTAGTCCAATTCTTTTACCACTTTATGTATCACATTTTGTATTTCTTTTACACCTATTAAATTTTTAACTCTAATGGACTAATCGTTAGTTTTCTAACGAATGTTAAAAAAGGTCAAATTGAAAATGAAAGTAAATTAGGAAGATGACATTTCACGTTTATTATGATGTACGAATGTGAAATTGACTATCCCCAAATAATACGGAGGTTAAGTGGGCTAAAATTTCATTAATAATAATGATAGCATCTACAACTCAAGACAAATCCAAAACAAATTTATATATATATATAAAAGTCAAGACACAAGCTTGTGATTACGTCACGAAAACAACTTTTGGGAAAAAGTGAAATCTATAGCGCGATGTGGCTCCACATTAATACCTATATATTTAACACCAAAATACATTTACCCCCCTCAGCTATACACCAAATCTCATTTTGCATCCCTGATTAAAATTCGTCTCTCTATGCTGTATAATGTTAAAGAGTTAAAACTATTCCACTTTGCCCCCTGAATTTTTAAAAACATTATAAATTTAGCGAAATTAGTCGTGTGCATGTCACATAATTGGCATTTTGGTCATTCTGATTTTAACTTTTAACTATCGGTTGATTTAATCTTACCATCTTATCTTATGAAGTACTTCAATTAAAAAAATTCCTTTATATAGTATTTTCTTCTTTCATGTTTATTCTGTCCAGTCTTTCATAAACAAGAAATTAATAATAATAATAATAATAATAATAATAATAATAATAATAATAATACTTTTTTACATTATTAAATTTTTATTATATTTAAAAGACATTATTTAATTTTCTTAGTGAATTTTGTTTTGGAAACTATTTTCTTAGTGTAGTTAAAAAATATAAAAGACATAATTACCCCGCATGTGACATGCACATTACCAATTCGTTAAATTTCTAACATTTGTTAGGATCTAGGGCAAAGTGGGATAATTTTAACATTGGTTTAAAAGTAGACAAATTTCACGAAAGGGTGCAAAGTGGGACTTGATATATAGTTGAGGTGATAAACATATTTTCACCCTTATTTATTGTTATAACAAATAAAACATTCATAAATATTAAAAGACTTTATTACGAGACTATAAGACTTTCTATTTCCCTCTAATTCATTTTCTTTTACTCAATTCTACTTCCACTAAAAAGGGTATTTTTAACTAAATATAAGTATAAATAAAAAAAAATCTAAAGTGGATTGTAAGGAAAGAAAATTATGGTTATGCCATATGGAGAAATTTGGAAGATTTTAAAATATACAGCGGGATTATTTTGGTTTACCGACGGACGGCCCGCCGGAATTATCGTCGGAATTGGTCCGCCGATATTACCAATCACTTTTTACCAACATAATCCGTCGGTAATGACCATTTACCGACGGAAATGGAAAATTACCGACGGATATTTTCGTCGGTAAATGGTCAGTTTCTAGTAGTGGTGGAATTTATCAAAGTCTGTCACCACTACTTCCAGGCTATCAATGATCCGATATATTGAGGAGACAACCTATCCCTCACATGATCACGTCATAACTGAGCTGACACGTCTCTCTGAAAATACTTGGGTCACTATGTTGGGTATGCATACTTTAACCCTCCTAGCTTTAGCTTAGATTTGATGGATACCGTAACCTCTTCACTATTTTAAGGACTTTAGGCCCATATGTAATGAAGCTTAGACTTCAATTTTTTAGCAAAGTCCATTTTATAGAATAGGATAAATTAGGCTTGAAGACTGGCACAAGACTCATTGGATATGAGGTTGCAGTTCTAAAGTTCAGACCGCTTCATCAAAACCACATTAGCAAAACAGCTCCAAGTAAATTGCTATGTGGAATTCCTTGTCTGAAACCATTCTTGAACAACCATGTGCTAACCGCATTAGTGAACCGCACTAGCCAACCGCAGTACAGTTCAATCTTGAGACCGCACTTATGGAACCTCCTCACTGGTGAAATCGTTCATGACAAACCGCATGAACACCAGACCGCTCCAATGATTAAGACTTGAAGTGAACCTCATTTGACCGTTGGAATTCATGTCAGTAATATCAAAAGTCAACCACCAAATCTTGTCACGTGACCAAGTATCAGACAAGATCTGCAAGGATCTTGAAAAGGTGACAGATGTCCTAACTACCTTAATTGCAGCTGAGGTCTGATCAGCTTTACCTGCAACTGCTGTACCAAAAGACAAAAGTGAATTTGTGGACCAATGGGAAAGCACCAGTACAGTAGATGCTACAGCTGTGTCCAACGCCTATATCCTTGGTGCTTGGATATAAATACCCCTAATCTTCAACACTTGAAGATTGCTTGAGATATTGAAATTGTTGTGAGTTCATAAGAAGTTGAAGCTCTGCCCAGAAAATATTCAGTCCTTTGAATCTTCATCTTCTACTATCAAGAAATATTTCCCAATCCAGAAATCAAGCCTTATACACCATAAAGAATCATTGTGCTCTACATCTCTTAGATTCAAAGAGCCTTGATCTTGTTCAAACACACACACACACCTTACTTGTTTAATCACATAGATTATTCATTTGAGATACACCGGTTATAGTCTAGGATTGATCTTCATAGAATAGATTTTAGATCTGAGTATTGATATTTGTAATTTGTAATCTCTCATACTCTAATATAAAATCTAACTCTTAGAAAATCCAAGACTCACCATCTTGGTAGTGGACGTAGATCATTTACGATTGAACCACTCAAAATATTGTGTTCTTTATTTCTGCATTTTTATTTAATGTGCTTACTGATTATTTTGTCTTATCTGTTTTGATCTTATTCTCAGTTATTCATTATTAGGAAATTGTGTTTGCATTTAACTATTGTCAAAATCTCACTTTTCAGTTTTATAAGCCGCACTGAAAATTAGTGATGAGTGGACCAAGTCACGTGTCACCTTTGATCAAATTTTAGAATTCCAAATGGCCAGTGGAATCACAGAAGGCCTAGGATTCCAAACAGGTGAAAAGGAGAAGTGTGCATCTTTTTTTTTTCTCTTCTTTCTAAAGAAGGGGATCAACACATTTCACCGCTCCCCCCTTGATGCACTTCACAGAGGTGCCTAGCTATGCAAGGGAGGGCAATGTCATTCCCTCTAACCACTGGTGGGGGAATCGAACCCATGACCTCCAGGTTGGAAGCCATGAACTCTAACCATCAGGCTAAGACCCCGCGTGCGAGAAGTGTGCATCTTGTTGTGAAAAGGATGAGGAAATTTTGAAACTAACTAAAGAAATTCCTAAGGAGAAGCATGCTATTTCTAAGGGTAAAGGACAGGAACAAAAGGCTCCACTTAACATCCATTATGTCTACCCAAAGAAAGAGTTTGGGAAAAACTCTCATATGAAAGGAAAATATTCTGAGAATGAAACCACAGAGGAGGTTTCTTATGCAGCTGACCGCACCTCTACTTCAACCGCATCTGGTGGAGTAGGTTGTGCTGCCAACCGCAAGGCTGACCGCTCTTCTTCTTCGACCGCACCTCCTGCCTTCAAAAGCAAGGGGAGCGTTCCTAGGAAAACTGCAGTCAAACCAAAGATGCCTACCTTTGTCAAGGCTAAAACCTATGTTCCCAAACCGCATGCTAATCCTGAGAAAAGTAAGGAGTTAGTAAAACCTCATGTAACTCATAGCTTTCAAAAATGCTCTGTGTGTGATGGTTTAGGTCACAAGGCTGCAAAATGCCTTTTGTGGTTCACACCAAATGCCAGGAAGAGTAATCCTCCTTCTGTCAAATAGGTGTGGGTCGTCAAAAGGTGCTAACCTCAGGACCCAAAGAATAAAGGGGACCTCATTTTAAATGTTTATCTTTCAGGTCCTCTTCTTAATGGCTGGTCACTCCAAGGATAATGAATGGTATCTTGACAGTGGCTGCTCAAGACATATGACTGGAGATAGATCATTATTCAAAGATGTCTTGAAGCAAGTGGTCGGCCTGTAACCTTTGGTGACAACAACAAAGGCAAAACTATTGGGTATGGTATAATAAGGAGATGAAACTGTGAATACCCCGTCCCGATGCAACGCGCATTCGGAGGTTTGAAATAATTAATTATATAAAGTCGGATCGAAATGGGATATTCATTTAGTGACACTCGATTTAAACTATATTAAAAATATTAGTTTAATTTTGAGAGTCGCCACGCCACTTTGATATAGCCCAAAGCTTTGAAAAAAGGCTAAATATGTGATTGGGTTCGGGGGTCAAGTTACAACAGAAGAAGAAACGCTATCACTCCTATTGCCCGACGAATCGGTCTTTCTAGCATGTGGGGTGTTGATTGTGTGCGGTGTTTACAGGAATAGATAGAAGAAACGGGATCATGCATAAGGAGGAGGGGAGAGAAAGAATTAATTGATGATCACACCCTAGAACCTTTGAGTTAGGCCCTCGGAAGGTGCACTAATCAACGTTCATCCTTGGGGGGTTGTTGATCATGGGATAATTATAACTAAGGTGGAAGGAAAGAAATAGTTCCTAGATCCATTGGGTTTTCTTGGGCGAAACCTTAGATCATCCTCGGCTATTACATATTAAATATATTAAAACAACCCTAAATCTAGCATATATGACATAAGCAAGAAATAAAGTAATTAAAATATACTAAGCATGCAAACAATAATAATAATAAAGACAATAATAATAAAGAACAAAAATATTAAAAAAGAGAGTCTTACCAATTGTAGCAAGACTTTGGGGTCGAATCTTGGCGATTCGAGAGGAAAAAAGAAGAACTGAGGGTTAAAGCAAGTGTAGCTCGCTTCTCCCGGAGAAATTGTGTGTGAATATGGGGAGCCGGGCACCCCTATTTATAATACCTCGGTACCTGGGCTGGGCCTCTAAAGGGTCGATCGGCTCTAGGATTGAAGGGTCGATCGGCTCTAAATAAAAGGGTCGATCGGCCAATGCACGGGCAAAAGGCCGATCGGCTCTTCCAACTGGCGTACCTTCCACGGCGCCGACGGCGAGCGGCGGTACGGAAGAATTAATGAATTAATGAATTAGGGTTAGGGTTGCTTTTAGGGTTTCTTAATTAATATTAACCGGGCCAGGTATTTGGACTACCTTTTTTCGGACCGGGTACTAACAGAAACCTAACCATTGAGAAGGTTTCTCTTGTTGAAGGACTCAAGCATAACCTCCTTTCAATCTCTCAATTCTGTGACAAAGGAATGCTTTGCAACTTCACTTCTTCAAATTGCTTTATCAAAGATAGCATTTCTGGAGTCACCCTACTCACAGGGATTCGTAAGAGTAATATTTACATTATCGATCTAAATTCTGCATGTAGTATTACTTATCTCTGTTTTGTATCTAAAAATGTGAGCGAGAATAGTTGGCTATGGCACAAGCGGTTGAGCCACTTGAACTTCAAGTATCTAGCAAATATTGGAAGGGAAAACCTCATTCGTGGTTTACCCAAAGCGGCTGACCACCATCCAGAGAAATGTAGTGCATGTCAACTTGGTAAACAAACTGCGTCGTCTTTCACCAGCATGATCGCGCCCTCAACTACAAGATGTTTACAACTGCTTCACATGGATTTGTTTGGACCCATCACCACTGCCAACATTAGAGGAAGTAAATATACTTTAGTGGTAGTGGATGATTATTCAAGATATACGTGGGTTGAGATGATGATCACTAAGGACGATTGCTATGAAATCCTAACCTCACTATTTATATGGCACCAAACTAAAAAAGAAGACGACATAGTTAGTGTGAGATCAGATAATGGAACAAAATTTAAGAATAACGGTGTTGCTCATTATTGTGACGACCATGGGATTGATCACAAATTTAAGATAATGGAACAAAATTTAAGAAATTAATAATAATAATAATAATACTTTTTTACATTATTAAATTTTTATTATATTTAAAAGACATTATTTAATTTTCTTAGCGAATTTTGTTTTGGAAACTATTTTCTTAGTGTAGTTAAAAAATATAAAAGACATAATTACCCCGCATGTGACATGCACATTACCAATTCGTTAAATTTCTAACATTCGTTAGGATCTAGGGAAAAGTGGGATAATTTTAACATTGGTTTAAAAGTGGACAAATTGCACGAAAGGGTGCAAAGTGGGACTTGATATATAGTTGAGGTGATATACATATTTTGACCCTTATTTATTGTTATAACAAATAAAAATTCATAAATATTAAAATACTTTATTACGAGACTATAAGACTTTCTATTTCCCTTTAATTCATTTTCTTTTACACAATTCTACTTCCACTAAAAAGGATATTTTTAACTAAATATAAGTATAAATAAAAAAAAAATCTAAAGTGGATTGTAAGGAATGAAAATTATGGTTATGCCATATGGAGAAATTTTGGAAAATTTTAAAATATACAACGTCACATAAATACTCTTTATATTCTTCTCATTCTTTTTTTCTTTCTATTACTTATATTAAAAGTGATATTAGTAACTAAATATATGTATAAACACAAATCTTCCAAAAGTAAATTTTACACGTGCGAAGTACGAGTGTATAACTAGCGTGGAAGAAATAAAGAGCCATAAATCAATCGAGATCATATCTACCAGTCTTGTCCCACACCAAAAATATATATATCTATCCTCCCAATATAAATTACACATTTACTATTTGTACGAGTACTAAGGAAAAGTGTTAGTATAGTAGGTGTTGTGGATATAAAAAGTGAGGTAAGAGAGAAAAAGTTGGGATAGAGAATAATAATTGAATTGTTGTTATTAATATGACATGTGGGTAACATTTTCAT
Source organism: Adenophora triphylla var. japonica (assembly GCA_022495995.1). Taxonomy (NCBI): domain Eukaryota; kingdom Viridiplantae; phylum Streptophyta; class Magnoliopsida; order Asterales; family Campanulaceae; genus Adenophora; species Adenophora triphylla. The sequence goes on along the minus strand of JAFEMH010001534.1, from coordinate 346,377 downwards.
TTTAAAAAGTGTGCAATTTGTATTAAGATGCCCTACGAAAAAAGTGTATAGTTTGTAGTGGGGCGGAGGGAGTAAACAATAACAAATCTGGTCACTCTCTAATTATCATAAAATATAACACATTCCTTATATTCCTGATAGCATGTCTCACTTTTAATTTAATAGTCAACTCAATAAAACTTTTACCATAACCTTGTGAAAATCTAGCTATCCCTTGAATAAATTGTTATTGACTCGGGGGCAAATGACAAATTAGTGCCCTTAAGTTTTACAGGAATTGCAATGTGAGTATCAACATATCAATTTTGGCAATTTCATTCCTAATGGGCTTCTATATTCGGAAGATCTTCTTCTCGATGGTCACACTTAATAGCAATATGGGGAATTTTTGGATGAACATTGACGAAAATGGATGGACATTAACAAAGTAAATGAAAATTTAATGATCTTCTCTTTAGAGAAATTACAATATTTACCCCTAAAGAATCATTTATCACTATTTGTTAATTACATTCACAAAACACATAATTGTGTTTAACCAATCATCTCATCACCCACTCAAACTGACACCATCACTAGAACCAATACTACCAGAAAAACATGTTTTAGCAGCGAAAATTCTCGCCGCTAAAGCAGCATTTCTGTCGCTGCTACATACCCACCGACGGAATTATTCTGTCGGTGGTTCGCCAGTGGCTGCGCGTCGCAGCGGCCCAATTTCCGCCGGTGTTCACCGACGGAAATTCACTACAAGGAAAACCAGATTTAGAGACGGAAATTTAGAGACGGACAAAATCTGTAGCTAATTTGGCGACAGATTAGAGACAGAACCAAAAATCAGAGACGGATTCGGACTCCGTCTCTAAATTAGAGACGGATTCAGATTCCGTCTCTAATTCAGAGACGGAATATGAATCCATCTCTAATTAAGAGACGGAATCTGAATCCGTCTCTAATATAGAGACGGAATCCGAATCAGTCTCTAATTTAGAGACGAAATCTGATTCCGTCTCTAATTTAGAGACGGATTCAGATTCCGTCTGTAAATTTTAGAGACGGGTTTTGTATCTGATTCCGTCTCTAATTTAGAGACGGATTCAGATTCCGTCTGTAAATTTTAGAGACGGGTTTTGTATCTGTCTCTAAAATAGAGACAGATTAAGAATCCGTCTCTAAATTAGAGACAGATTCAGAGACGAAATCTGATTCCGTCTCTAATTTAGAGACGGATTCAGATTCCGTCTGTAAATTTTAGAGACGGGTTTTGTATCTGATTCCGTCTCTAATTTAGAGACGGATTCAGATTCCGTCTGTAAATTTTAGAGACGGGTTTTGTATCTGTCTCTAAAATAGAGACAGATTAAGAATCCGTCTCTAAATTAGAGACAGATTCAGAATCCGTCTCTAAACTTTAGAGACAGATTTTAACCCGTCTCTAATTTAGAGACAAATTTTTGAATCCGTCTCTAATTTAGTGACTGATTCAACATCTGTCTCTAAAATTTAGAGACAGATTTAGTATCCGTCTCTAAATTTGACTTTTCTTCTATATACTTTCATTTGTTTAGTTTTTTTCTATCTTTTTTTATATAACTTTTTCTAAAAAAAAACACTAATTAACAAAGGCTAAAATATTATTTTCTAGTCAATAAAAATTTTTTAAAAAAATAAAAAATAAATATAGGGTAGTCCGTCCCTCTTTTGACTTTTCTTCTGTATACTTTCATTTGTTTAGTTTTTTTCTATCTTTTTTTATATAACTTTTTCTAAAAAAAACCACTGATTAACAAAGGCTAAAATATTGTTTTCTAGTCAATAAAAATTTTTTTAAAAATAAAAAATAAATATAGGGTAGTCCGTCCTTCTTTTGACTTTTCTTCTATATACTTTCATTTGTTTAGTTTTTTTCTATCTTTTTTTCTATAACTTTTTCTAAAAAAAACCACTGATTAACAAAGGCTAAAATATTGTTTTCTATTCAATAAAAATTTTTTAAAAAAATAAAAATAAATATAGGGTAGTCCGTCCCTCTTTTGACTTTTCTTCTATATACTTTCATTTGTTTAGTTTTTTCTATCTTTTTTCTATAACTTTTTCTAAAAAAAACACTGATTAACAAAGGCTAAAATAGTGTTTTCTAGTCAATAAAAATTTTTTTAAAAAATAAAAAATAAATATAGGGTAGTTCGTCCCTCTTTTGACTTTTCTTCTATATACTTTCATTTGTTTAGTTTTTTTCTATCTTTTTTTCTATTACTTTTTCTAAAAAAACCACTGATTAACAAAGGCTAAAATATTTTTTTCTAGTCAATAAAAAAATTTTAAAAAATAAAAAATAAATATAGGGTAGTCCGTCCCTCTTTTGACTTTTCTTCTATATACTTTCATTTGTTTAGTTTTTTCTATCTTTTTTCTATAACTTTTTCTAAAAAAAAACCACTGATTAACAAAGGCTAAAATATTGTTTTCTAGTCAATAAAAAATTTTCAAAAAAATAAAAAATCAATATAGGGTAGTCCGTCCCTCTTTTGACTTTTCTTCTATATACTTTCATTTGTTTAGTTTTTTTCTATCTTTTTTTCTATAACTTTTTCTAAAAAAAAAACACTGCTTAACAAAGGCTAAAATATTATTTTCTAGTCAATAAAAAATTTTAAAAAAAATAAAAATTAAATATAGGGTAGTACGTCCCTCTTTTGACTTTTTTCTTATATATACTTTCATTTGTTTAGTTTTTTTCTATCTTTTTTTCTATAACTTTTTTTTAAAAAAACCACTGATTAACAAAGGCTAAAATATTGTTTTCTAGTCAATAAAATTTTTTTAAAAAAATAAAAAAATAATTATAGGGTAGTCCGTCCCTATTTTGACTTTTCTTCTATATACTTTCATTTGTTTAGTTTTTTTTCTATCTTTTTTTCTATAACTTTTTCTAAAAAAAACCACTGATTAACAAAGGCTAAAATATTGTTTTCTAGTCAATAAATTTTTTTTAAAAAATAAAACATAAATATAGGGTTGTCCGTCCCTCTTTTGACTTTTCTTCTATATACTTTCATTTGTTTAGTTTTTTTCTATCTTTTTTTCTATAACTTTTTCTAAAAAAAAGCACTAATTAACAAAGGCTAAAATATTATTTTCTAGTCAATAAATATAGGGTTTAGGGTATAGGGTTTAGGGTATAGTGTTTAGGGTTTAGGGTTTAGGGTTTAGGGTTTAGGGGTTAGGGTATAGGGTATAGGGTTTAGGGTATAGGGTTTAGGGGTTAGGGTTTAGGGTTTAGGTTTTTTTTTTTTTTTTTTTTAACCAGGACAACACCTGGGAGCTTTTATTAAATACAGAAAAATATTACATCAATGAGCGGGTATTAAAAAACCAAACTCTAAAACCAACGTAATTATAAGACGAACCAAATGTTGTCCCAAAATTAACTAAGCCACACCCAAAGCAGAAGGCCGAGCTTGGCCCCAAACAGCTTCCTATCACTACCAGAAAAAAGGTCATTTAGCGACGGAAATTTCCGCCGCTAAAATTATATTTCCGTCGCTAAAATAAATCACCGACGGAAAAATTCCGTCGGTGGTCCGCCGCTACCAGCTCGTCGCAGTGCTCCGACGGGTCAATTTCCGCCGCTATTTTTTTCTTTTACCGACGGAAATTAATTCCGCCGGTGAATTAATGGTTTCAGCGACGGAAAATTCCGCTGCTATATTAATTTAATTTAATTAAATTTTCATTTCAGCGACGGAAATTTCCGTCAGTAATAAAATTAATTTAATTAAATTAATTTCGGCGGCGGAAATTTCCGTCGTAATAAAATTTAATTTAAAATTAAATTATTTCGGCGGCGGAATTTACCGTCATTTGAAATTATTTAATTTTAATTTAAATTTTATTACAGCGACGGAAATTTCCGCCGCTGAAATTAAAAATTAAATAAAAATTAAATGATTATAGCGGCGGAAATTCCGTCGCTGAAATTAATTTATTTAATTAATTTTAATTTCAGCATTAATTTCAGCGACGGAAAATTCCGTCGCTGATTCTGAAATAAATTTTAAAAAAATAATTTAAAATATCAATAAACCAAAATTTTTGTACCCGATATAACATTTCAATTTATAAAACTAAAACTATAAAAACTAAAATTCAAATATCGCCGTACCAAATAAAAACTAAATACCACCGTACCAATTCGGGAGGGGAGGGGGAGGGGAGAGGGGGAGGGGAGAGGGGGAGAGAGGGGGGGAGGGGGAGAGGGGTGGAGCGGGGGGAGAGGCGGGGAGGGGCTCCCGCGGGTACCAAATGTCTCAAATGTTTACAAACAAGTATAAATTAATACAAAAATGTCTAAAAATGTCTAAAAATGTCCGCAATCAACCTGGGGGAGGCGGGAAATTACCCTGGGAGTCCTGGCCGAGATGAGCCATCAACAGCGCCAATTGTCTTTGAGTCTCTGCATGCTGTCTCTGAATCTCTGCATGACGTCGATCGTTCTCCTCCTGCATCTGCGTCTGAACTGCCAAAGCATCCGCAAGCTTTGCCCGCTCGCGTTTCTCCTCCTCCAACGCAGCCTCCAGAGTGTCGACCCTCGGATCATGAAACGTGGGCTGGGCTACATTTCGCCGACGGCCGGTCGACGTCGACGGGCATTGCCGCCCGTAATCCCCCATCCCTAACACTCGGGCTCCTCTCCTTGGATGTCCCTGAGAGGTGACCTCTGCCAAACATCGAGCACGAAGGGGACGGGCTCGCGGGAGGCGTTCCTTCGGGAACAACGGCGGCTTGATATGCGGCTTTGAAAAATAAAACAAACAATTATAATCATATACACAATGTAAGGTACATAAATAAATTTACATATTCAAAATCAAGTCATTTAATGGTAGTTTACTTACAAAGGCAAAGAGCAGATCGATCGTCAACCCATTGCGGAGGTTGATCGGGCGCTGTAGAATTCCGAATATGGGTGCTAGCGTAAACATCCACAAAAGTGATATTCGGACCATACTCCCTTTCCTATAAATAAAATAAGCGAGATTATTACTTTGAAATTGTATATATAAATGCAACATTTAAACTGATTTAAAAGCATGCATACACTACATTTACACTAAAACTATGGATTTCATAGCATCAACATTGGCTCCCAGCTAACATACGTACATAAACCTATTTAAAAGCATCCATACACTACTACATTTAAATTAACATACATACCATGCGGTCGTGATGCTCGGCGACCGTGAGCGTCCCCCCGGTATGCAACGCCGCCGACCCAGGAGCCTGCTCTATTGGCCTTGGCTGTTCGGATATAGCCTTCGCCGCAGCGGCTCCCAATATTCGCAAAATTGACCAAACACCTCATCGGTCATAAAAGTAGGACACAAGGGCTGTTGTCCCGCCGCGAGCCGAGCAGTATAATAATTTTTCTTCGTGGTACCTATAAAAAATATGAATATCTTGTAAACATATAATGATGACATTATAAAATTAAAAGAGTATAATCATTGTTAATTAAACTAATTAAGGATAGATAAATATGTTACAAATAAAATCCTTAAACGACTTGTGAGCCTGCTCAAAGAAAACAAATCTAGCCGTCGCCTCATGATGTGCTGGATCCCAATAATATTTAGCCTACAACATATAATGATAACATTACAAAACTAAAAGAGTATAATCATTATTAATTATAACATTTTAATAACAAACTAACATTTAAGTTTTAAATAAAAACCATTAACACATTACCTTAAACTCATCCCACGCATCCTCCTTCTGCCTCTGTGGCAATTTTTTCCAGTTGGGCCAAAACTCGGTCATTTTCCGAGACCGCCAGTATTGCCCGATCTTAGTGCCGGTGGTGGGGTATCCACCTACAAACCCGCCAAGTATATTTATACAATAACATTTTAACTTAAATAATGAATTATATATAAAGCAAAAAGGAACCAACTTATATCAAATTAATGAAGAGTTACTTATCGGTCATAAAGTGATGAGATCCGCACATATATCCTCCCTCGTAATCGACGGTAGTCCGAGTACCGGCCCCAGAGGTGGAGCTAGTACTACGTGTGAGGGGTCAACACCATCGCTACCGGATCGGGACGGTTGCGTCCCGGTAATCAAAGTGTAAATGGGCTTGGTCCTCTTACCCTTGCCCTTTCTACTAGAACTCATCCGTATTACGGTAGAAAATATTAAAATATACAACTTTAACAATAGGAAACAATATATTCACAATACATCTAAAACTTTAAAGTTCTAATAATCTAAAGCATTCACAATACATATAAAACTTTAAACTATTAATAATATAAAGCATTCACAATACATATAAAACTTTAAAGTTCTAATAATCTAAAGCATTCACAATATATATAAAACGACTCTGGATATTAAAAATAATCTAAAGCATTCACAATACATATGAAACTTTAAAGTTCTAATAATCTAAAGCATTCACAATACATATAAAACTTTAAAGTTCTAATAATCTAAAGCATTCACAATACAATTTTAAACTTTAAACTATTATTAATCTTCGTCCCCATCATCATCACTGGACTCGAATTACTACAAAACTTCGAGTTCTTCATCTTCGTCTTCGGACTACGATGAATCAAACTCTGGTTCCTCTTCCTCTTCCTCTTCCTCTTCCTCTTCCTCTTCCTCTCGATTCATCAATATCAATGTGCGCGAGATGACTGAACGAGGCGGGGAGTTGGCAAATTCACTGGTAAGATATCCTCCTCGGGTTCATCAACATTTTGAGGAATATGAGTGACATCATCTAATGGATGATTAGCTGATGAAACGTTAGGTGGCACTGGCATTTCATCCTCTTGATAGGGTGTTTCTAATGACGACTCTGTAGTTGTCGACGAGGGTAGGTTGTCAATCATGCTCCTAGCCTTGGTCATCCAAACAGCCCACAATCCGTCGGGTCGCGGACGAGGGTAGGGAGTCATGTATACATGTTGTGCTTGAGATGCTAAGATGAAGACGTCGTCGCCATTATGTCTGGACAAGTCCTTTACATCGACGAGGTCAAATATGGGGTGCTTCTTAACACCTCGCACAGCATCCCGCCAATCACAATTGAACAAGACAACACTGTTTAAAATCAAAAAGGTTTTTCTTATTGTTTTCCTAAATAAATGATAAGTGGCGAAATTAAAATTTAAATTCTTTGTCGAAACAAAAACGTACATGAATGTTCGTTCAAAACAAAAAAAAAGAACATGATGACGCCACAACTTTCGGGATCTCACAAGGATGAATAAGCGGCTTGACGAATGTGGTACTTATAATGGCATTAAAAATTAAAATTAATAAATATTTATGATTTATTTATTTTTTCAAAAATATCATAAATATTTATGATATTTTAATGTTTTTTAGTTTGTTATTTTGTTAATTAGTTCTAAAAATAAACAAAAAATTACATTTTGTTATCAGCAACGGAATTTTCCGTCGCTGATAAATAAAAAAAATATTAAATTATCAGCGGCGAAAATATTCCGTCGGTGTTTAATAAAAAAAAAAAACATTTAATTTCACCATCGGAAATATTCCGTCGGTGTAATATTTCAAAAAGAAAAAAAAAAAATATTTTAATTTCACCGTCGGAATATTTCCGACGCTGATAAATAAAAAAATAAAAAAATGATATATTTTCACCGGCGGAATATTTCCGTCGCTGATAAAGATTTAGCGGCGGAATATTCCGTCGGTAAATCAACCGCCAAATTAGCGGCGGAAATAAACGAATATTCGAGGAATATTCGTTTTAGCGGCGGAATTTAGCGGCGGAATTAAATTCCGTCGCTAAATTTGACGCCAAAAATTTTCCGACGCTAAAGCCTATATTCCGCCGCTATTTAGCGACGGAATCTGTCCGTCGCTGATAATTCCGTCGCTAAATGACCTGTTTCTGGTAGTGTATATGCCGGCCCATCAGAACCAAACAGCCAAGCAAATGGCCTTACCCAAGGCCAAAAACACCCAGCCCAAAAACGTCTGTGGAGCGGACGCTCCCATCCACTTGGAGCGGACGCTCCAATAATCCAGAAAATCCCAAGCAAAATTGCACGACTCGTCCACTGTTTGCCTAAGTCGTCCTCTACACTGGAACGAATTAATCAGAAGGAAGAAGAAAAGGGACGTGTCGTCCCTTCCGTCACGACTCGTTCCCAACAAGGCTGAAACAGTCGCACTAATTAACCAAATAAACATCAGCAGCAAACAAGTTTTGTTACTGCATAAAGACCAACACCCAACAAACCATTCCACCAGCCAATAGTGTCGCACTAATGCTTCCTCCATTGCAGATTTCCAACAGCAAAGAGACAACTCTAAATCCAAACTACAATCAATATAAGATAACCAATAATACCAATCAAATCCAATCTGCAGCAACCCCAAAAGAATCACTGCCCTATCTTGACACCAGCAATCAACCAACAACCAATTCATCAATAAAACCAACAACATCAGCAGCAAACCAAATCAACCAATTCATCAATAAAACCAACAACATTAGCAGCAACCCAAATCTCAAACCAACAACATCAGCAACAACATCAACTTCGATCCACATAAAAACCCACATCATCAAATCTCAAAGCATTTATCACCTCCCCCGGCATCTCTCTAACCGTAGTATACCTCAAATGTTGCCTATGATCATGAGCCACAGCCGCTAGACGATCCGCAACCCCATTAGCTTCCCTTAGAACATGTCGAATGCCAAAGTCTCCCAATAACCTCTCACATTCCCTTAGCTCATATAAGTATTGCCAAGGACCATAAAAACTACCTCTCAAAATTCCGACCGCTACCAAAGAGTCCGACTCAACCTGAACCGAAACCTTCTGAAGCTCCCGGCACAAGCATAAACCATCCCTCAAAGCATAAATCTCCGCCTGCATGTTTGTGCCCCTCCCATAATAATTGGAGAATGCATGAATGAAACCACCCCTCCAATCGCGAATGATACCTCCTCCCGAACACTCCCCATGTACCGAGGATCCATCAGTATTGAGAGTAAAACCGTAATCACGAGAAGGCTCCCAACGCAAAGTTCTTCTCCTCCTAACCTTGACCTCGGCCACCCTTAAACCCAAACTGTTCAAAATTACCCTAGCTCCTGCAGTCGGTTTTGCCTTGGGAATCATATATGAACACAAATCCACCAAAGCATCTTGCACCCCCTCAATAATTGCCCTAAACTCCATCTGTTTACCTTCGAAAACCATTTTGCATCTTGCCTTCCACAATCCCCAGCAAACAAACAACATAATCCCCATACGCACCAAACCAATTTGAGACCTACGAGATTGTCCCCCGCACCAAATATCCCAAAGCTGATGAAAATCTGAGTAGTGATAACCAATCCCAAAAAACAAAGCCCAATGCTGCCACAAAGACTGAGCCATCGCAGAATGGAGAAACAAATGCTCTAAGGTTTCTCTGTTACTACCCGAAGGACAACAAACGCATCCCGGAGGAATAAAGAAACCCCTCTCTTCCAAACGAGCATCCACCGGAAGCCCGTTATTCATTAGTCTCCACCAGAAACCGCTAACTTTGGTGGGGATATGCTTATGCCAAATCTTTGCGCCCCAATCCACTAGTGGATTACGAACCCTATGATGCTCCCACCAAGCAGCCGCTTCGAAATTCCCAGACCGAGTCAAAGTACAAATAACCCGATCCCTCACAGTATCATCAATAGACACCCTCCGAATGTTATCATGTAAATGAACAGGAATGTGGGGAAGCAACTCATCTAGCACCATCAGACCCTCCCGGACTAGCAAACCAGGATCGACAGGCCTAGGGCAACCAATCCTCTCACCACACCAATTGTCCACCCAAAAACTGATATCACCCTTACCAACCACCCACCTGCTGCACTCCTCAATCTGATTTAAGAAAGCAGCTGCCGCTTTCCAAGCATGAGAACTAGACTCTGAAGCGTGCAAACCATATTTCTCACGGATGAAAGTCGCCCATAAAGATGAACCATGTAAAGCCACCCAAGCCAACTTGGCCAACATCATATTATTAACCTCTGTTAAAGATCTTACCCCCAAACCACCTTCCTGTATAGGTTTACAAACTTCCTTCCAAGCGACCCATTGCGGACGCCTTTCACCCCCATTACTCCACAGAAACTGAGCCATAATTCCTTCAATTTTTTTAATCACTCCCTTGGGGACCTTTAAAACACCCATGGAATAAATGGGAATACTACTCAACACAGATTTGATCAATATAAGCTTACCTCCAAACGACAGAAGCTGAGATTTCCATCCAGTAACCCTCTTCATAATCTTTACCTCCAACTCTGAAAAATGAACTCTCTGGATTCTGCCTTTGAACAGCGGAATACCCAAATACTTCAATGGGAATTGCTGATGCGTACATCCTGACCACCTCCGAATGTTCTCAATTTCAAAATTTCTCATTTTCTTCCCTACATAAAAACCGCTTTTCTCAAGATTTATAAGCTGCCCAGAAGCCCGCTCATATCTATTCAACACACCCCGGAGACCTTCTATAGATCCCCTCCGCCCATTACAAAATATCAACATATCATCAGCATATAATAGGTGGGAAATCGGGACCCCACCTCTCCCATGCTCATAAGGCTGAAAAGTGTTTTCCCGAAGCGCTCTGTGCATGGCTCGCGACAACACCTCTTGCGCAATGATAAACAACAACGGAGACAAAGGATCACCCTGTTTCACTCCCCTCGAAGAAGCAAAGAAACCATGAGCTACTCCTCCTAACCTGATTGAATACCAATTACCCTGCACTAAACGCCACACTAAATCTCTGCATCTGCTATTAAACCCAAACGTAGCCATAGCACGAAACAGAAAATCCCACTCAAGCCGGTCATAGGCTTTAGACATATCTAGCTTGAATAGAACATTGCCTCCCACCACTTTCTGATCCACCCTATGCACAAGCTCATGAGCCAACGCAATATTCTCCTGAATGCCTCTTCCCTTGATAAAGCCCGTTTGCTCCGGAGATATCACCTTATGAATTACTGAAGCCATCCGAATAGTAAGAATTTTAGAAATAACCTTGTTCAAGAAAGTCGATAAACTAATGGGTCTCAAATCCTTAAAACCCGATGGCTTATCCACCTTAGGCAAAAGAATTAGGACATTAGAGGATAAACCCCTAGGCAATGCCACCCCATTATAAAAAGCCTGAACCGTTGCCACAACATCCGCCTTTATAATAGACCAACAACCACGGAAAAACTGTCCCGTGAAGCCATCCACCCCCGGAGCACTATCGGCATTCAAAGATTTAATAGCCTCCCAAACCTCATCTTCACTCGGAATAGCTGTCAGAAAAATATTGTCTGCCTCTGTAATATCTTCCCCAATGCCCTCAAAAAGACTATCCTCAATCACATGCGGAGTTGATCTAAATATTTCCTCAAAATAAGCTGCACCCAGATTGCCCAAAACTGTCTCATTGGTGCACCATGATCCATCCGCCAACTGAAGCTTCAAGGCATTCATTCTACGCCTTTCCTTAATACTCGCATGAAAAAAAGCAGAATTTCTATCCCCATCTTGCACCCATAACTGTCTAGACTGCTGCTGTTTCATCTCATTTTCCCACCTTAAAACCTGAGCTAAATCAGCCTTCTTCTGTTTCAACAATAAACCAACACTATCATCCCAACCCTGCTGCAGATGTACGTCCAAACCCAAAATCTCATCCTGCAACTTATTGATCTTCCTGAATATATTACCAAAAACCTCCCAGTTCCACCGACGGAGAGCTTTGCGCAGGGCATGTAATTTCTTATGAAGCCGTTCAAGAGCATTCCCCCCATACCACTTATTCCAAATCTCAGCAACGAGACGTTTGCAATCCACATGATCCAGCCACATACGCTGAAATTTAAAAACATGAAACGGCTTTGAAATCGACAAAAAGTTTACCTTTAACGGAGAGTGGTCCGACTTATCCTGAGGAAGGTGAGTAACAGTCACATTACCATGTTTCGAGAAGAAAGCTCCATTAACAAAAACTCTATCCAATCTCTCCCAAATCCGCCTAGTCCCGTCATGGCCATTACACCAAGTGTAAATGCTTCCCTCAAAATCAATCTCGGAAAGACCAGCAGCAACAGAACAGCGATTAAAATCATCCATACCCAAAAAATCCCAACCATTACCACCCAGCTTTTCTGATGGCTGAGCAATAATATTGAAGTCACCACCCACTAACCATGGCTCATCATACTGAACTGAAAGCTGCGTCAAATCTGCCCACAAAGGTTGCCTATCCACCCTATCACAACTGGCATAAACAAAGGAAAATAACCCGCAAGCTTCACCAGCAGTCGTAACCCGTACAGTAATCTGTTGATTAGTACAAGACACTAAACTCATATCAAAACCCGAACTCCACATAATCCAAATATGAGTATTAATCGGATTTCCATGCATATAATTCCCAAAACCCAACTACCTCGCAATTTTAGCAAGTCTATCCCCCATGATTTTGGGTTCTAGAATTGCTAAGCACCATGGCTTATGCTGAGAAACCAAAAGCTTTAAAGCATCCATTTTGGCTATATTTCCAACCCCCCTCACATTCCATATTATAACCATCATTGGGAACTAGAAAAGGAAGAAATCACCCCTTTAAGCTTGCTCCGGGTCACCCGAGGAGAAACCTTTCGCTGCCCATTTTTATTACCCTCGTTGCGGGAAATCTCTTCCCCTGAAAAAGTCGAATCTTGAGAATTCTCCTCCTCATCAGACGAGTGACCCACCTCATTCCCCTGTAACGGAGCAATATTTCCCGAAGGATCACCATCAGCTGTGTTCGTCCCCCCTGTTAGATCCTCAAATTCCCCCGTTTTATTCGCCTTGTCAACAAAATCATCCTCCAAAGGATCAGACGAAAGATCAACACCTCCCATATAGCAATGGCGAAAATCCTCCTCTGGCTCCTTCATTTGCTCACCAATAACAATATCCTTTTCCGATGAACTAATTGGACCCTCGCCTCTCTGCTCATCCTCTTTACCCTCACTAGCACTCAAAGAAGCTTCAGTATTTAACGCGCAAACTTCCCCTACCTTTCCTTCATCATCAATATCCACCAAAACTGCAAAAGCATTAGATGTCTTTACCTTGTCTTGCTTAGCAGATGGAACATCCCCTTTAACCTTCTTCACATTAGCACCCCCATTCGAAGTACCAGCAACCTCAGAGTTTTTCATGATCTCTACCTGACCATATTTTAGCTGAGACTTATAATCTTTCTGACCATCCTTACTATTAACCCCTTTATCATCCTCTGTAACCCCTTGGTGAACCACCTGTTTTCCCTTCCGTACTTTGACTTGCCACTCTTTATTATTAAGCTTTGGAACTTCCTTTGACCCACCATTTTCCTTCGGACCCTTCTCCACAAACCTAACTTTAGGTTTCATCTTTCCCTTCCGACAATTGCCCTTAGTATGCCCCAACAATCCACAGCCCTCACAAAAAGCGACATTTCCTTCAAACTCCAGATCTTGAGTAAACACATTCTCCTTTGACGACCCCAAAAACACATGCTTGGGCAACGGCTGGGAAACATCAACTTCAACGCATATTCTAGCAAAACCATGATGCGTAAAACCAACCGTTCTTTCATCCGCCCTAAGAAATCTCCCAAACATATTCCCAATATTTTTTAGATAGGCATACCAATGTAAAGGAAGATTAGGAAGACGTACCCATGTTGCGACACGCGGATTATCAACGGTAAAGTCAAAATCCGGAGTCCATCTGAAGCTACGGTAATTGCTATTCGCAATTACATTAGAATCCTTAGATAAAGCCCTTGTGAAGTCCGCCTCATTTGTGAGATAAACTAGAACATGCCTCGGATCAAGTAATCCAATGTTAAATTTCTCCTTCAACCCCCATCCTTGATTAATATGATCATAAATAACCTTCAATTGAGGCCGCCCCGCAGAAAATTTCAATATCATTGTATGCCTCAATCTATCTGCAGCTGCTTGAATCTCCCTTTTCGACAATATTAAAGCGTGAGTTCCATCGACCTTCATACTAGGTCTAGGAGGAGCTTCCAGACCTTCAAAAGGATTCAAAAAGCTTCCTTCAACCCCCCATCTCCCTTTACAGCAGCTGAATAAGACATAGGAGCCCTAGGGTTGTCAACCCTACCCCCATGGGGTTAGGGTTTAGGGTTTAGGGGTTAGGGTATAGGGTTTAGGGGTTAGGGTATAGGGTATAGGGTAGTTTTTTTTTTTTTTTTTTTTTTTTTTTTTTTTTTTGAAGAACCAGGACGACACCTGGGAGATTTTATAAAAGAAATAAAATTATTACATCAATGAGTGGGTATTAAAAAGCCCAACTCTAAATCCATCGTAATTAAAATACGAACCGAATGTTATCCCAAACAAGATTCAGGCCATACCCAATGCAGCTGGCCGAGCTTGGCCCCAAAAAGCTCCACAATGCCGTCCAAAGTTGGCCCCAAAACTGATCCTCCATGTTGTTGTACGGTCCATGCATTCCCAAATGCCAAACAGTCGACCCAAGCCCCATCCAAGAAACCCCAAAAACAACATCTCCCAGGCCCAATCCGCCCATAAGGCCCAAAAAGCCTAATCCAGTCCGCATAGGGAGCGAACGCTCCAATAGGGTATAGGGTATAGGGTATAGGGTTTAGGGTTTAGGGTTTAGGTTATAGGGTATAGGATTTAGGGTTTAGGGGATAGGGTATAGGGTTTAGGGGTTAGGGGTTAGGGTTTAGGGTTTAGGGTATAGGGTTTAGGGGTTAGAGTATAGGGTTTAGGGGTTAGGGGTTAGGGTTTAGGGTTTTTTTTTTTTTTTTTTTTTTTTTTTTTTGGAAGAACCAGGACGTCACCTGGGAGTTTTTATTGATGAAGTTAAAATATTACATCAATGAGAGGGTATTAAAATACCCAACTCTAAATCCAAAATAAATACAATGGAATTACATCTAACCCAAAAAACCCATGTAAAAGTAAACCGATGTATCAGTCTATTGGCCTCAAAAACACCCCAATTCAACACCCCAGTTGGCCCTAAATCAAAACAACCAAAAGGCCACCAACCAGTCCAAACTCTCGGCCCAATCAGACCTGGGAGCGGACGCTCCAAAAGAATGGAGCGGACGCTCCAACAAAACAGAGACTTAGCGTTGAATTCAGCCTTGGAGGAACGATTCGTCCACATTGTCACGACTCGACCCATATTGCTCAATTCAGTCGCACAGCTGAAGCAAAAATTTGCAGCAAATTCATACAATAATCTGCTGCAAACCAACACCCCACTACAGCCATGGCAATCATTTACACACCAGCAACACCCCTTGAATCTGTCCCAAACAACAAACTTCAGCTGCAAAACCAGATCAAAACCCAACAGCCAAACAACCCCTTGAATCTGTCCCAAAACAATTACAATCAACTTAGTAACACGAAATGTAATTAAATGGCAGCCAACAAACCAGAAACTCCCAATCCAGAAATCGAGAAACATTGAAACATCAGCAACTGCCATTAATGTCGCACTACTGAGGCCCTCTTCTGCAGAAAACCCAACATCAGTAATGCAATCTGCATCAGACCAAAACCCAAACTGAAACAATGCCCAACATTGACAATAACAAACACTAAACATATCAATGTCTCTCCACATAAGTACCCATAACATCAAATCTCAAGGCATTGATCACCTCCCTCGGCAAAACCAAAGCCGTTTCAAACCTCCTATGTTGACGATGAACATGAGCCTCAGCTGCTAACCGATCTGCAACTCCATTACACTCCCGTAAAACATGACGAACAGCAAAATCTCCCAACAAACGGCTACATTCCCTTAGTTCATAAGAGTATTGCCAAGGACCCGAATATTGACCTTTCAAGATTCCGACTGCCACCAAGGAATCAGACTCAACCTGAACCGAGGATAAATGAAGCTCTCGGCACAAGCGTAATCCATCCCTCAAGGCATAAATCTCTGCAATCATGTTTGTGCCCATCCCATAGTAATTTGAAAAGGCACAAATGAAACCACCCCTCCAATCCCGAATGATCCCTCCACCCGAGCACTGACCATGGACAGACGAACCATCCGTGTTGAGAGTAAAGAAGCAAGATAGAGAAGGCTCCCACCGCAATGTACGTCTCTTCCTAAACTTCACCTCAGCCACCCTTAAACCCATATTGACCAAAATATTACGATTTGCTGCTGTAGTTTTGGCCTTGGGAACCAAAAAAGAACACATATCCACTAAAGCATTCTTAACCCCATCAATAATGGCCCCGCACTCCATCTGTTTGCCATCAAAAATCATTTTACATCGCGCCTTCCATAAGCCCCAGCAAACAAACATCATTATTCCCATTCGAACCAACCCAATTTGAGCTCTTTTGGATTGTCCCCCACACCAAACCTCCCATAAATGTTGGAAATTCGTGTAGTGAAAACCAAACCCAAAGTACGACGACCAATGCTGCCACAGGGAAATTGCCATCGACGAATGAAGAAATAAATGCTCCCTAGTCTCCCTGTAACCACCAGAAAGACAACATACACAACGGGGAGTAATGCTAAATCCCCTTTCCTCCATAGGGTTTAGGGTTTAGGGGTTAGGGTATAGGGTATAGGGTATAGGGTTTAGGGTTTAGGGTTTAGGGTTTAGGGTTTAGGGTTTAGGGTTTAGGGTATAGGGTATAGGATTTAGGGTTTAGGGGTTAGGGTATAGGGTTTAGGGTTTAAGGTTTAGGGTATAGGGTTTAGGGTTTAGGGGTTAGGATTTAGGGTTTAGGGGTTAGGGGTTAGGGTTTATGGTATAGGGTTTAGGGGTTAGGGTTTAGGGTTTAGGGGTTAAGGTTTAGGGTTTGGGGTTAGGGTATAGGGTATAGGGTTTAGGGTTTAAGGTTTAAGGTATAGGGTTTAGGGTTTAGGGTATAGGGTTTAGGGGTTAGGGTTCAACGTATAGGGTTTGGGAACCCTAAATCCTATACCCTATACCCTAAACCCTAAACCCTAACCCCTAACCCCTAAACCCTATACCCTAAACCCCAAACCCTAAACCCTATACCCTAACCCCTAAACCCTAAATCCTATACCCTATACCCTAAACCCTAAACCCTATACCTTAAACCCTAAATCCTATATCCTAACCCCTAACCCCTAAACCCTAAACCCTAAACCCTATACCCTAACCCCTAAACCCTAACCCCTAAACCTTATACCCTAAACCCTAAACCCTAAACCCTAACCCCTAAAGCCTAACCCCTAAATCCTATACCCTGACCCCTAAACCCTAAACCCTAACCCGTAAACCCTAAACCCTATACCTTAACCCCTAAAGCCATAGAGATGAAAAACACTTTAAATGTCATTTAGAATGTAGAAAAAAAAATCGAGGTAGCCGTATACCATTTTCACAAGATCGGGACACATTCCTTAAATCCCTAAATAATGGCACATATTTGTAACTCAATTTTCATTTGGATTTTGAGGAAAGTCATAAAGATGAAAAACACTTTATTGTTATTGTTAATAAGAATTTTTTTATAATTTATTAATATCAATTATTACTTAGGTATATTAATATTTCTTAGAAGTTTAAATTATTAAATTATTATTAATAAATTTAAAATAATTAAATTAATGAATATTATTATTAATTAATAACATTATTATTTTTGATGTTATGTATTATTACTAGTTATTATTAATATTATTATTAATTATATAATAATATTATTATTAATTATATAATAATAACTATTAATATATTCAATTATATAATTGAATAATTAACAATAACATCATTATTAGTCTTATTATTAAGTATTATTACTAATTATATGATAATGTCATTATTCTTGATATTAGGCATACTAATATAACTAAAATTTTGGGTAAATCAAATAAAAGCATGTAAATATTTTAGATAACTTTTTGTAAATTTCAGTAATAAAAAAAATCTAAAATATTTTTTCCTATTCAATAAAAAATAATAAAAATTACTAATATTATTAATACTATTATTAATATTATTACTGTAGTAGGATAAAAAAAATCTAAAATATTTTGTAAAAATATTTTTTGCTATTCAATAAAAAATAATAAAAATTACTAGTTATTATTAATAATTAATATTAATATTAATTAATTAATTAATTAATTATATAATTAATAATTTATTAATAAATATTATTAATAATAAATATTATTATTCTTAATAATAGACATAAATATTTTAATTTGTGTATAATATAGTGTGAAATAAATATAAATACGTGATGTGTCATTGTTTGATTGGATTTTGAAATTTCACGCGGATTATGGTCCAAAGTCAGATCTGACCATTCAATACATTTAATCAAACGGCCCAAAATCATCCAAACAAAAACAATCCCTCCCTCTCCCTATTTCTCTCCTCATTTCTCTCTCTCTCTCTCTCCTCACTTTGAAATAACAAACGACCTACCGTCTCCTTCATCCTCTCCTCATTTCTCTCTCTCTCTCTCTCCTCAGTTTGAAATCACCGTCTCCTTCATCCTCTACCGTCATCTCCGGCGACATTTATCAACGACGCCTTTTTGACTGCTCCTCCACCGGTTTCTCACTCCAGGCCACCGTCCACTGCATCTTCTTCTCCTTCCTCCGCCGCTCACGCCGCTCACGCCATGGCCACCGTCCACACCATGGCCACCGTTCACTGCATCTTCTTCTCTATTTTCTTCATCTTCTTCTTCTTCTCCTTCCTCCGCCGCTCACGCCATGGCCACCGTCCACTGCATCTACACGCAGCCGTGGCTTGTTGGTTTGATTTTGGGTTTGCTTGAGATTTATAAACCCAGATTTGGGTGTTTTGATTTCGATTTTGCCTTGGAAACTCAGATTTCGATTTGGTTGGATTTTGATTTTGATTTTTTTGGTGATTTTGTAAAGATACAAAATTTTGGAAACCTAGTAATAGTATGGTAATTTTTATATTTTCAGATCGGTGGTTGATTGTGGTCGCGGTGGTTGCAGGTGGTTATTGGTGGCGACTGGTGGTGGAAGTTTGTGAGGACTATTTGAGTATAAAAGAAATTTAGGGGATTGATTTGATAATAATAAAAGTTAAGGGACTGATATGAAAATAATAAAAGTTAAGGGACTGATTTGAAAATAATAAAAGTTAAGGGACTGATTTGAAAATAAAAAAAGGTAAGTGACTGATTTAATATATATTTAAAAATATATATTTATATATTTTAATATATATATATATATATATATATATATATATATATATATATATATATATATATATATATATTTAAAATATATTAATATATATTTTTAAATATATATTTAATTTTTTTTAAAAAAAATATCAATTTAAAACTAGGAAAATATCCAAGGCTAAAATGGTTCGAAAATTAAATGACAAATTAAATAGAGACGGAAAATTTGTCGCTAATCCGTAGACGGTCATATCTGTCTCTAATTTAGAGACGGACATATCTGTCTCTAATTTAGAGACGACCATATCTGTCTCTAAATTAGAGACGGACACATCCGTCTCTAAATTAGCTACAAAACAGCGACGCCCAATTTAGCGACGAACCTGCACCAACGGAATAGCTACGGAATAAATCCGTAGCTAAACACGATTTAGCTACGGAATCTTCATTTTAGCTACGGAGTTTGCCGTAGCTAAATCCGATTTTCCTTGTAGTGATTGTATTCCGCCAGTGTCCACCGGCGGAATTTTCCGCCACTGAGGTGATTTAATTTAATTAAAATTGTAATTTCACCGGCGGATATTTCCGCCACTAAGTTATTTTGATTTAATTAAAATTCGAAATCCACCGAAGGAATTTTTCGCCACTGAGGCAATTTTATTTAATTAAATTGTAATTTCACCGGATGAATTTTCCGCCGCTGTGTTATTCTGATTTATTTAAAATTCTAAATCCACGGATGGAATATTCCGCCGCTGATAGTGCAATAAATAAATCAAAAAAATCAAAAATGTCAATTATAATATTTTTTTTTGTATCTGATATAACAATTGATATCAACTGAAACTATAAAACTATAAACCTTAGAAATTACCTAAACTTTATTACAACAAATTAAGTACCAAATGTTATTACAAAAAAAATATCAAATAGTACGAAATCGGGACATCACAAATCAAAGTACAGTACCAAATCGGGGCATCACAAAATCACCTCGGAGGGGGGGGGGGACTGGAAAAGACTCCTGAAGGAGACGGTGGGTCTGTAATTTGAACGGTCAGATTTTGCTTTGGCCCATAATTCGCGTGAAATTTTGAAATTCAATCAAACAATGCCGCATCACATACTTATATTTATTTCACACTATATTATACGCTAACTAAAATATTTATGCCTAATATTAAGAATAATAATATTTATTATTAATAATATTTATTAATAAATTATTAATTATATAATTGATTAATTAATTAATATTAATATTGATTATATAAACAGTAATAATATTAATAATAGTATTAATAATAACAAGTAATTTTTATTATTTTTTATTGAATAGGAAAAATATTTTAGATTTTTTTTATTAATGAAATTTACAAAAAGTTATCTAAAATATTTACATGCTTTTATTTGATTTACCCAAAATTTTAGTTATATTAGTATGCCTAATATCAAGAATAATAACATTATCATATAATTAGTAATAATACTTAATAATAAGACTAATAATGATGTTATTGTTAATTATTCAATTATATAATTGAAGAATTTTTTCTCAAATAATCACTTTTTACTTTTTTATTTACCAAAGTGACTTACTGTTCAAACTATTGCCCAGAATGTCCATTTTTTTGAAAATCGCTACACCGTGTAGCTGTTAGTACCCGGTCCTAAAAAAGGTATTTTAAATATCCTGGCCCGATCTAATTAACAAACCCTAAATTAATCTTTTTATTCTGTTCCCTCCGTCGCGCCCGTACGCGTGGAAAGTACGCTGAAGATAGTGCCGATCGACCCTTATTTTTTGGGTTCGATCGACCATTATTTTTAGTGCCGATCGACCATTATGTTTGGTGCCGATCGACCCTTGCCTTTTTGTGCCGATCGACCCTTATTATTAGGGCCGATCGACCCTTTCCTTGGTCCAGCCCAATTCCCCAAGCACTATAAATACGTGCACTCGGTACCCACTCAGTACACAGTTTTTTCCCCACATCTCCCCACACACGTTCTCTCGGTATACGAATCAAGACTAAACTTGGTTTATTTTCACAACAAACGGATTCTCAAAGGAGAAATCAAGACTACACTTGATTTGTTCCATCACACATAATTTTCAAGAGGGAAGTCAAGACTATACTTGAATTTCCTTTCCACACATCATCACACAACATATTTCCGACGGAGAAGTCAAGACTATACTTGATTCTCCCTTCTGTACCTCTCCCCACATTCTTCGAATCGCCCTAGATTCGATCCCAAAGCCTTGCTACAATTGGTAAGTCTTTTATTCCGTCCTTTATTATTATTATTGCTGTTTACTTGCATGCTTAATATATATTTAATTGTGCCTTTATGCTAGATTTAGGACTATTTCAGTATGTTTAAATATACATAGCCGAGGATGATCTAGGGTTTCGTCCAAGAAACCCAATGGATCTAGGAACTATTTCTTACCTTCCACCTTAGTAATAATTGTCCCATGATCAACAATTCCCCAAGGATGAACGTTGATTAGTGCACCTTCCGAGGGCCTAAATCAAAGGTTCTAGGGTGTGATCATCAATTAATTCTTTCTCTCCCCTCCTCCTTATGCATGATCCCGCTTCTTCTATCTATTCCTGTAAACACCGCACACAACCAACACCCCATATGCTAGAAAGACCGATCCTTCGGGCAATAGGAGTGATAGCGTTTCTTCTTCTGTTGTAACTTGACCCCCGAACCCAATCAAATGCTTAGCCTTTTTTCAAAGCTTTGGGCTATATCAAAGTGGCGTGGCGACTCTCAAAATTAAACTAATATTTTAATATGGTTTAAAGCGAGTGTCACTAAATGAATATCCCATTTCGGTCCGACATTATATGATTATTTATTTCAAACTTCCGAATGCGCGTTGCATCGGGACAGGGTATTCACAGTAGCGAGTTTGACAAGGGTCTGGTCAAACTCGCTACACCGTGTAGCGAGTCCAGGGCAATTAAGTTTGACAGTTGGAGATTTAATTAGGGCAATTAATTAACTTAATCGCTACACGGTGTAGCGAGTTTGGTCAAACCAAATTAAACTCGCTACACGGTGTAGCGAGTTTAACTTAAAATTTCAAAACCTTCCAGTTCACCGTCTTCATCAAAAAAAAAAAAAAACCCAGCCAAGAAAGAAGAAAGAAGAAGAAGCTTCACAAAGGATTCCAATATTCATTCAAACTCATATTTCTTATCATCAAAAATTAGTAAATTGTAAGTTTACATTCTATATTTTACTTTATTTTCTCTTTAATTTAGCATTGATTATATTATTTGTTCAAATTTACTCTCTATTTTTTTTTGTTATTAAATTTAGTTTTGTTAAATATGTGAATAATTTGTGTTGTGTTGAATTTTAGTTTTGATTTTATTATTTATTTACTTACAATTTAGAATTTTTGTTTAATTTTTTTTTATGACATTGTAAAAACATACACAAATTAGTCTCAAATATGTGACTAATTTGTGCTAATCCGAAAATTTGAGATAATAATGAATGCTTATTAATTTACTTGCAATTGAGGATTTTTTTTATGACATTAGTTATTAAGATTGAAAATATTATTATTCTCATTTTTTTTGATTTTCTGAGTAAGAGCTTGTAAAGGTATCTGAATTGTATTTTCTTTGTAAATTTATGATATATTTGGGTTTGTATATAAATTGTTCATAGAGTTTGAATTGGATTTGATCAGTCTATGTTCTTATTCCTTTAGGTTTGATCAATCATTGTTGGTAGCACTTGTCCAATTCAGATTGTTGAAATATTAACTTGTTCACTTGTAAAATTTGTACATTTGAAATAATGGATTGTAAGAACAAAGAATTTAGTTTTTTGTATCTGTACTGAACAAAATCCTAGAACTGTTGTAAGTATAAATAATAGGATATGAATTATTAGTGAGATAGAAAAATAGGATAGGAACTAATATACCTATAACAACATCCCAAATCTCATATACTTATACCCCAAACCCTAAACCCTAAATCAGATAGATCTACCCCAAACCCTTAAAATATGATTTATTGTTCAAAATTTTTTTTTAAAAAAAACTGCATGCTATTTTTCAAAACCGCATGAGGATTACTCTTGAAGTATTACTTAGTATATAGGCTGGAAACCAAGAACTTTCCCACAGGCACTTCTTGGAAGTGTGGGATAACTTTGGATTACAATGCCACGTACTAGTAATTACACTTTTATATTCTCTTATTTATTTTCTTGCCTCGTAGAACAATAACCAAACTTGATATTGAAATAAATAGATGACAGCTTTCATTGATCCCGGGCCTATCGATGCCTCTGTTCTGACCCGGCATGATGAGCATACACTACTAGAAAAACCCCAATTACCAACGGACAAGAAGCAACGATCAATGTCGTCCCTAATTAGGGACGACTTTTATCAATTTAGGGATGACATTGTCGTTGGTAATGACAATTTCATTTAGGGACGACTTTGTCGTTGCTAATTATTATTGGTCGTTGCTAAAAAAGGTGAGAAAAGAAAATTCAAATTAGGGACGACATTGTCGTCCCTGATTTTATGGGAATTTGTGTTATCTTTTAAGGACGAAAATGTCGTCCCTAATTCACAATGGTCGTTGCTAATGTTTTCTCAATTTTATATAATATTAAATTATTATTAATTATTTAAGAAATTGAGTATAATATTTATTTATTTATAAATATTAAATTAAATATTTATTAATTCTTAAAATGATCATTTATTTATATTATACTAAATTAAATAATTATTAGTTATGAAACTAATCCTTATTTATATAATATTTAAATTTATATTTATATGGTATTTAAATTTATATTTACATAATATTAAATTAAATATCAAACCAATCATTTATATATATAATATCAAATATTAGCTTATATAAGAATAAATTAAATAATTATTGATTATTAAACTAATAACGTATTTATATAATATTAATTATTTATTTTATAAAATAATATTAAATTAAATAACTTTTAGTTATTAAGATAATAATATACATATAACAATATATTTTTTATTTATATATTAAATTTAATTAATTAATCAATTATATAATTAATAATTTATTAATAAATATTATTAATAATAAATATTATTATTCTTAATATTAGACATAAATATTTTAGTTAGTGTATAATATAGTGTGAAATAAATATAACTATGTGATGTGGCATTGTTTGATTGGATTTCAAAATTTCACGCGAATTGGGCCAAAGTAAAATCTGACCGTTCAATACCTTCGATCAAACGGACCATATTAATCCAAACAAAATCACTTACTCCCTCTCCCTATTTCTCTCTTCCTTTCTCTCACTCCTTCTCTCATTTTCAAATTACAGAGTCACACTCACAGACCCACCACTGTTTTCTCTCTCTCTCATTTCCCTCTTCTCCCTCACCGTCTCCTTCAGCCTCCGTTCGCCCTCCGGCGCTATCACATACCTCAGGCCCGCAGGACCACCGACGAGCACGGCAACATAACTCATCAGGGTGCAGGCAACATGGGAACTGGTGTTACCACTCCTTTGGGTGACGGTGGCTATGGTCATGAGGGCCAGCAACAGCACCAGATTTGAGTGTTTGCTTGAAGAGAGAATGTAAGTACCTGTAATTGATGATGGTGAGGCATAAGCGACGAAGATTTTGGATAATCTTGAATTTGTGAGATGACAGTGGAAGGGAATCGGTGACCGGCGAAGTTGGACGACGGTGTCTGGGATTTTCTGCCGGCTGAAAGGGAGGAGCCGAGCGGCCGTTATGGAGGATGAACAATCAGTGAGCATCATCAACGAAACCATTTTGTGGAATTTAGAGAGAAAATTGATTGGAAAACCTGTCAGTTTTTTTTTTGGCTTGATTTCAATTTTGAATTGGAGCTACTAGGGTTTTAGCTTTGCTACAGTCAAGTGGGGAATGGTTTTTGTGAGAGAAGATGTGTGTGGACTGATGGGTTATTGTTACTAAACGGCGTAGTCTTGAATTATCACTAATTATATAATGATAATTATTAGTTATTTAATAATACCAACTGAATAATTAATTATAGAAAGATTATTAGTAGTATTATTATGTATTATTATCAATTATTATTATTATTATTATTATTATTATTATAATACTTTATTATGAAAATAATTTTTTTTTTTTTAAATTGGAAGATTATATTAAGGACGACAATGTCGTCCTTAAAATGTAAAATACCAACGAAAAAGTTGTCCCTCATTTTGGTCCCTAATTTAGGGACGACATTGTCGTCCTTAAAATCATACCATTCAGCAACGACATTTCTAATTTAAGGACGACTTTGTCGTCCTTAATTAGGGACGACCAAGGGTGGTCTGCTTCAGCGACGAGGATTTACGGACGACCAAAGTCGTTCCTAATATTGCATTTAGGGACGACTTTTGCAATTTAAGGACGGATTTGGCCGTTGGTAATTCATTTTTTTTCTAGTAGTGATAGGACTAGGTATATTTGGGTTGGGTTGCAGGTTTCTAGTCCCCTCCATTTTCGTCATGGTGCCGCCTTTCCAGGCGAATTAGCTCCTGTGATATTGTTGAGACTGGCGGAGTGCGGATTTAGCGGAGTACACTATATAGGGAGGGTACAGTATGATTTTGCATTGCTGGAGGCTCTTATCGAGAGATGGCGTCCGGAGACCCATACATTCCATCTCCCGGTTGGTGAGATGACGATCACCCTAGAGGATATAAGAATGCTTTGCGGGTTGCCGATTGATGGGGATGCTGTTACTGATGCTGGGTTTCCAGCAAATATAGACTGGCGGGCTGCATGTCAGCAGTATTTAGGGGCTGTCCCTGGTGACGGAGATATAGATGGGAGCAGTCTGAAGCTTAGGTGGATTACCTTCCATTTCCCACACTTTAGTGACCTCGCTGATGATACTGCTCTAGAGATTGTGGATCAGTATGTACGGGCGTATATCTTGCTTGCCTTAGGTTCTACGATCATGCCTGATCGTACGAACAAAAAGGTTAAGCTATGATATCTCCCTCTGCTTAGGGATGTTTCTAGGGTCAGCCAGTACAGTTGGGGGAGTGCTGCGCTCGCTTTCCTTTATCGAGAGTTGTGTAGTGCGACTGACCCTCAGACGAGACAGTGCGGCGGATTTCTCAACGTTCTACAGGTATGTTTATCTCATTTTAATGTTCATTCTGTTGTTGTTTTTAAGTTTTATTTCAAATTAGCGGCATTATTTATAGTATTTGATATACATTTATTTGATATAGATTTGGGCTTGGGAGCGATTGAGATGTGTGAGGCCGCAGATCCGTTAACGATTCAGAGAGCAGAACTTCTTGCTCATGCCCCGGATACGGTATACATAAATCATACATTATTTTCTCGTCGTTAATTTTTTTTTTGAACTAAATCTTATAATTATTCTGTTTATGAAATTTCGTGGACCTGTGCATCGCTGGATCTGAGAGAGGTTACTGCACATAGCCTGCGAGGCTATCGGGATCAGCTGGCCCGGCTAAATGAGGCTCACGTGGTGTGGCAGCCTTATGAAGGGAGAAACGCACCAGCCTACTGCGCTCAGGGTGAGGACATATGGTTGGCGAAGGTCCCTCTCATATGCTTTGAGAGGGTCGAGTGGCATCTGCCTGATCGCGTTATGAGGCAGTTTGGCTTGAGGTAGGTTGTCCCCCCACAGTGCGATACTAGCCTGGAGTTGCACCGTTCTGATCGGCGGGGAAACAGTACGGTGAGATGGAGTGACCGCCTTCGCCCACTTATTCCACGATGGGACCAGCGGCACGAACATCTGGTCACCGGGGAGTACGGCTACCACGATATGACTTACACCGATCCATATATGGTATGGTATCGGGACATAATGTGTAAGTTTGTGCAGCCCCTCAGTTAAATAGAGGGGGATGGATACCAGTCGTCTGCCCCTGCCTTAGAGTTTATGGTAAGTTTTTACATTTTTCAAGTTTTTATTTCTAGTTTTTTTTTTTTTTTTTTTTTTTTAACAAAACATCAATTATTTACTTATATATATTTTTGATATGAAAACAGGTGCAGACCCTTCAGCGCTTGCATGTCGACAATGAGGCAGAGGAGCATTCGAGACAAGCTTCAATGCGGGCGAGAATTACACACGGGTTCACGGGAGTTAGGGAGCTCCATCGCCTTCAGGCTGCCGCACCTCCCCCACCGGTAGATCGCGTACAGGGGGTACAACAACCTCGACAACGTCGGGTTAGACGTCATGGACAGGCAGAACCACCACCCGAAATGGACTTGCAAGATGAGCCCGAGCCCGAGCCCGAGCAAGAGCCTCAAGCGCAGACCCAGACCGAGGTGAATTATGAATGGATGTCACAGTCACAGTCACAGTGGGGGAGTTGGAGCGGGAGTTTCGGGGGGACTGGGAGTGGGGGTGCCGGAGGGAGTGGGAGTGGGGGTGGCTGGGGGGTGGGATTGGGAGTGCCCAGGCAGACCCTTCCCCTGGACCATCCGCTATGGGCTTTGGCCTTTATACGAGTGGAAGTGGGTTGAGGACTCCTATATCACATGCAGGGCTTCGCCAATTCTCCGATCCGTCTCAGATTACCCCTGCTCAACAGTAGGAAGAGATGCTTAGAAGAGGGTCTCGGCTCCGAAATTCGACGAATTTCAATCAATTTTACAACCACATACAGCTGCAAATTTCCAATCCCCCCAAATTTAGCAAACTGATCGAACATTACATCCATACACGCATCATCTTCAATACGGAAAGGAAAGTACTCACCAATCCCGCTATCAAAAGAATGAGGGCATCTGTAAATGACTTCCAAATCAAATTGAGACAGAACTAAGTTCGCCTTTTATATAACTCATCAATCAACTCATTGTATTTCCATCGGCAATTACCCCTTATTGCACATTTTGGCCCTTTTTTGAAATGAGGACCATCAAACGGTTGTTCATCATCACCTCCCCAATAACACATAAAAATGATTGGACTCCCGTTCATCTTTAACCCTACATTACGAAATCAAAGTGTTAAAACCTACATAACAAAACTCTAACATTTATTATATCTACAATATAATAACACACAGTTAAACAATTAAATAATTAAATTTTATATCTAAACACAAGTGAAAACAATGATTAAGATGATGTTAATTTACCTTGATTCTTGTTGATCTTCAACAAATCTGATGAAATAAAATTATGTGAAGAAGTTTTATTTTGAAGAAAGGTGATTGAGAGAAGGACGTGATTGATAGAAAGAGAGAAAGCTGAGAGAAAGAAAGAAAGCTGAGAGAAAGAGAGAAAGCTGAGAGAAAGGGTTAAAGCTGAGAGAAAGGTTTACATTCACGTGAATTATTCACGGGCTTTGAAAACTGAACTTTGTAGCTGGAAAGGGCTTTTTCAGACTTAAACTCGCTACACGGTGTAGCGAGTTTCACTAAAGGTCAATTAAAATCGCTACACCGTGTATCGATTTAAACTTTAATATAACTCTCTACTCGGTGTAGCGAGTTTAAGCTAGAGATTGTCCCCCAATCATTTCATTTGTTTCAACATTTCTTATTTCCATTTTTTTTTCGTTCGCGAAGGTATTTGAGTAATAAATATAGGTTAATTTAGTTATCATAATGAATATCTAAAAATTGTTACTTGTAGTACATATAATAGTGTAACAATAGCAACTTTTAAATTTTAATTTGGACAATTAAATCAGCTTCAAATTATTGCTCAAAATAGCTTCGTAGTAACATCAAAAAAATTTGTACATGTGTTAAAAAAATAATGACATGTTGCTGAATTATGTTTTTGTTTAAAATATTTTTTTTACATGTTTTAAAATAAATGATGACTTGTTGCTGAATTAAGTTTTGGTTTCAAATTTTTTTTTATGTGTTAAAAAAAATATGTCATGAATAATTGCAACAAAACCAAACACAAACTGTACAAAATAATTTAAAAAAACTAAAATAACATCAAAAAATAAATATTGTCAAGTTAGTGGCCACATTCCGGCCACATAGGAAATCTTACATTAATTCATTAAAACAAGTTAGTGGCCACATCCCGGCCACATAGAAAATCTTACATTAATTCATTAAAACATTTAGGAAATTCATATAAACCAAATGAACTTAAAAGTCACTTAACTTCACTACTTCACTATCCTTAGGAAATACCTGCAAAACAAATTAGTTTAACATTATTTATTATATGATTCCAACAATTCAGCAAAAATAAGTAAATATGTACCTTGAACACATTAGGGAGTGTGATGTTAAGATAACGTGCTGTTGATGATGGGACGGGGTGCCAAACAACAACCTAAATATTTCAAAACAAACAATTAGATGAAAGTATTAATGTTCATTGCAAATTCACTAATTAATATATCATACCTTCTGAAGTATCAGAACAGAACCAACAGATATATCTTTTCCAAATTCACTCTCAGTCACTTTGTGATGAATGGAAGCTTCAATGGTATCCGTAGGATCCTAATAATTTTATCTCAGTTAGTAACTCAAAACACATTTCACCCATGATAAAAAGCATACTAAGCTCATATCCTAACCTTTAAAGTCACCCAGAGATCACCAAACTCATTTCGTTTGCAGGACTTGATAACAACAACAACCTAATAAAACATACATAAATATAAAAAATCAATGTTAATTTACACACATTTTACTATAATCAATCTTGATATTATACCTGATCCACCCTGTCAACAGTATGACATTTCTTCTTGATAGAGTTTAACGGATAATATGTACCCTCTTCAGTCAAAAATTCCATTGCAGAGAGCCAAGGACTGTCTTGGAAAGCTTCATCCTTCACTGGATCTTCAATCGCTCTCCGTATATATTCCTGGGTTGCGATCGGTGTTTGTTGTGAAGAGAAGTTCTCACGGTCGTAATTTCTCTGACGCATGGCGGACTGTACGGCACCGGCGGGACCAGGAATAACACGCGATGAAGAGGAGCCTTCACCGCGGAAAAAAAAACGCTGCTCGTTAGGATCCATTTTTTTTTTGTTTAATAGAATTTGGATTGAGAAGATTGAGTGAGGGTTGCTAGGAGGATACGAGAGAGAGAGAATGAATGAACGAGGAAGGAGAGGAAGAAGATAAATGAATCTGGAAAGCTGAGGGGTGGTATTTAATTAACTTAAACTCGCTACACCGTGTAGCGAGTTTGGTCAAACCAAATTAAACTCGCTACACCGTGTAGCGATTTTAAGTTAATTAATTGCCCTAATTAAATCCCCAACTGTCAAACTTAATTGCCCTAGATACACGGTGTAGCGAGTTTGACCAGACCCTAGTCAAACTCGCTACACGGTGTAGCGATTTTCAAAAAAGTGGACATTCTGGGTAATAGTTTGAACAGTAAGTCATTTTGGTAAATAAAAAAAGTAAAAAGTGATTATTTGAGAAAAAAATTCTATAATTGAATATATTAATAATTATTATTATATAATTAATAATAATATTAATAATAACTAGTAATAATACATAATATCAAAAATAATAATGTTATTAATTAATAATAATACTTATTAATTTAATTATATTAAATTTATTAATAACAATTTAATAATTTAAACTTCTAAGAAATATTAATATACCTAACTCTATTCCCTAAATCAGAAGTCGTATACCTATACCTTATCCCTTATACCCTAATTCGTATACCTATACATTATATACCTTATACCCTATATCCTAAACCTTATACCCTAAATCCTAAACCATAAACCCTAACCCATAACCCCTAAATCCTATACCCTATACCCTAAACCCTAAATCCTAAACCATAAATCCTAAACCCTAACCCCTAAATCCTATACCCTAAATCCTAAACCCTAAATCCTATACCCTATACCCTAAATCCTATACCCTAAACCCTAAACCCAAAACCCTAAACCCTAACCCTTAAACCCTAAATCATATACCCTAAACCCTAACCCCTAAACCCTAAATCATATACTAGGGATGGCCAAATCCGATCCGGTTCCGGTTCCGGGCCTTGAACCGCCGGTTTCGGTTCGGCGAGGAGGTGACCCTTAATCGGCCTGATTTTCTCACGGTTCCGGTTATCCGGTTCCGGTTTTCTCACGGGTTTGGTCCGGTTTCGGGCTTTTTCGGTCCGGTTCCAGGCTTGTTCTATTGAAAAACAACAAATTTTCGTCCGATTTCGGGCTTTTTCCGGTCCGATTCACCATTTTGGTGACCCTTAACCGGCCCGCCTCCAAACCGGTTCCGGTTACCCCGGTTCCGGTTTTCTCCCCGGTTCATGGCGGTTCCGGGCTTTTTCAGGTCGGTTCCGGTCCGGTTTTCCGGTTTCGCTCCGGTTTGGCCATCCCTATCCTATACCCTATACCCTAAATCCTATACCCTATACCCTAAACCCTAAACCCTAAACCCTAAACCCTAACCCCTAACCCCTAAACCCTCTACCCTATACCCTATACCCTAAACCCTAAACCCTAAGCCTTAAACCCTAACCCCTAAACCCTAAATCCTATACCCTAAAACCTAACCCCTAAACCCTAAATCCTATACCCTAAATCCTATACCCTCCACCCTAAACCCCTAAACCCTAAATCCTATACCCTATACCCTAGTAGTTCGCGTCAACAGATTTCGATGCGTGTTTCTTGTAGTGGGGATGAGTACGGTATTCTTTCTTTTGTATATGCGAGCTGTGATCGGGTTGAGAGGCAAGCTTTGTGGACAGAGCTGACAGATATTTCCGTTCAATTTGATGGTCCTTGGCTTGTAGGGGGAGACTTCAACATTATATCGCATCCTTCCGAGAAATTGGGAGGTAATGGTTGGGATTTCCTGGGTATGGATGAGTTTAATTCCTGTATGGTTGATGCGGGTATTTCTGAGGTGGACTTTGAAGGCAGCATATACACTTGGTGCAATGGCCATGATGGGTCGACGCGTATATGGCAAAGATTGGATAGGGTTTTGGTTAACGGGGCTTTTCTTTCGAAGCATGGGCTTGTCACGGTTACTCATCTGCCTCGGGACATGTCGGATCATTCGCCTCTAAAGGTTAGCTTTTCGGAGATTTCCAAACCAAGGTACGTCTTTAAATTTATGAAAATGTGGTTGGATCATCATGATTTTCAGAATTTTGTGCAAGAAGTTTGGAGTCGTTGGTCCGGGGGTAATCCTTTGGAAAAACTCCATAGAAAATTACATGCTCTTCGCAAGGCCCTTAGACAATGGAATTGGGAGATCTTTGGAAATATCTTTAGAAAAATTGATGGGCTTCGGGATGGAATTATGGCTTTGGATGTTCAGTTGCAGCAGGGTTGGGATGACTCAGTAGCTCTAAATCTCAAGCAGAAAAGGGTGGAACTTGCTCAGGTTCTACGTTGGGAATACGAAATGAAGCAAACTCAGTCGAGGCAGATGTGGGTAAAAGATGGGGACAGAAATTCGGCATTTTTTCATGCTAGTATCAAGGAGAGGAGACGGATGAATTCTCTCAAATTACTGCTTCCGGATGGTTCTTGGTGTGATAATGAGGCGGTCTTGGGTAATCTGGGGGCGGCTTACTTTGAGGAAATGTTCCGTTCTATTCCGCATGTTATTGATGATGAGCTATTTGCGGGTATTGATGAGGTTTTGACTTTGGAGGATAATATAGCTATTTCTGCAATTCCGGAGGAGAAAGAAATATGGGAAGCCATTAAGTCCTTAAATGCAGACAGTGCTCCGGGTGCGGATGGTTTTACGGGTCACTTTTTTAAGGGTTGCTGGCACATTATTAAGGCTGATGTGGTGGCTGCGGTTCAGGCTTTCTATAATGGTGCGGAGTTGCCAAGGGGCCTTTCTTCCAATGTTCTAGTTTTGATTCCCAAGGTTGATAAGCCAACGAGTTTTAAGGATTTGAGACCGATAAGCTTGTCCACTTTCATGAACAAGATTATCTCGAAGATTCTTACTATTCGTTTGGCCTTGGTGATTCCCAAGGTGATTTCTCCGGAGCAAACAGGCTTTATCAAAGGTCGGGGTATTCAAGAGAATATCGCCTTGGCACATGAGTTGGTTCATCGGATTGATCAGAAAGTAACGGGAGGCAATGTTTTGTTCAAGCTTGATATGTCGAAGGCTTATGATCGTTTAGAATGGGATTTTTTATTTCGTGCTATGGAGGTTCTTGGGTTCAATGGAAGATGTAGGGATTTGGTTTGGAGATTGGTGCAGGGGAATTGGTACTCTGTGAGATTGGGTGGTGTGTCACATGGATTCTTTGCTTCATCGAGGGGTGTGAAACAAGGAGATCCGCTTTCCCCTCTTTTGTTTATCATTGCGCAGGAGGTTTTATCCCGGGCGATGCATAAGGCTTTGCAGGAGAACACTTTCCGTCCTTATACTCACGGGAGGAGGGGAGTGCAGATTTCTCACCTTCTATATGCTGATGACATGCTGATATTTTGTAATGGGCGGAGAAGTTCTATAGAGGGTCTTCGTGGGGTTTTGTCTAGATACGAGAGAGCTTCCGGACAGCTTATTAATTTAGAGAAGAGTGGTTTTTATGTGGGGAAGAAGATGAGAAATTTCGAGATTGAGAATATTCGGAGGTGGTCCGGGTGTTCACATCAGCAGTTCCCACTAAAGTATTTAGGCATTCCGCTTTTTAAAGGAAGGATTCAACGGGTTCATTTATCAGAGTTGGAGGCAAAGATTTTAAAGAGGGTTAATGGGTGGAAAGCTCGTCTTCTGTCTTTTGGAGGTAAATTAGTTTTGTTGAAATCTGTTTTGAATAGCATTCCGATATATTCCATGGGTGTGTTGAAAGTGCCAAAGTGTGTGATACGAAAATTGGAGGGTATTATGGCTAAATTTCTGTGGAGCAATGGGGGAGAGAGGTGCTCGCAATGGGTGGCTTGGCAGGAGGTATGCAAACCCATTCAGGAGGGTGGTTTGGGGATTAGATCTTTAAAGGAGGTAAATGATATGATGTTGGCCAAGTTGGCTTGGGTAGCTTTGCATGGAAATTCTTTATGGGCTACTTTTGTTCGTGAAAAGTATGGGTTGCTTCCTTCAGATTCCAGTTCTCATGTTTGGAAAGCAGCAGCTGAGTGTTTACATCTGATTTAGGATTGCAGCAGGTGGGTGGTTGGTAAGGGTGACATCAAATTTTGGGTAGACAATTGGTGTGGTGAGCGGATTGGGGGTCCTAGACCTGTTGATCAGGGCTTGCTTGTCAGGGATGGTTTGAGGGGGATTGAGGATTTGCTTCCCCTGATCCCCAATCATCTGCATGAAAACATTCGGAGGGTGGTTATTGATGCCAATGAGGAGGATAGGGTGGTTTGTACTTTGACTTGGTCTGGGAATTTTGAGTCGGCAGCTTGGTGGAATCATCATAGGATTCGAAGTCCTTTGGTTGATTGGGGAGCAAAGATATGGCATAAACATATTCCCACCAAGGTAAGTGGATTTTGGTGGCGTTTAATGCACAATGGTCTTCCGGTGGATGCTAGGTTGGAGGATAGGGGATTCAATATCCCTCCCCGTTGTGTATGTTGTATTTCGGGAAGGCACAGGGAGACGAGAGAACACTTATTTACGCATTCGTCTATGGCTCTCTCTCTCGGCAAGATTGGGCATCTTTTTTGGGCTAGGATACCATTACGCGGACTGCGGCGGCTATGGGATATGTGGTGCGGGGGTCAATCTTGTAGGGCTCAAATTGGGTTGGTTCGTATGGGGATTATGATGTTTATTTGCTGGGGTCTGTGGAAGGCGAGATGTAGGATGGTTTTTGAAGGCAAACAGATGGAGTGTGATGCGATTTTTGATGAGGTTAATCATGCTTTGGTGGATTTGTGTTCTTTCATGATTCCTAAGGCAAAACCTACTTTGATAGCTCGGGATATATTGTATAGATTGGGTTTAAGGGTGGCAGAGGTGAAGTTTAGGAGGAGATGAACATTGCGTTGGGAGCCTTCTCGAGTGTACGGCTATACTCTCAACACGGATGGTTCCTCGATACATGGGGAGTGTTCGGGAGGAGGAGTCATTCGAGATTGGAGGGGTGGTTTCGTTATGGCTTTTTCCAATTTCTATTGGATGGGCACTAACATGAAGGCGGAGATTTTTGCTTTGAGAGATGGTTTACGTATATGCCGGGTGCTTCAGCTGTCTTCGGTTCAGGTGGAGTCGGACTCTTTGGTGGCGGTTGGGATTTTGAGAGGTAGTTTTTTTGGTCCTTGACAATATTCATATGAGCTAAGGGAATGTGGGAGTTTGTTGGGTGATTTTGGCATACGACATGTTTTAAGGGAAGCTAATGGGGTGGCTGATCGTCTAGCAGCTATGGCTCATGTGCATCGTCAATTTATGAGGTATGATATGGTTAATGCTTTGCCAAGGGAGGTGAGAAATGTTTTAAGGTTTGATGAGTTGGGAATTTATGTTGAAAGACGTTAAGATGGGTTTGCTTTTGGGTTTGTTTGGTTATATGGTGGTTGTTGATGTTTTGCAATTGCATCACTTGGGTTTTGGTTCTGCACAACTTTGTTGCTGTTGTTCGGTAAGATTGGTTTTGCTTGGTTTTGCTTGGTTGTATGGTGGCTCGACATTACTGCATTGGTTTGGTCTGCCAAGACTTTTAATTACGTTGGTTTTGTTCAACAATGATGTGCCTTCAGTTGGTTTTGGTGAAGGATTCGAATTGTTGCATGGACGGGTTTTAAGCCATTTGTTTGTTTTTTCGATGTGCACGGCGGTGCAGCGCATTGCACGCCCGTGCTATTGTTCTTGGGCGGACGCCCTTGTTTCTCGGCCGGACTTGGGTGGCCGCCCTTGGTGCTGGATTGGGCCTAGGTTTGTTTTTGGGCTTGGCTGATTTGGGGAGTTTTTTGGTTTTTACTGGGCTATTATTTTTGTTTTATTTTTTTGGAGATAGAGTTGGGTTATATTCCCACTCATTTTTGTATTCTTTTTAATTTCCATTAATAAAATTTCCAGGTGTCGTCCTGGTTTTTCAAAAAAAAAAAAAATACCCTATACCCTAAATCATATACCCTATACCCTAAACCCTAAGTCGTATACTTATACATTATATACCTTATACCCTAAACCCTATACCCTAAATCCTAAACCCTATACCCTATACCCTATACGCTACCCTAAGTCGTATACCTATACATTATCCCTTATAGAAGAAAAGTCAAGAGAGGGACGGACCACCCTATCTTTATTTTTTATTTTTTTAGAATTTTTTATTGACTAGAAAACAATATTTTAGCCTTTGTTAATTAGTTGTTTTTTTTAGAAAAAGTTATGTAAAAAAAAATAGAAAAAACTAAACAAATGAAAGTATACCGAAGAAAAGTCAAAAGAGGGACGGACTACCCTAAATTTATTTTTTATTATTTTTAAAATTTTTTATTGACTAAAAAAATAATATTTTAGCCTTTGTTAACTAGTGGTTTTTTTTAGTAAAAGTTATATACAAAAAGATAGAAAAAAACTAAAAAAAATGAAAGTATATATAAGAAAAGTCAAAAGAGCGATGGACAGTCCTATATTTATTTTTTATTTTTTTAAAATTTTTTATTGACTAGAAAATAATATTTTAGCCTTTGTTAATTAGTGATTTTTTAAGAAAAAATTATATAAAAAAGATAGAAAAAAACTAAATAAATGAAAGTATATAGAAGAAAAGTCAAAAGAGGGACGGACTACCCTATATTTATTTTTTCTTTTTTTTTAAATTTTTTATTGACTAGAAAATAATATTTTAGCTTTTTTTAATTAGTGGTTTTTTTTTAGAAAAATTTATAGAAAAAAGATTGAAAAAAACTAAACAAATGAAAGTATATAGAAGAAAAGTCAAAAGAGAGACGGACTACCCTATATTTATTTTTTATTTTTTTAAAAATTTTTTATTGACTAGAAAATAATATTTTAGCCTTTGTTAATTAGTGATTTTTTAAGAAAAAGTTATATAAAAAAAGATAGAAAAAAACTAAAGAAATGAAAGTATATAGAAGAAAAGTCAAAAGAGAGACAGACTACCCTATATTTATTTTTTATTTTTTTTAAAATTTTTCATTGAATAGAAAATAATTTTTTAGCCTTTGATATATTTAGCGGTTTTTTTTAGGAAAAGTTATATAAAAAAGATAGAAAAAAACTAAACAAATGAAAGTAAATAAAAGAAAAGTCAAAAGAGGGACGGACAACCCTATATTTATTTTTTATTTTTTAAAATTTTTTATTGACTAGAAAATAATATGTTAGGCTTAGTTAATTAGTGGTTTTTTTTTAGTAAAAAAGTTATATAAAAAAAGATAGAAAAAAAATAAACAAATGGAAGTATATAGAAGAAAAGTCAAAAGAGGGACAGATTATCCTATATTTTTTTTATTATTTTTTTAATTTTTTATTGACTAGAAAATAATATTTTAGCTTTTGTTAATTAGTGATTTTTTTTAGAAAAAGTTATATAAAAAAAGATAGAAAAAAACTAAACAAATGAAAGTATATAGAAGAAAAGTCAAAAGAGGGACGGACTACCCTATATTTTTTTTTATTTTTTTTAAAATTTTTTATTGACTAGAAAATAATATTTTAGCCTTTGTTAATTGTGATTTTTTTAGAAAAAGTTATATAAAAAAGATAAAAAAAAACTAAACAAATGAAAGTATATAGAAGAAAAGTCAAAAGAGGAAAGGACTACCCTATATTTATTTCTTATTTTTTTTAAATTTTTTTATTGACTAGAAAATAATATTTTAGACTTTGTTAATTAGTGTTTATTTTTTTAGAAAAAGTTATATAAAAAAAGATAGAAAAAATTAAACAAATGAAAGTATATAAAAGAAAAGTCAAATTTCTGTCTCTAAATTTTAGAGACGGATTCAAAAATCTGTCTCTAAATTAGAGACGGATTCAAATCTGTCTCTAATTTAGAGACGGATTAAAATCTGTCTCTAAAGTTTAGAGATAGATTTTGTATCTGTCTCTAATTTAGAGACGGATTCTGAATCTGTCTCTAATTTAGAGACGGATTCTGAATCTGTCTCTAATTTAGAGACGAATTCTGAATCTATCTATAATTTAGAGACAGATACAAAATCCGTCTCTAAAATTTAGAGACGAATGTTGAATCTGTCTCTAATTTAGAGACGGATTTTGAATTCATCTCTAATTTTTGGGTCTGTCTCTAATTTGTCTCAAAATTTGCTACAGACTCCGTCCGTCTCTAATTTCCCGTCTCTATTTTCTATTTTTCTTGTAGTGTTACACATCTCTCATATCTCACGTTTCCTTAATTACCGTGCCCAATCCAGTTTGAACTAATAGAGTACTTCTTTCGTCCCATATTAAATGTTGCACTTTGATTTTTTTTTTTCAACTAACTAAGTTAATTTTTAACGAACATTTAATGATAAATTATTTAGTTTTACTAAAATTTAAAACTAGTTATGGACAGCTTCTATTTGTGGATAATAACAATTTTTAAAACAATATAATCAATTTTTATAATACTTTGGTCAAAGTTCGATATAATTGACTAAAAAATTAAGATGCAATATTAATTTTGAGACAGGAAGTATTATTTGGAAATTTTGGAAGTAATAATTACATTTTCTAAAAATTGTGAATTTATTTTAAAACGATAACTAGTTTGGATTGAAGGGAATAGCAAGGAAAAGTTGTGTAAGTTAAAAATAAGACATTATTATAAAAATTATTTTTCAAAAACAGACATTAATTTAATAATTTAAGCGAGTAGAAGGAATAATTAAAATTAATTATGTCCAAATAACATAATTTTGATTAAAAAAAGGGGCATTTACAAAAAACTCATTTTAAAAGATGGAAATTACAAAAAAATACACACAAGATGGAAATTACAAAAAACTTCTATAAAATTACAAAAAACTACTTTTGTAAATTGAAAGCACTATTTTCGAAAAAAAAAGAAAGAAAAAGAAAAAAAAACATAAATAAACATAAAATTTAAAACATTCAGTTACAATAAGATACTTATGAATTAATAAAAAATGTAAATGCTGCTGAGCCAAATCAAAACAAAAAACAAAATGAAATTCCCATGTGGCTGCTAAGCACACTCATCACTAAATAGCTCACTCTGCTCAATTGCTTATAAATTTCATAAAATTACAAAAGAAAATACATCATAGGGCCAAGCTAGGCCTTTTTTGGTCTGCTCTTCGATCAAAAGAGCCTTGAATATAGAACCACAAATTAACCGATAAACAACTGATAAACATGATAAACAACTGATAAATAAATAACTGATAAACATGATAAACAACTGATAAACAACTGATAAACATGATAAACAACTAATAAACAACTGATAAACATGATAAACAACTGATAAACATGATAAACAACTGATAAACAACTGATAAACATGATAAACAACTGATAAACAACTGATAAACATAATAAACAACTGATAAACAAATGATAACAACTGATAAACCTGATAAAACAACTGATAAACAACTGATAAACAACTAATAAACATGATAAACAACTGATAAACAACTGATAACAACTGATAAACATGATAAACAACTGATAAACATGATAAACAACTGATAAACAACTGATAAACATGATAAACAACTGATAAACAACTGATAAACATGATAAACAATTGATAAACAACTGATAAACAACTGATAGACAACTAATAAACAACTGATAAACATGATAAACAACTGATAAACAACTGATAAACAACTATAAACATGATAAACAACTGATAAATAACTGATAAACAACTGATAAATAACTGATAAACAACTGATAAACATGATAAACAACCGATAAACATGATAAACAACTGATAATAACTGATAAACAACTGATAAAAACTGATAAACCTGATAAAACAACTGATAACAAGCGATAAACAGCGATAACAACCGATAAACATGATAAACAAGCGATAAACAAGCGATACAAATGATAAACAACTGATAAATATCAAAATTCCGAAAACCTCCATCATTTTCACCATTAAACTCTTCTCAATTCATTACATAAATTCTCAAAAACCAATCATTACCAACAATAACAACCACAATCCAGCTCAAAATTTCATAAACCTAAACCCCCAACGGTGAACTGATTGATGAAAATGATAGGTTGAGGAGAGAGAATTTCCAGCTCAATAAAGATAGTTGTTTGTTATGGTGCTCAACAATTCAATTGTTGCTTTCAAAAGGAAAAGGCAACCAGAAACCTGCTCTCACCATCTGTTATACTCCCCCTCCTCCCAAAAATAAAAGAACAAATTTGAATTTTTTTGAACATTCATTGGGACAGAGGGAGTTTAGTGTAGGCGTGTCAAATACCAGTGCTGCTACTGCACTTGGGACACATTTCTTGTCACAAATTACTCTCATCTTCTTGGACATGCTTAATATTTATAGGTATGATAAAACAAAATATTTGATGGAGACTTTGTAGTGTTAGCAATATTTTCATAGCTGTTTCTTAATCACTGATTACAATCTTGTGAACTGCTGTACTCCCAACAGGATGTATAGCGAGCTTATATCATCCAGTATTGCAGAAGGAGGGCCTTATGCTTCTAAGATATCATACGTGAAACTTCTGAGGCAAGCTCTGTTCTTCTGAATCTGGTATTTTCATGGTAAATTGTGCTCACTTTATAAATGTGTTCTTTTAAACAGATCTGTGAAGAGGGAAACGCTCAAGCTTATTGAGACTTTTCTGGACAAGGCTGAAGATCAACCTCAAATTGGAAAGCAATTTGTGCCACCAATGATGGATCCTGTTCTTGGTGATTATGCCCGTAACCTGCCAGATGCTAGAGAATTGGAAGTGTTGTCACTTTTTGCTACAATTATAAACAAGTATGTTGTTTGTCTCATTCCATTTTCGGTATTATTGTTTAATGCCATTTGTGAACGGAGATGGGGAAGGTGGTCGCCGGAGGTGGAGAAGGTCGTCGCCGGAGGTGAAGAAGGTAGTTGTCGGAGGTGGGTTTGGGTAGAGAGAGAAAGTGGAGAGAAAAAAGTGTGGATGGAGGTGGTCGCCGGAGGTGGGGAAGGTGGTCGCAGGAGGTGGGGAAGGTGGTCGCCGGAGGGAAGCTTGTCACCGGAGTTGGGTTGGGTAAAGATAAAGAGGGTAAAGAGAGATGGGTGTGTGTTTTGTGTGCAAAAATAGTTTTTTGTAATATTCATATTTAGCTAAATAGTTTTTTGTAAAATCACAACTTACATGTTTTTTTTTGTAAATTGCATGTTTTTGAATGAGTTTTTGGTAAAAAGTCCTAAAAAAAAAACACAAATATGATATTCCAATAAACATCAAATTTCAATCCTAATAAACTAAATTAATCTTGTTCGTCCACTCATCGATCACTATAGAAGGTGAAAGATTTACCATCGCTAGCAGTAGCCAACTCATCGTCTCTATCGTTGCATAGATAATCTCCCCCCCCCCCCCACAATTGTAGGCGTACAAGGTACAAGCCTCTGGAATAAGGTTTGGACGTTGTTGCTACTTGCTACTATAATATTGCTTCTTCTTATCCTAATTTAGCAGCCATTATTATTTATTTATTACGTTAATTCAAATTTATTCCTGATCAAATCCTTAAAAAACTCCCATAAATATTGAGCAATTAAAAGTCAAGATTCAACGAACCTGGACGCTATTATTTCCAGATTTGTAGCTTATATAATGTTCATGTCCTCCCATGATGATTGATATGTAAATCTACACTCAACAAAAACATTCATCTTTCGCTGGCAAACTCTCAAGGTACTTTTGTTTTATTTATTTCTATTTATTATCTGCTTACTTTTCCAGGAGATCTTTTTTTTTTTTTAATTTAATTAATTAATTACTTAATTTTAATTTTATATTGAAGTTGCAGTTTTTATTTTGATTTTGATTGGACGTGGAAGAGAATAATGGCAACAACGAACTTTTGAAGCTTTACATGAACACGAACTGCAAAACTTGAACAATAAAAAGGTATTGCTGACTTCACCCTTTATTTCTATTAAAACTTTTCTTTTTATTGTTTCAAAATGTTAAATCTTTATGAATCAAATATTGCAAAGATTTTTGTCTTGTAATTTTGAATGAATTTAAAGATCAATTTTTTCTAAGTCTTTATTGCTTAAACTTTTCAAACTATCATTAGGAAGAAGAAGGAGTTAGCTCTTCAACCTTTCTTTTGTGGGTATGAGTTACTTAAGATTGGTGATGGAAAAACGGGCTGGCCCGTCCCGATTCGTAAGGATCAACCCGCAGGCTGGACGAGTTGAACCCCGAGAGCCGTGTGATGAAACGGGCCTAAACCCGGTTCGGCCCGTCCTATTTCAGATGTCCAAGCTCGTCTGTTTGGCCCGAATTTGAAGATCCACGGGCCAAACGGATTTTATTTTTTTTTAAAAAAAAAATTAGAAAAAATAAAAAGTAATTTAGTATTTAATAAGCTATTTTTTAAAATATAAAATTACTTAGACATAAGAAAATTAGTTGTTTTATATATAAAAAAAGATAGAAAAAAACTAAACAAATGAAAGTATATAAAAGAAAAGAGAGACGGACTATCTTTTATTTTTATTTTATTTTTTAAATTTGTATTGACTAGGAAATAATATTTTAGACTTTTTTTATTACTGATATTTTTTACAAATAAGTATATAAAAAAAGATAAAAAAACTAAACAAATGAAAGTATATAAAATAAAAGAGGGACGGACTACCCTTTATTTATTTTTATTTTTTATTAATTTTTTATTGACTATAAAATAATATTTTAGACTTTTTTTATTACTGATTTTTTTTTACAAATATGTATATAAAAAAAGATAGAAAAAAAAGTAAACAATTTAAAGTATATAAAATAAAAGAGGGACAGACTATCCTTTATTTATTTTTAATTTTTATTAATTTTTTATTGACTAGGAAATAATATTTTAGATTTTTTTTATTACTGATATTTTTTACAAAAAGGTATATAAAAAAAGATAGAAAAAAACTAAACAATTTAAAGTATATAAAAGAAAAGAGGGACGGACTATCCTTTATTTATTTTTTATTAATTTTTTATTGACTAGGAAATACTCCCTCCGTCCCAGACCAAGGGTCCGAGGAGAGTATTTCAGGGTTTTCAAGAAAACTAGGGACTGCCAATTTGGAAAAGTCAACAATGAGTAAGTTTGTTTTCATTATTTTATGAGATAGATTATTTTTCAATAACATAGTCGTGAGTGACTTGGAGTATATTAGTTTGCTCATGCCTTGATTCATTATAATGATAATGTTTTATTTTAGTTTTCATGTCATTCTTTGCATTACCTCTATGATTATTACTATTGTCCGATTGTTGACA
Source organism: Adenophora triphylla var. japonica (assembly GCA_022495995.1). Taxonomy (NCBI): domain Eukaryota; kingdom Viridiplantae; phylum Streptophyta; class Magnoliopsida; order Asterales; family Campanulaceae; genus Adenophora; species Adenophora triphylla. The sequence goes on along the minus strand of JAFEMH010001534.1, from coordinate 302,655 downwards.
ACTATTGGTGAAAATATATGTTTATTGTAGCTACTTGTGAAAGATTGAAAAGTCATTTATTTTATGACAGAAATATATTAAGAATATAGTCATACAATAACAAATATTTGAAGAGAAAGAAGTGCATACCTCTTATTGACTTTTCACTTAGATGGTGATTTCGCTTGCTGATCATATATTGTCTTCGAAGATATCTATTGAGTTTTGTTTGTTCTTTTGAAAAGTTATCTACAATAACAATTGCATGTGTTTCAAAATGTAAGAAAAAAAGTAAATATAAGTAGAATTCTTTATGGTACAAATCTTATATTTTACCTCTTTGAATTTGATCTATGATAGTGTTAATCTTTCTTCTCTTTCTGGAATTTGAAGTGTGAATATCCATTGTATTCTGCAAAGCTTTTCCTTTAACCATGATTACAATAAGCCAATCATGATCTTCCTTCTCTTTCTTTTCCTGTAGAAATGTTTTTGGGAATTTTCTAAAAATGTGTACTCTCTATATTTACTAACTCTCTGGATGTCAACAAAATTTATGACAATAAATGTTATTTCATCATACTTGCAATGTAACTATTCAATATAATTATTAACATTATTCCAAATTTAAATAGCTGAATTATTGTCCCTTATTCATTGCCTTATGGTGAATGATAGAAAAAGAGGATTCATGTAGCTGGTCCTTAATGGTCGGAGGATAGGCCTTAGAGTTGATTTTGAGTACCCAAAAGGTTCCTCAAGAACTACATAAACGTTATATATTGAATCTCAGGAATAGCTGGTGTCTGTAAAGTTCGTTACGGATGAATCTTATAGATAACATAAAATAGCATTGTGCAAGTTGGAGGTCCATTACTTTCACTTGGACCAGTTTTGGTTAGTACACCTAAAGGCTTCACATGGTTTGATCCTTGGAGTCCCAAAACATTAAAATAACTTGATCTCAATCGAGGAAGTGGTGGGTCTGGAAGGGAATGACTCTCTTAATGGAGTATCACTACTTTTGAGCATCAAAGCTTATGTTAAAGCCTTGGATTTGAATGGGACCTTGATCACTGAAGAGTGAAATCCTGGACTAAATATAAAAGCTAAGGACAACCGTGATTCCAATTACAAAGAGTTTATTTCTGAAACAAAGGATACCCTCATGATGACCGGAAGTTGAAGATTTAATAGTGTTTGTGCCATATATGTGTCTTGCAGGTGTCTTGTCTACATATAACTATATTAGATATCCAGAAGTTGTCCATCATGGTTCTTACTTATGAAGATAATGAAGCTGGGAAAAAACTGTCCACACTTTTTTTATCGAACCAGGTTTTACTCCCTCTCTTTTTTAACTTATTTGTTGAATGTTCATTGCGAGTTTTCTTTTCTTTTTTTTTTTCTTGGATTTCTTGTTAACTGATTTTATTTTGCTGCTTCTTAGTAATAAGCATTATGCATTTTTTTTATATTGAATGTTCATAAATCAATATAGAGTGATTAAAATGCCATAAAGATTAGGTTAAACGTGATTGAGATGGCCATGCCCAATTATGAATGAAGAGGATTTTGAGGTTATTGAACTTGGCATACTCTATTACTTAAAAAACATCAAATTTAATTCGGATAGAACTTAATAAAAATCTATAACAAATACTAAAAACCAAATAAAGTACTTCAATAAGATTGAAATCCTAGTGCTAAAACTCCAAATATTAGATTCAAATCCTAATAATCTAAACTTCTCTTTTCTTCTTCTTCCCAATTGAAGTACATAAAATCTGGGGAGAAACGCGTTTCTCCATAATTTATGGAGAAACGGGCCCGACTTGTCGCGCGACAATGCAAGTGATATCCAGAAACCATCAAATGAATATCCAGAAACCTTCAAAATGTTTCTGGATATTCATTTGATTGTTTATGGATATACATTTGAAGGTTTCTGGATATCCAGAAATGTGTTAGGTGCATATCCAGAAATTGCTTATTGAAGTTTTCTGGATATCCAGAAACCTTCAAATGTATATACAGAAACCATCAAATGAATATCCAGAAACATTTTGAAGGTTTCTGGATATCCAGAAATGTGTTAGGTGCATATAGAACAAAAGTCTAATTTAGTGACAGATTCAACATCTGTCTCTAAAATTTAGAGACAGATTTAGTATTCGTCTCTAAATTTGACTTTTGTTCTATATACTTTCATTTGTTTAGTTTTTTTCTATCTTTTTTTATATATCTTTTTCTAAACGAGGTAGCCGTATACCATTTTGACAATAACATCATTATTAGTCTAACCCCTAAACCCTAAACCCTAAACCCTAAACCCTATACCCTAACCCCTAACCCTAACCCCTAAACCCTATACCCTTAACCCTAAACCCTAAACCCTATACCCTAACCCCTAAATCATATACCCTAAATAAACGAGGTAGCCGTATACCATTTTCACAAGATCGGGACACATTCCTTAAAACCCTAAATAATGACACATATTTGTAACTTAATTTCCATTTGGATTTTGAGGAAAGTCATAAAGATAAAAAACACTTTAAATGTCATTTAGAATGTAGAAAAAAATAAAAAATAAATAAATGAGGTAGCCGTATACCATTTTCACAAGATCGGGACACATAAAACCCTAAAAACCCTAAATAATGACACATATTTGTAACTCAATTTCCATTTGGATTTTGAGGAAAGCCATAGAGATGAAAAACACTTTAAATGTCATTTAGAATGTAGAAAAAATTAAAAAAAAAAAATAAACGAGGTAGCCATATACCATTTTCACAAGATCGGGACACATTCCTTAAAACCCTAAATACGCAAAATAATGTCACATATTTGTAACTCAATTTCCATTTGGATTTTGAGGAAAGTCATAGATATGAAAAACACTTTAAATGTCATTTAGAATGTAGAAAAAAATTTAAAAAAAATAAACGAGGTAGCCGTATACCATTTTGACAATAACATCATTATTAGTCTTATTATTAAGTATTATTACTAATTACTATTTTCTTTAAAGATAAAATTATTGTTATTGTTAATAAGTATTTTTTTATAATTTATTAATATCAATTATTAGTTAGGTATATTAATATTTCTTAGAAGTTTAAATTATTAAATTATTATTAATAACATCATTATTAGTCTTATTATTGAGTATTATTATTAACTACTCCCTCCGTCCCATAGAACATTACACGTTTACTATTGAGAACGGAAAATAAGGAATAATGTTATTAAAGTAGGTGTTGTGAGTGGGAGAAGAGAGAATGAGTGGAGAGAATAGTAAATTATAATGGTGTTGTGAGTATTAAAATAATGTAGGAGAGAGAATGAGTGGAGAGAATAGTGATTTAAGGTTTCCTTTTTAGGAAAGTGGGATTTTAAAGAGGGACGCCCAAAATAGCAAAAGGGGTAATGTTTTATGGGACGGAGGGAGTATATGATAATGTTATTATTCTTGATATTAGGCATATTACTATAACTAAAATTTTGAGTAAATAAAATAAAAGCATATAAATATTTTAGTTAATGTATAATATAGTGTGAAATAAATATAAGTATGTGGCATTGTTTGATTGGATTTTAAATTTTCACGTGGATTATGGCCAAAGCAAGATCCGACCATTTATAACATTAAATCAAACGGCCCATATCTTCCCCCACAAACCCATTTACTCCCTCTCCCTATTTCAAAGAGTCCATTTTGGGGGAAACTTGTTTCTCCATCAGTTATAAAAAGTCCACTTTCTAATTTTGAGTTTCGAGCGTAAAACATTGAGTTTCGAGCTTAAAACACTGAGTTTAGGCGTTAAAATACCTAGAAGTTAAAACATCGAGTTTAGGCGTTAAAACACCGAGTTAAGATTAGTAACTAAAACATCGAGTTTATGTCTTAAAACACTGAGTTTTTGCTTTGAATTTTTTAAAAACAAGACTTTTTATAAGTTTGGGGGAAACAGAGTTCCCCCAAAATTTTCTGTATTTCAAAAGCTCATTTCTCTCTCACTCTCTCTTCATTTTGATTTTGAAAGCCACGGTTCTCTCTCTCTCATTTACCTCACCGTCTCCTTCATTCCCTCCGCCTCCGCCGTCGCCGGCGCCATCACAGTCCGTCACTCTCTCTATTTCTCTCCCTTCAACAAACACAAACAGTCTCCCCATGACCTCAACTAAGACCAACTAAACCCTAATAGGGACGCTCACTCCCCCAATCCTTATTTGCTCCGTCTCCTTCCCTACACTCCCCTCTCACTCCACTTCTGGCAACAAATCATCTTTTTCGGTAAAAAGCTCCCTATCTCCCTCTCGTCTTCTCCCATCCCTACCCAAATCTTGCCTCCACCATCCTGAACTCACTCCTTGTGCCGGGCCGCTGCCTGTGTCGATGGTAAATCAGTATGTAGACAAGGAGTCAGTTCCAATTAGGAAATCGACTCATGGTGCTCAAGACGTATTTGTCATCGTACATGGGAGGAAGAGGATGGGAGTGAGGTTTTCTTCTTTCTAAAATGGGTTTTCTTCTTTTTCTTCTTTGGGTCAGAGGTCACGAAGGGGGAAGAGGGTGGAGTGAGACCTAAAATGATTTTGACAAAATCCTTGATTTTGATTTTTTTGTTGATTTTGTGATTCAAAATTTTGGAAACCTAAATGTTTAAAATATTCTGCAAAGTGTGTTTTATGATTTTTTGTTGATGTTGTTGGGTTGTTGGCTGTGAATCAATTTTGGGACTGCTAGGATTTTGTGGCCAAGGATTTTGTCAATTTTGGGGCCAAGGGTTACTGAGGTTGAGGCGCACGCCTCATTGGGTGCGATGCGGCCGCCTCAGTTTTGGTAATTGGCCGAGCTTCTGGGCCATTTGGCCGGCATGGAGGATTCCTCTTGGGCCAAACTTGGCCTATTCTGCATTGTGAGTACTATTTGAGTATAAAAAAAATTTAGGGGACTGATTTGATAATAATAAAAGTTAAGGGATTGATATGAAAATAATAAAAGTTAAGGGACTGATTTGAAAATAAAAAAAGGTAAGGGACTGATTTAATATATATTTAAAAATATATATTTATATATTTTAATATATATATATATATATATATATATATATATATATATATATATATATATATATATATATATATATATATATATATATATATAATATATTAATATATATTTTTAAATATATATTTAATTTTTTTTTAAAAAATATCAATTTAGCGACGGAAATATCCCTCGCTAAAATGATTCGAAAATAAAATGACAAATTAAATAGAGACGGAAAATTTGTCGCTAATCCGTAGACGGTCATATCTGTAGCTAATTTAGAGACGGACATATCTGTCTCTAATTTAGAGACGGACATATCTGTCTCTAATTTAGAGACGGCCATATCTGTCTCTAAATTAGAGACGGACACATCCGTCTCTAAATTAGCTACAAAACAGCGACGCCCAATTTAGCGACGAACCTGCACCCACGGAATAGCTACGGAATAAATCCGTAGCTAAACACGATTTAGCTACGGAATCTTCATTTTAGCTACGGAATTTGCCGTAGCTAAATCCAATTTTCCTTGTAGTGTATAATCATTAAACTTTAGTTCAAAGGCCATACACTTGCCTACAATGTTTGTCAACAAAGGTGGGTTTGGGTCATCTATTTCGTCCCGAATATAAAAACAAATGTGTTAATTAGAAACTAAGTTGTCAAATAATTTAGTAAAAATAACATAATTGTACCTCAATCATTGTTCGAATAAGGTCACTTGCTTTCACATGAATTAATTTTTTAACTTCTCTATCAAACAAAACAAATGCCAAAGTTCTAGTCGAGTCTTGGAGTTTTACTTCCACGCGATATCTTTCATAGACAAAGATTCAAATTTAAATTGGAATAAATACATATTATCATAAACCCGAGGTTGTTCTTTTGAAGCTAAAATAGATTACCTGATAGTAGGGTATTCACCCGGCAATTTACACTTTTCACAAAAAAGTTTTCCTTCTTTTATTTGCAGTTTCTTTTTACATTGTGCACATGAATTGTACCTCCAACCATTTTCATCGTTGATTTGAGATATTGACGCATACGCATAAAGTGGTACCGGCTATAAAGTTAATGAGTTTATTAGATAAATATCACACAAATAACAGTTAAAAAAAGATATATATCTTACCAAGTTTTCTCCTGCATCTAAAATGGATTGAATGTCCTCAATCTTTTTCTTATGTTTCTCATATATATTCTGATTTTGAAATGGAAGATGAAAATAGTTGGATTTCCTTGACAACATGATTCATTTCTTTTCCTTGCAATCTGTACATTATAGAAATCAAATAGAATTTGCACTTGCATCACGATTTATGTAAACTACCAGTGTTAGTAACTTACGCTCTTTGAAACTCTTGAATTTCAGGAATTTCCAAATCTAAAAAGAAATGTGTTGCACTACTATTCGATGCCACAACTTGACCTAGTTATGACCAAAGATAATTCAATAATCTCATTTGAAAAAATGTCACGATTAAAAATTTCTAAGGACTAATTTACCTTCGGCCTTTGAAATGATGGTAGAAGTAACTATCAATACTTTGTTGCCCAAATTGGCTAAACTCTCGCACTTGCTAAGTTCCTTAGCTTGTTGATTCCATATAGTGAGTGTTATGCGATTGTCACTATAAAAAGCATAACGAATATTAGTGCACAACTTTAAAGATTACAAAAAATGCTACAAAGAACATACCTTGTATCCATTAACTCAAACTTGCACATTTTCATATTAGAGTCACCTGTCTTTCTATCTCCAAGACTTGAAACACCAACTACTATGCCAATAACATCTATATAAACAATAACTTGTTTAATTGTAGCTTTAGATTATTATAAATTTGAAATCTATATAATGACACTTACCAACTAAATTCCTACGATTATCCCCTACGCTTTCAAGCTTCTCATACGGAACCAACGTAAAGTAGTACTTTGGAATATTAGGAAAATTCATAATGATCTCTTCGACGTACGTTGTAGCGTCAAATGAAATAAAAACTTCTCAATCTAATACGCGATACTTGTCTTTACAGCAATCAACTCGACATTTTTTGAGGAAATAAAAATTTCCTTGAGCAAGTAATCCGTTGAAATCTGGTACCAATTTGCTTCTTATAATGAAATGCATCGGATATTTCTGGAAATTCAGAAAATGTTGTTACATTTAGAAAATGTCCAAACTAAGAATAACTTGTAGAAAATGAAGCATACCTTCTCGTCCAAGCCTATGAAATCCATGCTCATTAGTTCATCATTTCTCCTTGGATTGTATGTATTCCATAATTGCACAATACGAATCTTTATTTTTTTGTCATTTTTCCCTTTGGATAGTTGATCTAAAGAGAGAATTTGACTCTGTCTTAACATGGTAAAATGAGGATTAATTTTGTAAGAACTTTCTTGCTTATGTTCTTATTTTGATGTACTTAGTATCTTTATATATCTATTGGAAATATTATTTGTATGGATCTAATCATATGCAAGAAATGAAAATTTAACTCATTGGATGTCAACAAAATTTATGACAATAAATGTTATTTCATCATTCTTACAATGTAACTGTTCAATATAATTATTAATATGATTCCAAAAAGGCTTTGTGACTGTTACAAATTTTTTTTTTAATAAAACGTAACCACTACATTTTCTAAAACTGACACCTCCCCCATTAATTCCCACTTTTAATTTTTTTAATATTTTTACTGTAACAATTGTTTGGGATGAGTTATTATATTAGATTAGAATTAATTACTAATTATATTAGATTATAATTAATTAGTAATAAATGAGTGATTGTTCACTATCTTTCTTAGGTATTAGTATATATATTAGAAGAATAGTTATACTAATCTCCCTTAGTAGAATACATCAATAGAATAAATCTATAGCTTTTAGCCTTTTGAATATATAATGTTGTTTACTTGTACACTTAGGAAATAACTCTTCATATTATATTTTCAATTAGCTAAAGTGATTAAGTAGTATGATTAGCTAAGAAGTGGTAATGAAAAGGCTGATGTGGCGGCTTAAAATTGAAACTTCAAGTAAAGTTTGTCCATGTGTCACACCCAAGGGCTTCTGCCTTGACTTTTAATATTAGTATAGATTTTAAAAAATTGAAAATGAGTAAAAGATTAGAGGAGAGAGAATGTAAAAGTTAAAAATATTTAATAGGAGAGAGAATGAGTGGGAGAAATAGTAAGTTAATGAATGTTTTTTATAGGAGAGAGAATGAGTGGGAGGAATAGTAAGTTAATGATTGGTTTTTTTGTAAATATGTTAAAATTATAAGGGTATAATGAATGATTTTTTTGTAAATATATAAACATTATGAGGGTATAAATGTCCGAAATACTGTTCACATATTTCCATTTATGGAATGAGACTCTTGATCTAGGACGGACCAAAAGGGAAAGTAGGACTCTTGGTCTGGGACGGAGGGAGTAATATTTTATACTTTTTTTATTACAGATATTTTTAACAAATAGGTATATGAAAAAAGATTAAAAAAAAACTAAACAAATGAAAGTATATAAAAGAAAATGAGGTAATAATATATTCAATTTAATAATAGAAATTCTATGAAAATTTATTTCATAATTTTTGGGGAAAATTTTCATTGTTTTCAAATGATACAATTTAAAAGAGGTTACACACTCATGACATGTTATACCCCACAAACCTGCTCACCATGGCAACACAAACCAATACCCTCACTGTATTGGCGCCCAGCTGCATAGGGACAGCGGCCATACACTCTAAAAATTCACAGATGAAGGGGTCATAAGGAAGTCGTAGCCCGGCCTCAAACTGCCCGTAATAAAAATCTACCCTAGCCGAGCTCAGGCCCCAATACATCCAAGACTGGGATTTCCTTTGCCTCTCTGTGTATTGGGTAATGTGGAAGTCGTCACGAGGGACCTCAAAGAAATCATGGAGGATGTTGATTCGTGACTCTGCTTAAAGAGGTCGCCAACGGGCCTTATACTCCCTCCGTCCCACATCAAGGTTCCACCTTGAGGTTTACACGCTTTTTAAGAATTTTTTTTAAGAGAATTTTTATTTACCCCCGCAACATTACTGAATACCCCCGCACTACTAAATCTACCCAACATTCAACACTATCCCACCACCCCTTTTCCTATTTTACCCCCTTTCTTTTTCATTTATCCTCTCTTCTTAAAAATATCCTCTCCCTCCCACCCAGATCTACAACACCGTCACCTACCTCCCATTTTAACATCCCAAACACCCTTTTCTCCGTGGCGGTTCTTAATTGGCACCGTTCAGGGTGGCTAAATACCTTAAAAGGCACGTTCTTTCTTCCATGCCAAGATTTTTTTTCAGATTTTTGGCCGGGAATAATGGTGGACTGTCGGAGAAATGGTGAAGCGGCGGAGGGGAAGGGTGGCTGACGAGGGAGAGATGAGGCCGGTGCCTGGTAGGGTGGGGATAGGGTTTACTGCGGGTTTTGAAGAGAGGGGAGGATAGTTGTGTATGGAAATTGAGGCGGATTTGGTTGCAATGGAGAGAGGTTTCAGGGATTGTCTCCAACTAAGGGTCGGCTTTCAGAGATTCCTCATTTATGTCACCCCTCTTCTCTGATTCTGCTGTTTTTCAGAGATTGATTCAAGAAACAGAAAGATGGGTTCCAATTCTAGGCATAAAGGGTACCCAGATGGAGCTAAAGCTTGGATTTTTGGTCAAAAAGTCAAGAAAATGGGTACCCAGATGAAATCAGTGGTGATTATTGCTTGGGTTTACAATAAGATTAATTCATTGTTTTGTTGTTTGGATTCTAAATGATTGAGTAAAGAATGGGAGGGTGGTGGTGAACAGTGATGACTGTAGAGACGATGGCGACGATGGGTGGTGGCGGTGGTGGGTGGTGGATGGTTGCGGGAGTGGGTGGTGGTGAGTAGTGGTGGGAAACATATTAGTGAGGGTAATAAAGTAATTTCAATTAATGGCATTTTTTGAAAATAGTAATGCGGGGGTATTTAGTAAACTTGCGGGGGTGAATAACAATTCTCTTTTTTTTAAGTGGGTAGAAAATTTGAGGAGAGAGAATATAAAAGTTAAATGTATGGTAGGGAATAGGAGAGAGAATGTAAAAGTTAAAAATATTTAATATGAGAGAGAATGAGTGGGAGGAATAGTAAGTTAATGATTGGTTTTTTTGTAAATTTGTTAACTTTATAAGGGTATAATGAATGGTTTTTTGTAAATATATGGAGATGATAAGGATATAAATATATGAAAAACTTTCCATTTAAGGAAGAGAACCTTGAAGTGGGACGACCCAAAAGGAAAAGGTGAAACCTTGAGGTGGGACGGAGGGAGTATTATCTTGAGCTTATTATCATGACCTTTAAGCCCGCATTTATCATTTTGGGCCTCATATAATCGTTCTAGCCCAAATCCCTTTTCTATGATCACATCACAATCGAATGGTCAGGATTAGACAGTGTTAAGCGATGCAATATGGGCCACTCAAGAAAGTGTGGCTAGTGATAGAAAACCCAATCCATCACTACATTAACCTTTAATCTCGCTTACTTGAAAATAATATTGTACCCATTACCCATACATACTATTCCAACAATTAAAAGCATGAAATTTGTAATTTATGAGGAGAATATCATATGAATATCTTCTACATTATCATCTTAGAGAACTTCAGGATGTGCTTTATATGGAACGACAAGCCAGTTATATTGTTTTGATTAGTCGAGTTAGATTTCTCCAGTAAAAGGATCGACCAGTATTTTGTAGTTATCAATAAGGGAAATTATCTTGTGAATGCTCATATTTAACATTATCTATTTCTCTCTCTACAAAGATTGAAAAGTCTCATGTTACTGCACCTTATTATTAATTTTCAATCTCACACGGAAGTTGTTAGACTATCAACAACTTGGGATATATCTTTTTGAGCACCTAGGAGTATATAGCAGTACTGTTTTTAAGGGGACAGTTTTTGAGAACACCTATTATATGGTTATAACTTTTTGCCCTATTCTCTCTTAGACCACTCCCAGCAGTGACTTTTTTAGACCACTCCCAGCAGTGACTTTTTCATGAGAGTCAGAGTCACTAAAAAAAAAAAAAAAAAAAGAAAAAAATCAAAGAAAGTAATGAAATCTCACAACCGAGGTTGGCCAATTGCCCTTCGGTTGACCTCGGTTGATCACAATTTGTTGTTTTTTGATTTTTTTTTTATTTCATCAAATTATTTTGATTTTGTGCTTATATAAATATATTTTTAAAATTAGTATATTTTATATAATTATATAAATTAAAAAAATAAAAAATATATCAAAATTCATTTTTTTATAATTGTATGGGTAATTATTTTTAATAATTGTACGGGTAATTTTAAAAATATTATTATTAATAAATTATTTTAAAAAATAAAATGATAAGTATTTTAGATAAGTTGAAGTAAAGAAAAAATAAATATTTTATTAAAAGGTTGGGTTGGGTTGGGTTTGGTCACTGATGGGAATATAAATTATTTAAGGTTGAGGTTGTGTATATGAAAGTGAGAGAAATTAATATTTTATTTGAGGTTGGGTTGGGTCGGGGTCACTGATGGGGATGATCTTAACTAACGTCTATGACTCTTCCACAGAGCACAGCACAACTGAGGACTCGTCAATGAGCTGGATGCGGGGTCAGCATTCAACCCGACCCACAACTAAGTTGAATTCGTGGTCATGATTCAACCTAACACTCGTCAATGAGTTGGATGCATGGTCAGCATTCAGCTCCGCCCACAACTAAGTTGAATCCGTAGTTAGGATTCAAATTAACACTTGTCAACGAGCTGGATGCATGGTCAACATTCAGCTCGACCCACAACTAAGTTTAATCCTTGGTTAGGATTCAACTTAACTCTTGTCAAAGAGCTGGATGCGCGGTCAACATTCAGCTTGGCCCACAACTAGGTTGAATTCCTGGTCAGGATTCAACTTAACACTCGTCGACGAGATGGATGCGCGGTCAACATTCAGCTCAGCCCAACTAAATCAAGCTCGTATGCAATATCCAAACTGAGCTCATACTCGTATCAAATAGCACAACACAAAAAATAGCAAACACACGACAAAAAAATAACAACAATATAAGCTTGTTGAGTACGGCAAAAAGAATACAAGTGATGTAAACGGGTTGCAGCGGAATGATAAAAAACGGATAGACAAATAATTGGATCAACAACTATTTGACCAAATTCGAATTGAATCAACAATTGAATTAGGGTTTGAAGCGGTAAACACTAAGAAGATGAGAACCTTCACAAGAAATTCAAAGAACTCCAACAAGAATCTCTTGCGAGAGTCTTCTGCAAGTCAATTAAGACCCAAAGGAAAAAACCCACAATTGCAAAGCAATCAATTAAAATTCAATAATTCAAAAGTATCTTAAAACAAACAATGAAAGAGAGTATTTATACCCTAAACAAAACCCTAAACAACTTGGAAAAGGAAAAGGAAAAGAATCCTAATTAAAACACGTCAAAACGGAAAACAAAATAAACGTAATCTTCGAAACCGCCATTAGCACGACTCGTTCTGTCCTTCACGAGTCGTTCCCTGCGTTAATCACTCGTGGTTCGCTTCGTACCAACAATACCACTCGTGCAGGTCTTCATCACGACTCGTGCTTTAAAGCACGAGTCGTGCCCGTCCATGTATGTCGCACGACCTTCATCATCTTCCGTCCAAAGTCTGTCTTCGTCTTGACTGCTGCCCGCACTTGCTTCTTTGAGGGATGCATCATTCACCCCCACTTCAAAAGAATTCGTCCCTGAATTCTGTCCGTTATAAACAGAACATGATTTTGTAGTTTTCGATCCTCCATTGTTGACCTTCTGCCCCGACCTCCCCTTGATCAACTTCTTAGACTTGAACGGACTTAAATGCCCAACAGGATTGCACCATGTACCTGAAAAAATAAAGTGTGGAGCACAAAAGGATATGATCCCTCTACCCATGCCATCTCGAGCAAGACTTTTAGTATCTTTCAAAGGCCATAGAGTATACCGAGCACCATCCTTCACAAAACTAACCACATTACTTCGGCCACAATGCATCGAACCCACATCAAAGTGCCAAGGCCTCTCAAGTAATATTTGACAAGCACTCATATCCATAATATCGCAAGTAATAGCATCCTTATAGTTACCAATTGAAATAGGATCAATACATTGTTGTGTTACCTTAAGAGTGCCATTTGCATTGATCCACCCAATAACATAAGGAGTCAGATATTTCTTCACCTCAAGCTTGAGAGTATTAACCAATCCCCTTGCCACCAAGTTTTCACTACTTCCGCTATCAATGATAATATTAGCCATCTCCCCATTGACGGTCCCCTTAGTACGAAAAATATTGTGCCTCTTAAGAGTAGTAGGGGCTGAAAACGAAAGCCAACGAACAGTGAGAGAATCATGAGTGTCTTCTTCATCCTCAGTAACATTGGGGTCATGAGTGTACTCTACGATCACATCATCATCATTATCAACATATTGGTTACCACATTAGCCACTTGTTTGTTAGGACATTTAGCTGAGTTGTGACCCGGCTGTAGACATCTAAAGCATTTGTTCCCAAATGGCTTAGCATAGGGATTTGCAGGTTTGGCAGCTTGAACAACAGGAGCAGGCATTGTTTCTACCTCAACCGCTTTAGAACCCGAAGCTTGTGTTGTAGGCTGCGCAACTGGGATGGAGAAACTGCAGCTTGAATAGGGCTACTAGAAAAAGACGAACTACCCACCTTCTTGAATGTAGTGTGAGGAAGAGAAGTCGAAACCAATTGTTTCTCAACCTTTTCCACCCTCGAAATAGCATCATTCAAAGAGTAATTGGTAAATAACTCCACCTTGTTCTTAATATCAACCCGAAGACCATCAACAAACCTAGAGATTTCTTGAGACTCAGACTCACTCAAGTCGTTACGAGCCGATTGAGCATAAAAATCATGCACATATTCTTTAACACTACGATTACCTTGGGTGCAATTCTGAAATTTAGAAAATAAGTTTTGCACATAATCATAAGGTAAAAATCTATCTTTTAATGCCTCTTTCATCTCATCCCAAGTACGATTTTGAGGCAACCTATCACGTAATCTTTTCTTACAAAGTTGATCCCACCATGCAGCAAAACCACCCCTCAATTTATATGCAACATAAGGAACTTTCCTAACATTCTCAACTTGCATCAAATTGAAAAATTTATCAACTTCATTAAGCCAATCTAAAAATTCTTCGATAGATAACTCACCATTAAAAGTAGGAATATCTGCCCTTATATTTGGTCGTTGTTCTACCGGATTCAAACCAATGGCCTCTCCACCTCCACCTCGATTGTTGTGGATGAACTCAGTCCGATCACCGCCTGGATTGCCACGATTGCCACCACCACCCATGTTTAAACCTCGCAAAGCTGTTAGACAATTGCTATGGCTTCTTTAAGACTTAACGAAAAAACTGACAGCAAAAGTAACGGAGATTGAAAAACAAAGGGATTCAAGTCGAGTCTTGTATTTAATACAATCTCCGTAAGAGTTATTTGTCCCGCACTAGTGCTTACGGTTGTATGACAAAACTCTAGTAAGATAAAACGACTTACTATTAGTTATAAGGAGCACTCCAATATAACTAATCTAACGAACAACAAAGGTTTTAGAACTTTGGACTTGAAAGATTGAATGCAACAATATGAAATGATTTGGGTATGTTAATCTATCTCTCTAGAGGGTAAAAGGCTCAGAATGACTGTATGTTATTATTGAAATTCAGAGGGAAACTATTTAAAAGAAGTTAAAGGGTTCATGGCTGTTCACTCCAAGAGGTGCCAAACCTGTTCAAAATCTGAGCACGAGCGCGGCCGCTCTTGCCTTGAGCGCGACCGCGCTGGCATCCCGAGACCAAGCCATGATTTTCTTAAAATCAGCGCGGCCGCTCTAGCCGGAGCGCGACCGCGCCGAAGCCCGAACCGAAAGGTCACAAAACCTTTGAGAACGCTTGTGACCCAAAACTAATTTGGATCACCCAAGTCAACCCAAGTTAACTTTAACCCTTTATTTAACTTCCGTTAAGTTACAAAAACACTTGTCATTAATTCTCATTCACCCTAAATGGTTTTAGAGACATTAAATAAGTATAATAATCTACAACAAATGTAGAATATAATTTGTAACTAGTTCCGTTAAAACATAACGAACTTCCGTTAGAAACTAGATCAACGTTAAGTTAAACTTAACTTTCCGTTATCCATTTCCAACAATCCCCCACATGAATGACAATTAATGCATGAATGCAATTTCGTCCAAAGTTCCGGCGAACTATTATTACATCGGGATAGATAGCTTGTGGCCTTGAATCTTCCCTAGTGAAATATTATCGGATATACTAGCCATTTGGTAGCGAGTCGCTTTGAACCAGTGACTATCGGGTGTATACCAAGACAATAATACTCACATAATAACAGCTCTAACAATTGTTGTTCTCACGTTTTGTCCATTTTGGCCCTGGACCGTATCTCATTCATAAGCGTTTCTTTAGAGGCGGCCTTATTACCTCTCACTTATATAGGTGATTCTCACTATAAGGAGTATCATGCACTACTCCACCCGTAGGTATAGAAATCATTAAAAGTTTTCTCAACTTAACCTTACCACTGCTGCATGTGCTTGTACTTGGATGTTCTCGGGAATGAGTATTCAACATCTCCAGGTTAATAAACCGAGTTGTTGTTTCCAAGTAACTCTACTAGAACTTATAACTTGGTTGTCTCATTGAACCAAGGGCCCGGGATCTCCATTTCTCAAGGTTGAGTGTCCGCTATAAGTCCTTTTGTTGTGGGTTTTAAACCCATTCCCTTAACAGCTTATACAGTTGATCCCGATTTATACCTTTGGTAAACGGATCCGCTAGGTTATCACATGATTTCACATAATCAATAGTGATAACGCCATTCTTGATCAACTGTCTAATGGTATTGTGTCTACGACGAATATGTCTAGACTTACCATTGTACATACTATTCTCGTGCCCTTCCAATTGCCGATTGACTATCACAATGGATTAGTACGGCAGTAATGTGTTTGCTCCAACAAGGAACATCCTCCAGAAGTTCTTAAGCCATTCTCGCTTCTTCCCCAGCCTTTATCTAACGCGATAAACACAGTACTCCATCGTGGATCCGGCTATGCAAGTGTGTTTGGAGGATTTCCATGACACTGCTCCTCCACCTATTGTGAATACATATCCACTCGTGGATTTAGAGTCTTTTGTGTCCGATATCCAATTGACATCACAGTATCCTTCTAATACTGCTGGATATTTCTTGTAAAGTATCCCATGGTTTAATGTATACTTTAAATATCTTAGTACTCTCATTAGTGCTTTCCAATGATCGTACTAGGATTGCTTGTGAACCTACTTAGTTTGCTCACTGAATATGCAATGTCTGGACGAGTACAATTCGTTAAGTACATCAGACTGCCAATTATTCTTGCATATTCCAATTGAGAAACCGGTTCCCCTTATTCTTGGCTAAATGTAGAGCCAAGTCTACAGTGTGTCTTAGCCTGAGGGTCATCAAAGACATTGAATTTCCGAAGAACATTCTCTAGGTAATGGGATTGTGAAAGAACTAATCCTTCGTATGTTCTAGAGATCTTTATCCCTAATATTACATCGCCTAATCCCATGTCTTTCATGTCAAAGTTCTTCTTTAACATGCCTTTGGTATTCATGATCAAATCATGACTACTTCCCATTATGAGCATGTCGTCTACATAAAGACAAACGATAACGAATGATTCAGATGTTCCTTTAATGTAGACACATTTGTCACATTCATTAATCTTGAATCCATTCGATAACATAGTTCTGTCGAACTTCTCATGCCATTGTTTAGGTGCTTGTTTTAGTCCATACAAGGACTTTACAAGTTTACACACCTTTCGTTCTTTACCAGGAACCACGAACCCTTCGGGTTGTTCCATGTAAATTTCTTCATCAAGTTCTCCATTAAGGAAAGTCTTCACATCCATTTGGTGTATCTCAAGATTATGCACCGCCGCAATAGCTATGAGAACACGAATAGATGTGATCCTTGTGACAGGGGAGTATGTATCGAAGAAATCATATCCCTCTTTCTGTCTAAAGCCTTTGGCAACTAGCCTAGCTTTGCACTTTTCGATAGATCCATCCGCCTTATACTTCCGTTTAAGGATCCATTTGCAACCTAATGGTTTGCAACCTGGAGGGAGATCAACTAATTCCCAAGTATTGTTGAGCATTATGGATTCTATTTCACTGTTAATAGCTTCCTTCCGTAACGAACTATCCGGACCTGACAAAGCTTCTTTAACAGTTGATGGTTCGTTTTCTAACATGTAAGATAGAAAATCAGGACCAAAAGATTTTTCCACTCTTGTCCTTTTGCTACGTCTTGGTTCTTCATCTTCTATTTGAGAAGGACCGGTTGTAGCCTCATATGTTCTTTTACTAGAACCTACATCTTTCCTGTCCTTAATCGGAAAAATGTTTTCAAAGAATACCGCATTCCTTGATTCTATAGTAGTTCCTACATGCATCTCAAGAATGTCCGATTTGTGCACTATGAAACGGTAGGCACTACTATTGTTGGCATATCCAATAAAAATACAGTCAATGGTCTTTGGACCAATCTTGACTTGTTTCGGCTTAGGTACTTCAACCTTGGCCAAACACCCCCACACTTTAAGGTATTTAAAACATGGCCTACGATTATGCCATAATTCATAGGGCGTCTTATCAATACCTTTCTTGGGTATTTTATTAAGAACATAATTAGAAGTGAGTATTGCTTCCCCCCACAAGTTGTCGGGTAAGCCTGAACTGATCAAAAGCGCGTTCATCATCTCTTTGAGAGTGCGGTTTTTGCGTTCAGCAACTCCATTAGATTGAGGGGTATATGGAGCCGTTGTTTGATGAATTATGCCGGATTCCCAACATAGTCCTTCAAACGGTGCTTCATATTCTCCACCTCTATCGCTTCTAATTTTCTTAATCTTTAAGTTAAGTTGATTCTCAACTTCTTTCTTATAAGTCTCAAAAGCCCCTAAGGCTTCATCCTTACTTCTTAAGAGATAAACATAGCAGTACTTAGTGCAATCATCTATAAATGTAATGAAGTACTTTTTACCTCCTCGAGTTTGCACTAGTTTTAAATCACATATGTCGGTGTGAATTAACTCGAGAGGAGTTGTGTCTCTTTGTATGGCATTAAATGGCGACTTTGTCATTTTTGCCTCAACACAAACTTCGCACCTATTAGTCGATTCGGATTTAGTCATTTGGATTAAATCTTGTCTCGCTAATTTCTTAATGGTATCGAGGTTTACATGTCCTAATCTATCATGCCATAAATTAGAACTTTCCGACAAATAAACATAAGAAACACAACTTTTATTCATCGCACTTTGGCGGATCACAGTCATTACATTCATTTTAAAAAGGCCCTCCTCGAGGTAACCCTTTCCAAGAAACAAACCATTCTTGGTTAGTACAAATTTGTCGGATTCAAATACTAGTCTAAAGCCGGCCTTACTAAGCAAAGCGCCGGACACCAAATTTTTACGGATGTCTGGAACATGCAGCACATCCAACAAGGTTACTTCTTTACCGGAAGTCATCTTCAAAATCACGTTTCCAATGCCTTGAACATCGGAGGTCGCAGAATTTCCCATGTAAAGCTTTCTTCCGGAGATGGGAGTATAGGAGGAGAAACTTTCCTTGTTACCACAAATATGGCGGGTAGCACCGGTATCTATCCACCAAGCCTTTGGATTCCCCTCCAAGTTTGCAACGTTGGCCTCGAACACAACCGCTGCAAAGTCAAGATCCATGTGGTCAACATTATTCGCCTCTTTCTTCGGGAGACGACAATCCCTTGACAAGTGGCCCGGTTTGCCACAATTATAGCACGACCCCTTGAATCTTTTAGAGGTCTTCTTCTTCCCTTTCTTAGCATTCCCGGCGTTTTCGGAATGCTTTCTCTTTGTGCCACTCGTGCTAGCCTCGGCGAGATTGACCTTAGCCTCCATCTTGCCTTTAGCAACTTTGGCCTCATTCATTCTATTGTTCTCTTCTATTTGAAGACGAACAACAATGTCTTCCAAGGACATCTCCTTGCGTTTATGCTTGAGATAGTTCTTGAAATCCTTCCACGAAGGAGGCAACTTTTCAATGATAGAAGCCACCTTAAATGGATCATTCATGATCATCCCCTCGGCATCAAGCCCATGTAGAATGATTTGAAATTCATCTACTTGAGTTGTTACCGATTTGGAATCGACCATCATAAAGTCAAGATACTTACCGACGACAAATTTCTTTGACTCGGCATCTTCGATCTTGTACTTCCGTTCCAAGGTGTCCCATAACGCCTTGGCTATCTCGACATTACTATACACATTGTATAGAGCATCATCAAGACCATTAAGTATGTAATTCTTACATAAAAAATTACCGTGAGCCCAAGCCTCTTTTGCCATTTGCCGTTGAGGGTCGGGATCACCTTTTTCCACCGCCGGAGGATCTTCCTTCAAGAAGCGGTGCAAGCTTAGGGTGGTCAAGTAGAAGAGCATCTTCTGTTGCCATCTCTTGAAATCCACACCGGTAAACTTTGCGGGTTTCTCACCATGACCCGGGTGATGCGGGGTAGGAGCGGGTGCAACATGGTTGAATGTAGCGTCACCTTGTGTAGGAGGCGTCACATTCCCTTGACTTGATGAAGTGGTGTCTTTGTCGTTTGCCATCTTTGAAGGTCTTGAGGAAGCGTGCAAAATAACTCTTACGATTGTTGGACTTTATGTATGGCTTCTTTAAGACTTAACGAAAAAACTGACAGCAAAAGTAACGGAGATTGAAAAACAAAGGGATTCAAGTCGAGTCTTGTATTTAATACAATCTCCGTAAGAGTTATTTGTCCCGCACTAGTGCTTACGGTTGTATGACAAAACTCTAGTAAGATAAAACGACTTACTATTAGTTATAAGGAGCACTCCAATATAACTAATCTAACGAACAACAAAGGTTTTAGAACTTTGGACTTGAAAGATTGAATGCAACAATATGAAATGATTTGGGTATGTTAATCTATCTCTCTAGAGGGTAAAAGGCTCAGAATGACTGTATGTTATTATTGAAATTCGGAGGGAAACTATTTAAAAGAAGTTAAAGGGTTCATGGCTGTTCACTCCAAGAGGTGCCAAACCTGTTCAAAATTCGAGCACGAGCGCGCCGCTCTGCCTTGAGCGCGACCGCGCCGGCATCCCGAGACCAAGCCATGATTTTCTTAAAATCAGCGCGGCCGCTCTAGCCGGAGCGCGACCGCGCTGAAGCCCGTAACCGAAAGGTCACAAAAACCTTTTGAGAACAGTTGTGACCCAAAACTAATTTGGATCAGTCCAAGTCAACCCAAGTTAACTTTAACCCTTTATTTAACTTCCGTTAAGTTACAAAAACACTTGTCATTAATTCTCATTCACCCTAAATGGTTTTAGAGACATTAAATAAGTATAATAATCTACAACAAATGTAGAATATAATTTGTAACTAGTTCCGTTAAAACATAACGAACTTCCGTTAGAAACTAGATCAACGTTAAGTTAAACTTAACTTTCCGTTATCCATTTCCAACAAAAGCCTCCAAAAGTTTCGTATGACGAGTAGCAGCTTCCACCTCAGATCTGCGTCGATCCTCTTGCATCTGTGTCTGCATCGCTATCAAGTTGTTGGCTAGTTGTGCTAGGATATCTTGGGTGTTGCTGTTTCCTTCGTTGTTGGCCATCTTGTTTCTTGGATCGTACTTCGTTTGATACCAACTGATGTAAACGGGTTGCAGCGGAACGATAAAAAACGGATAGACAAATAATTGAACCAACAACTATTTGACCCAATTCGAATTGAATCAACAATTGAATTAGGGTTTGAAGAGGCAAACACCAAGAAGATGAGAACCTTCACAAGAAATTCAAAGAACTTCAACAAGAATCTCTTGCGAGAGTCTTCTGCAAGTCAATTAAGACCCAAAGGGAAAAATCCACAATTGCAAAGCAATCAATTAAAATTCAATAATTCAAAAGCATCTTAAAATAAATAATGAAAGAGAGTATTTATACCCTAAACAAAACCCTAAACAACTTGGAAAAGGAAAAGGAAAAGGAAAAGAATACTAATTAAAGCACGTCAAAACGGGAAACAAAATAAATGTAATCTTCGAAACCGCCATTAGCACGACTCGTTCTGTCCTTCACGAGTCGTTCCCTGCGTTAATCACTCGTGGTACGCTTCGTACCAACAATACCACTCGTGCAGGTCTTTATCACGACTCGTGCTTTAAAGCACGAGTCGTGCCCGCCCATGTATGTCGCACGACCTTCATCATCTTCCGTCCAAAGTCTGTCTTCGTCTTGGCTGCTGCCCGCACTTGCTTCTTTGTTCTTTGAGGGATGCATCAATCAATAAGCTCGTATAGAACCCTATGAAATGGGCCAGAACTATATGAGCTGATAGTTGAACTGAATAGAAAATTATTTGAAACGCTATACGGGCTACAAGCTTAATACAAACGAACTATTCATTCACGGGCTCAGTACTCTCGATTTCAATATCTGGGTCGGCACTTTGATCAGATCCGTCAGCGGGTAGCCCCTCGTCTTTTTCATCCTCTTCCTCTCCTTCCTCATTGACAGCAACGCCCTCAGCTTACTCTGCCCGTTTCGCGAGAACTGAAACAACATTAACGGGCAAATCTCAGGGCGAACCCTAACTGGTAGCTTCTGCTCAAGATCTTGGGCATCAAGTTGTCTCAGCTCCCTCTCATCAAAGGGAATCATGGAGTGAGGGCCCGAGCCTTTTCACTGAATTTAGGAGTAGTCACGAAGTCGGCCAGCAATTCAGCATCTTGAGGGAGGTAGGTAGTCGCGCTTGTATGGCTCTCGTATACCCTACAAGCGTCCCTTATCAAAGAACCCTATGGCCTTAGTATGGACCTTGACTTTGAAGGCGTGAGTCTGCTCGTAACGAGCAATGACGTCGGTCACGTCAATAGGGTCAATCTGAACAACAACCAGCTCCCCCTCTTTCTCTTTGAGCTTCTCCAAGGCCTCGCTGAGCTTTCGTCTGAGTTCAACATTATGCCTAGAGCAGAGCCACCTCATTCTCCATGCTTGTGATCTTCTCTCTAGCCTGCTCGGTGGCGGCCTTCAACTTTTCCCTCTCCTCTTCTAGCTTCTTAGACTATCAATAGTGGTTTCATCCACCTCCCCCATTTCATCTCCCACTTTTTACACTTTTTTCTCATCCACCTAATATTTCATCTACCAATTTCATTAACCCCTTAAATGGCTAAATTAAATTAAATTTCATCTCCCTCCAACTCATCACTCTATACCCCACCACTTTTATTTTATTTATATTCTCTATTTTTATGATTAGTAAAATAATAATAATAATAATTATTATTATTTATAATTAAAAAAATATTTCACACTTAATTAAAAAAATATTGCATCAATTTATAGAAAAAAAATAATTATTTTTTTAAAATAAAGACTAAAATGAAGAAGGATAATTGAGAAATGGGTGTTTTTTTTTGTGTCCAAATCAAATGAAACTTATATCAATTTATAGGGAAAAAATGATGAATTTTGGTGACAAAAAAATTAAAAAAAAATTAATTTACGAGGTGATAATTCATTCAGCTCAAAGAATTGGGATAAAAAAAAATTTGAAAATTCAATGGACGAATAAGAGTGTGACACTTGGCAGACCCAGGAAAAAAAAAAAGAAAGGAAAAACTGAAGGCCTCATGCGCCTTCTATGGCCGTGAGTCACACGCGCCAAGTTTGGCCCAATCACAAGCTGACACGTGTCAAATAAAGAAAAAAAAAACTTTCAGCTGGATGAAAGTTTCATCCCGCCATTTCATCTCACCTGGTTTCATTTGGCCATTGTAGGAGTTCAACGGGATGAAATGGGTTTCATCCCCCATTTCATCCCACCATTGTACAAAGCCTTTGTACTTTAAGGACTTAACTTATTAATTTATTGATATGAACTGCCTTAGCCTTTTATAAGGGCTACACCTTTGAATTAGACTTTTTCAAGGCTTCACTACTCCATTTGAACTGAAAATTTTATCAAATATAGTGGGATTTCAATCTCTTTGGTTATAGTTTGCTTTCATCAATAGGTCATCCTTTGCTAAGCGGAGTCATTCATAGTGCAATAGAACAATAGACTCATTTCTATAAACATTGATATGAATTACTGCCCTTTCAAAGGCTGAGACGTAGAGACCAGAAAATGCACCGTAATGTTTTTTTTCTTTATGTTCAGAAAGCTCCACAATCATCATAACCAACAGCCCTAGTGACTCCTTTTTAAGTTCAGAAAATTCTTACTACCTCCGACCCAAAATAAATGCCCACTTTTGCTATTGATCAAGAACAAAAATGGACATTCTTTTTTTTTTTTTTTTTTTTTTGGGACAAAGGGAGTATATAACATAAAAATCTAAAGTATTTTACTTGCCCCTAGTTTCCAGCCTAAGGATGCCTCATCCATAAAAGTCAACTCTGTCCCCTTAACATTGTTTACGTTTTGCTCAATTATTTCCAAAAAAAATATTAAGCAAGATCCATTTGCTTAACATAACCATTTTCAAAATTATCTTGTTCAGTTGTGTATTTGGTTTGTTTGCGATCCAGATTCATTCTTTAGGGTTTGATGATACGACTTTCATTTATTTTTATGAGGGTTGACTAAATTTGTGTCTTTGCTTATATAAGCATCATGTTAAGTATTCCCTACCACATCTGCACTCTTCCCCATTCTTCATACGATAGTTCTCGGCAGGTAATAAACCTTTTCTACTTCCCTATAAGATCCATATTCTAGTAAAAATTCTTCATCATTTTTTTTTTTTTTCCATTTTTGTTTTTCACTTGGCTGATATATGCTCTCCTCTATATTTGGTTCTACTTCGAAAAAGAATCTTTTTGGTCCAGCAATCAACTAGGACAAATACTTGAGCACTTCATAAATATATGTGTGTGTGTATATATATATATACACACACACACACACAAATCATTAGTTCTATAAGTTGTATTTGTCTATATTGGTCATTTGTTAACCTGTTTGTTTCTTCTTTGTATTCTTTACAGGCAATAGTTTAGCTTCTTCCAAGATGAGTGGGCGTGATAGTGCTGATTTTGGAGGAAAGGAGATTGGCAATGAGAGTTTTTCTCGCCAGTTAGAGAATGTTCCATATGTTCCCAAGGTGGCAAAGCCTCCTAAGCAGAAATTGTGGAATGAGTTTACTGCTACTCTTAAGGAAACTTTCCTTCCTGATGATCCCTTGCGACCTTTCAAAGACCAACCTAAAGGAAAAAAATTCGTCCTCGGTCTCCAAACTCTCTTTCCCATTCTTGACTGGGGACGCGACTACAGTCTTAAAAAGTTCAAAGGAGATTTCATTGCTGGACTTACTATTGCTAGTCTATGTATTCCTCAGGTAAACCAAAATTCCTTTCACTAATTTAACTTAATTGGATTTATTTTTTATTTTTCTGAAACCAACTTGAACAGTTTCTGACCTTTTCTTTTCCGTTTCCTATCCAGGATATTGGTTATGCCAAACTCGCAAACCTGGACGCTCAATATGGATTGTGTGAGTTTTTTTATCTTGTCTAAAAACTTTTTTTTGGCATAAATTAAATACAAGTATTTCTAACTACATTTTTGTTATTTATAATATGCAGACAGCAGTTTTGTTCCACCTCTGATATATGCTTTCATGGGTAGCTCAAGGGATATTGCCATAGGACCAGTTGCAGTGGTTTCATTGTTGCTGGGAACTCTTCTACAAGCTGAGCTTGATCCCATTAAACAAAAACACGACTATCAATGCCTTGCTTTCACAGCTACATTCTTTGCAGGTGTCACTCAATTCACACTAGGATTTTTCAGGTATTTTTCTTTTTTATCTGGCTCTCATCAAGTGGAAAAATTAATATTTTACAACTTTTTTGGATAGATTAATCACACTATTGCTTAAAATAAAATGTTTTGTTTTTGTTTTTGTTTTCAGATTGGGTTTCTTGATTGATTTCTTGTCTCATGCTGCCATTGTTGGGTTCATGGGTGGCGCTGCCATTACCATCGCTCTTCAACAGCTAAAGGGCTTGCTTGGCATAAATAAGTTCACGAAGAAGACTGATCTTGTTTCTGTCATGCGTTCAGTTTTCCATTCAGCACATCATGGGGTGGGACCAACTTCTATGTCCATTCTCATAACTTGAACTTGAACTGCAAATTTCATATTTTTACTATGTATTTCCTTAAAATTTGGTCATAACTTCAAGAAATATCCGTTCTTCCTGTTTATTGTACAGTGGAACTATCAGACTATTCTCATAGGAGTTTCTTTCTTGATATTCCTTTTGCTGGCAAAGTACATCGTAAGCTTTTTTTTCTTTTGCTCTTTTAAGCAACCTTATTGACTAATAGCAGGTAAATATTTTTTTCTCCTTATTTTTTATACTTTTTATTTTTTTTCCAGGGGAAAAGGAACAAAAAACTCTTTTGGGTACCTGCAATTGCTCCTTTGATTTCTGTCATCATCTCGACTTTCTGTGTCTACATCACTCATGCTGAGAAAAAGGGTGTCAAAATTGTAAGTACTATTCGCTATCACTTTGATTTCATAATACATCTCATGTAACGATAATTTTTGTTGCTAAGAAATTTCGTAACATTGGCAGGTAAACCACATTCACCAAGGAATCAATCCATCGTCGCTGAATGAAATTTTTTTCACCGGAAACTACCTTGCCAAAGGCTTTAAGATTGGTGTTGTGGCAGGAATGATAGCACTGACCGTATGATTAATTTTCCACCCGTTTCTTTAACATTTCCAAATATCTATTTTGTTAGATTCGGTAAATGACACGTTTATTTGATCATTTTAGGAAGCCGTAGCAATTGGAAGAACATTTGCTTCAATGAAGGACTATCAGATTGATGGAAACAAAGAAATGGTAGCACTTGGAACAATGAATATTGTTGGTTCAATGACCTCTTGTTATGTTGCTACAGGTTGGACACACTTTCTTTTTCTTTTTGGTCTATTTAATTATTGAGAGGAAAATTTTATTTCCTAAATATGTTATTAGGGTATGCGTAATTTATATTAATTCCTTTTTTGGATGATTTCTTGCAGGATCCTTTTCTCGGTCTGCTGTTAACTACATGGCTGGTTGTAACACAGCAGTTTCTAATATCGTGATGTCTATGGTTGTCTTATTAACTCTATATGTAATCACTCCCCTATTTAAGTACACACCAAATGCCATTCTCGCTTCCATTATTATATCAGCTGTGGTGGGACTCATCGACATTGATGCAGCGATTCTAATCTGGAAGATTGATAAACTTGATTTCGTTGCTTGTTTGGGAGCATTTTTTGGTGTGGTTTTTTGTTCTGTTGAGATTGGCCTCTTAGTAGCGGTAAGAATTGCAGATTGGGTCGGCTAATGTATTTATGTTTATCTTCTTTTTTTTTCTTATAATTTTTAACGAGAATTGATCTGTTCAAAACAGGTTGTTATCTCATTTGCCAAAATTCTTCTGCAAGTGACAAGGCCTCGAACTGCGGTTCTTGGGAAGATCCCAAGAACCAGTGTTTACAGAAACACATTGCAATATCCTGATGCAACTAGGGTTCCTGGAGTTCTGATTATCAGAGTTGACTCTGCTATCTATTTCTCCAATTCCAACTATATCAAGGAGAGGTATAAGAATTTACTCTCTTTTTGCATATTTAATTCAAAGTATTCATTTTTTACCCCCTACTTGGATTTTAATAAATGTCATATTTCAAAAGAAAGGAAAAGATATATCAAATATTGATGCTCATTATTATAGCAAGATGGGGGTAGTAGGAGTACATCTCATGCATGCTTCAATAATATTTGTGTTGCTTTGCAGGATTTTGAGATGGCTAAACGAGGAGGAAGAAACATTGAAAGAACACAAACAATCTAAAATCCAGTTTTTGATAGTTGAGATGTCACGTAAGCGGCGTTTTCTACTATATAATATTATATTATTTTGGTACTTCTTTTCCACTGTTATTCCATTTAGAAAGAGATGATCTTGAGTCAACTACTTGTTATTGGATCCATATTTGCAGCTGTCACTGATATAGATACAAGCGGCATTCATGCTTTGGAAGAATTATATAAGAGTCTTCAAAAGAGAGATATTCAGGTACAATTAGTAGTACTCCGAAACAATTTTTGTTTTAGTTAAAAGATATGTCATATTTTACCTTGCTTTTGTCCAAGAAATCTCGTTCTAGCAAATCCCAGGCAAGCAAGCTGTGATTGGTAGATAATTAATTGACTTTGTTCCTTGGCTATGTTCTTGAACAGCTTGTTCTTGCAAATCCTGGGCAAGCTGTGATTGATAAGCTTCATGCATCAGACTTTGAGAACATGATTGGAGAGGATCATATCTTCATAACGGTTGCAGATGCTGTTCTAACGTGTGCTCCGAAGATGGAACAAGCTTAAAATTTATCCTTTCGTTGGTTTTTGTTTTTAACGAGTACAAATTGATTGTGTGCTTGAAGAACTGCTGCAGTCGAAGAATATAATTTCAGTTGTTGTGTGTATAACAAGTGTGATATATAGAAGATAAATTTCAGTCGAAGAAAGGTAAAAAGAAGCTCTACGAATTTTAAATTTGCTTTTAGGTCAGTGTTAGATATCCGAAAATTTGCTTTCAAAGAAATTATTAGTCCATGATGATATGTCCGATGAGAATGCAAGTCTTGAACGTTATTGAATTGTAGGTCAACCAGCTAGTCCAATTCTTTTACCACTTTATGTATCACATTTTGTATTTCTTTTACACCTATTAAATTTTTAACTCTAATGGACTAATCGTTAGTTTTCTAACGAATGTTAAAAAAGGTCAAATTGAAATTGAAAGTAAATTAGGAAGATGACATTTCACGTTTATTATATTATGATGTACGAATGTGAAATTGACTATCCCCAAATAATACGGAGGTTAAGTGGGCTAAAATTTCATTAATAAGAACTAGTATTGCACTCATGCATTGCATGTTATAAACAAAATTTTGTTATATTAACATATTTTATTTAAATGATGTTATATAATTATAATATATATTAATTATGAGTCCAAAATAATTTATAATAAAAAGTTAAAACTAAGGAAAGTATATACTCCCTCCGTCCCAATAAAAGCTTCACTAATTACCCAAAAGGGCGTCCCGTTAGAAGCTTCACCTTTCCTTTTTTGGCAAAGAATCTTTACTATTTCCTCCACTCATTCTCTCTCCTACATTATTTTAATACTCACAACACCATTACAATTTACTATTCCCTCCACTAATTCTCTCTCCTATTTTCAAATTACACTCACAACATTTTTTCTTCCTTCCAATTTCCATAATTTGCGTGCCCACCCAAAAGGGTGAAGCACTTATTGGGACGGAGGGAGTATAGGTTATAATTATTTAACCAACACAATTAATATTATAAATTTTTGAAGCTTTTTGTATACACATATTTCGTGATGTAAGGAACTTCAGTGATTATTCCAATAGGAATTACTCCCTCTGTCCCACCTCAATTGGTCCATTGAGGTGGGACACGATTTTTAAGAAAAATTATTAAAGTGGGTAGAAATTAAAGGAGAGAGAATGTAAAAGTTAAATGTGTGGTAGGGAATAGGGGAGAGAATGTAAAAGTTAAAAATATTTAAAAGGAGAGAGAATGAGTGGGAGGAATAGTAAGTTAAAGTGGGTATAATGAATGGTTTTTTTTTTTTTGATACCCAGGTTCCCCAGCTTCGCCGGGTTAATCCTGGACCACTAGCTCCCGGCCCCTCGGTGTCCTAGCGGAGGTAAATCGCGGATGTGCCCAATGCAGCCAGGGTGGCAGCACCCTTTATACTCCTGGCCCCAAGGGAGCCCTCCTACAACGCGGTAGTTGAACTCCCCACACTGAGGTTGCAATCCTTAACTGCACGGATGTGCCCGGGGGGCTCCAAAGGTCCCTGATAATAAATAGTTTTTTTGTAAATATATGGAGATGATAAGGGTATAAATATATGGAAAACTTTCTATTTAAGGAA
This sequence comes from Adenophora triphylla var. japonica, assembly GCA_022495995.1. Classification (NCBI taxonomy): domain Eukaryota; kingdom Viridiplantae; phylum Streptophyta; class Magnoliopsida; order Asterales; family Campanulaceae; genus Adenophora; species Adenophora triphylla. The sequence goes on along the minus strand of JAFEMH010001534.1, from coordinate 273,368 downwards.
TGAATCAATTGAGGTGGGACGTCCCAAAAAGGAAAGTGGATCAATTGAGGTGGAACGGAGATAGTATTATTTTAAAATATTTTTTCTTAAATGATTTATTTTAGTGGTTTGTTATTTTACTATTCATTATATAATTGTAAAATTGAAAATTTGGAATAGCAAGTATATTTATGCATATTTGCTCAAATAAATATTTTTAAAAATGTCCCTAAATCAAAAGTTTGATATTTATTTATTTTTTATTCTAAAAGGACAATTCATTTGAATTTGAAGTATTCGCTTTGGGAAAGAAGATAAAGATTTTTATTATTCACTTTTAAACATTTTATTTACGATAATAAAATAAATAGTGAAAGAAATTTAGTAAAAAAAACGTTTAGAACAAAGCTTTTTATAAAAAAAACAATTTAAAAAAAAATTTCTTACATTGGAGTTCATTAAGAGACAAAGTAGTAATAATTAAAACAAAATCGTCTAATTAGTCAACATATTTAGTAGCTTTATTATGACAACAATTGTATCGACTTTTGGTATTTTTTTTATAATTTGTATAATTTTGATATAATTAAATAAACAAAATTCAAAATTAACAACTACAGTTAAAACTAATGTAACATTTATCCAATTTTTTAATGAAATAAAATCCAAAAAAATAAATCTTAAATCAACACGAAATAATGACTCTTTCGTCGAAAGGTGCATGACACCATAAAGGTTTTTTTTAAAGAAACGTGACGCCAAAAAGTTAGCAAAGTCTTTTATATATTAATATTTACATCTATATAATGTGGGGTATCAATAAAACCAGTAAAATAGTAAATAAAATAAATATTGAATAATAAATTTCATTTATATAAAGTGGGTGATCAACAAAAAAGTTCAGTTATATTATACTCCCTCCATTCTATTATAAACTACACACTTATTATTTACTTGGAAATTAAGGTAAAATGTTGGTGGATTGAGTGCTGTAAGTATGGAAAATGAGGTTGGAGAGAGAAAATTAATTGTTGTTCTAATTATGATATGCGAGTCCCTATAATATAAATATAATAAACATTTCCATTTTAGAAAGTATATACTCCCTCCGTCCCACCCGACTTAGAACAAATTTTCATTTTGAGTGTCTCACTCGACTTATAACATCTCAAAATGACAAGTTTATATTATTTTTATATTTAATGAGAATCACTTGTTATACTAATAACAACAATCTCCTTACTATGCCCCTCACTCGTTCTATTTCATATTTTATTTTTTATATTCACAATACCTCCTTCACTCATTCTCTTCTCTTATTATATTAATATTTCTTAATTTATGTGTCGTAAGAGAAAATTCTAAATTGGATGAGACGGAGAGAGTAGTTTGTAGTGGGATACCCTGTGAGAAAAGTGTGTAGTTTTGTAGTGTGTCAGAAAGAGTATATTTCTTAAAATTAAATAAATAATGACAAAAGTATCCGTGTTGATTTTATTTTATTTTTTGGAAAAAATCCATATTGATGTTAAAAATAAAAAAAGTTGACAATAAGGATCAAGAATTGATAAAAAGGATCTTGTTAAATTGAATATAAGCCCAATTATTTTGCAAGATATTTTAGTTCTTTTTTTTTAAACATTTATTAGAAAAACATTAAAAAGACTATTAACTATAGCTTCTAGAATTGTCACTATTTTAAAGGGAAAATCTTAATTTTGAAAATAAAGAATACCAAAAGACACTATTCTCTTTTTATATATATATAGATGATAGCATCTACATCTCAAGACAAATCCAAAACAAATTTATATATATATATATATATATATATATATATATATACAGTCCGGATCTCCTACGCATCAGTGCGTACGGATTGGGTAAAAAGATAACGCCGCTTAATTCTCTCAAATACAACGCAGCCCATGAAACTCCATAGGGATCCGCCGATCTCTTCTGGGCAGTAAAGTTTTGCGTTCTGCTTCCTCAGCTAGGTAGTCGTCCCTAGGCGGAAGCTCCGGCAAGAGCACTGGCTTCACCAAACATCTTATTGTGGTCGTTCTTCAATTAAATTATTCTCAACCTCTCAATCTCTCCTCTTTTTCAATTTGTCTGAAGGAATACCATGAAACTGACCCTAAATTTGCAAATCAGATCATTTTCTTTTGATTTTCGGAATTTCAAACTGAATCTGCAAATTGAATGAATACTATGAAATTGGCCCTAAATTTGCAAACTGATTTTTTTCTTTTCATTTTTAGATTTCCAAACTGAATTTGCAAATTGATTGTCATTATGTGATTTTAATAAAGTCAACAGTCCAGTGATTCCACCAAACTAAAACACCAACATCTGTGTCTACAAAATAATTGCTGCTCTTTTTTTTTAAGAATACATTATTATTACAACCAGCAGTCCATTCTGGGGCTCATTGCTGCGAAATCCATTGATGGAAGAAGAAGAGGACATAGCTGCCAATTTCAATTGAAAATTATTTTGTTGATGGAAGAAGAAGAAGAAGAGGACATAGCTGCGAAATCCATTCTTTGTTGAAGAACCCTAAATTAAGAAATCCATTCAATTAAAAAATCCGAATTTGAAAGAACTCAATAATAACGACAAAGCTGCACTTTGATGTCCGTTGTTGAAAGAGAAAAAAAAAGAAGATAAAGAGGAGAAGAAAGAAGGGAGCATAGAGGATAAGAGATCGCAGGGATTTTTTTTCTCCAAAGGAAACGCACGGTGTATTTGATAAGGAGAGAAGTGAAAAGGCGGCGTTATTTTTTGCCAAAATGCGTACGCATGGTCCGTAGGAGATCCGGACTCTATATATATATATATATATATATATATATATATATATATATATATATATATATATATATATATATATATATAAGTCAAGACACAAGCTTGTGATTACGCCACGTAAACAAGTTTTGGGAAAAAGTGAAATCTATAGCGCGATGTGGCTCCACATTAATACCTATATATTTAACACCAAAATATATTTACCCCCCTCAGCTATACACCAAATCTCATTTTGCATCCCTGATTAAAATTCGTCTCACTAATTGGCATTTTGGTCATTCTGATTTTAACTTATAACTATCGGTTGATTTAATCTTACCATCTTATCTTATGAAGTACTTCAATTAAAAAAATTCCTTTATATATTATTTTCTTCTTTCATGTTTATTCTGTCCAGTCTTTCATAAACAAGAATTAATAATAATAATAATAATAATAATAATAATAATAATAATACTTTTTAACATTATTAAATTTTTATTATATTTAAAAGACATTATTTAATTTTCTTAGTGAATTTTGTTTTGGAAACTATTTTCTTAGTGTAGTTAAAAAATATAAAAGACATAATTACCCCGCATGTGACATGCACATTACCAATTCGTTAAATTTCTAACATTCGTTAGGATCTAGGGCAAAGTGGGATAATTTTAACATTGGTTTAAAAGTGGACAAATTTCACGAAAGGGTGCAAAGTGGGACTTGATATATAGTTGAGGTGATAAACATATTTTGACCCTTATTTATTGTTATAACAAATAAAACATTCATAAATATTAAAAGACTTTATTACGAGACTATAAGACTTTCTATTTCCCTCTAATTCATTTTCTTTTACACAATTCTACTTCCACTAAAAAGGGTATTTTTAACTAAATATAAGTATAAATAAAAAAAAAATCTAAAGTGGATTGTAAGGAAATAAAATTATGGTTATGCCATATGGAGAAATTTGGAAGATTTTAAAATATACAGCGGGATTATTTTGGTTTACCGACGGACGGCCCGTCGGAATTATCGTCGAAATTGGTCCGCCGATATTACCAACCACTTTTTACCAACAGAATCCGTCGGTAATGACCATTTACTGACGAAAATGGAAAATTACCGACGGATATTTTCGTCGGTAAATGGTCAGTTTCTAGTAGTGGTGGAAGTTATCAAAGTCTGTCACCACTACTTCCAGGCTATCAATGATCCGATATATTGAGGAGACAACCTATCCCTCACATGATCACGTCATAATTGAGCTGACACGTCTCTCTGAAAACACTTGGGTCACTATGTTTGGGTATGCATACTTTAACCCTCCTAGCTTTAGCTTAGATTTGATGGATACCGTAACCTCTTCACTATTTTAAGGACTTTAGGCCCATATGTAATGAAGCTTAGACTTCAACTTTTTAGCTAAGTCCATTTTATAGAATAGGATAAATTAGGCTTGAAGACTGGCACAAGACTCATTGGATATGAGGTTGCAGTTCAAAAGTTCAGACCGCTTCATCAAAACCACATTAGCAAAACAGCTTCAAGCAAATTGCTATGTGGAATTCCTTGTCTGAAACCATTCTTGAACAACCATGTGCTAACCACATTAGTGAACCGAACTAGCCAACCGCAGTACAGTTCAATCTTGAGACCGCACTTATGGAACCTCCTCACTGGTGAAATCGTTCATGACAAACCGCATGAACACCAGACCGCTCCAATGATTAAGACTTGAAGTGAACCTCATTTGACCGTTGGAATTCATGTCAGTAATATCAAAAGTCAACCACCAAATCTTGTCACGTGACCAAGTATCAGACAAGATCTGCAAGGATCTTGAAAAGGTGACAAATGTCCTAACTACCTTAATTGCAGCTGAGGTCTGATCAGCTTTACCTGCAACTGCTGTACCAAAGGACAAAAGTGAATTTGTGGACCAATGGGAAAGTACCAGTACAGTAGTTGCTACAGCTGTGTCCAACGGCTATATCTTTGGTGCTTAGATATAAATACCCCTAATATTCAACACTTGAAGATTGCTTGAGATATTGAATTTGCTGTGAGTTCATAAGAAGTTGAAGCTCTGCCCAGAAAAATATTCAGTCCTTTGAATCTTCATCTTCTACTTTCAAGAAATATTTTTCAATCCAGAAATCAAGCCTTATACACCATAAAGAATCATTGTGCTCTACATCTCTTAGATTCAAAGAGCCTTGATCTTGTTCAAACACACACGCACACACAACTTACTTGTTTAATCACATAGATTATTCATTTGAGATACACCGGTTATAGTCTAGGATTGATCTTCATAGAATAGATTTTAGATCTGAGTATTGATCTTTGTAATTTGTAATCTCTCATACTCTAATATAAAATCTAACTCTTAGAAAATCCAAGACTCACCATCTTGGTAGTGGACATAGATCATTTACGATTGAACCACTCCAAATATTGTGTTCTTTATTTCTGCATTTTTATTTAATGTGCTTACTGATTATTTTGTTTTATCTGTTTTGATCTTATTCTCAGTTATCCATTATTAGGAAATTGTGTTTGCATTTAACTATTGTCAAAACCTCACTTTTCAGTTTTATAAGCTGCACTGAAAATTAGTGATGAGTGGACCAAGGCACGTGTCACCTTTGATCAAATTTTAGAATTCCAAATGGCCAGTGGAATCACAGAAGGCCTAGGATTCCAAACAGGTGAAAAGGAGAAGTGTGCATCTTGTTGTGAAAAGGATGAGGAAATTTTGAAACTAACTAAAGAAATTCCTAAGGAGAAGCATGTTGTTTCTAAGGGTAAAGGACAGGAACAAAAGGCTCCACTTAACATCCATTATGTCTACCCAAAGAAAGAGTTGGGAAAAACTCTCAGATGAAAGGAAAATATTCTGAGAATGAAACCACAGAGGAGGTTTCTTATGCAGCTGACCGCACCTCTACTTCAACCGCATCTGGTGGAGTAGGTTGTGCTGCCAACCGCAAGGATGACCTCTCTTCTTCTTCGACCGCACCTCCTGCCTTCAAAAGCAAGGGGAGCGTTCCTAGAAAAACTGCAATCAAACCAAAGATGCCTACCTTTGTCAAGGCTAAAACCTATATTCCCAAACTGCATGCTAATCCTGAGAAAAGTAAGGAGTTAGTAAAACCTCATGTAGCTCATAGCTTTCAAAAATGCTCTGTGTGTGATGGTTTAGGTCACAAGGCTGCAAAATGCCTTTTGTGGTTCACACCAAATGCCAGGAAGAGTAATCCTCCTTCTGTCAAATAGGTGTGGGTCGTCAAAAGGTGCTAACCTCAGGACCCAAAGAATAAAGGGGACCTCATTTTAAATGTTTATCTTTCAGGTCCTCTTCTTAATGGCTGGTCACTCCAAGGATAATGAATGGTATCTTGACAGTGGCTGCTCAAGACATATGACTGGAGATAGATCATTATTCAAAGCTGTCATTGAAGCAAGTGGTCGGCCTGTAACCTTTGGTGACAACAAAAAAGGCAAAACTATTGGGTATGGTATAATAAGGAGATGAAACCTAACCATTGAGAAGGTTTCTCTTGTTGAAGGACTCAAGCATAACCTCCTTTCAATCTCTCAATTCTGTGACAAAGGAATGCTTTGCAACTTCACTTCTTCAAATTGCTTTATCAAAGATAGCATTTCTGGAGTCACCCTACTCACAGGGATTCGTAAGAGTTATATTTACATTATCGATCTAAATTCTGCATGTAGTATTACTTATCTCTGTTTTGTATCTAAAAATGTGAGCGAGAATAGCTGGCTATGGCACAAGCGGTTGAGCCACTTGAACTTCAAGTATCTAACAAATATTGGAAGGGAAAACCTCATTCGTGGTTTACCCAAAGCGGCTGACCACCATCCAAAGAAATGTAGTGCATGTCAACTTGGTAAACAAACTGCGTCGTCTTTCACCAGCATGACCGCGCCCTCAACTACAAGATGTTTACAACTGCTTCACATAGATTTGTTTGGACCCATCACCACTGCCAACATTAGAGGAAGTAAATATACTTTAGTGGTAGTGGATGATTATTCAAGATATACGTGGGTTGAGATGATGATCACTAAGGACGATTGCTATGAAATCCTAACCTCACTATTTAGATGGCACCAAACTAAAAAAGAAGACGACATAGTTAGTGTGAGATCAGATAATGGAACAAAATTTAAGAATAACGGTGTTGCTCATTATTGTGATGACCATGGGATTGATCACAAATTTAAGATAATGGAACAAAATTTAAGAAATTAATAATAATAATAATAATACTTTTTTACATTATTAAATTTTTATTATATTTAAAAGACATTATTTAATTTTCTTAGCGAATTTTGTTTTGGAAACTATTTTCTTAGTGTAGTTAAAAACTATAAAAGACATAATTACCCCGCATGTGACATGCACATTACCAATTCGTTAAATTTCTAACATTCGTTAGGATCTAGGGCAAAGTGGGATAATTTTAACATTGGTTTAAAAGTGGACAAATTGCACGAAAGGGTGCAAAGTGGGACTTGATATATAGTTGAGGTGATATACATATTTTGACCCTTATTTATTGTTATAACAAATAAAACATTCATAAATATTAAAAGACTTTATTACGAGACTATAAGACTTTCTATTTCCCTCTAATTCATTTTCTTTTACACAATTCTACTTCCACTAAAAAGGATATTTTTAACTAAATATAAGTATAAATAAAAAAATCTAAAGTGGATTGTAAGGAATGAAAATTATGGTTATGCCATATGGAGAAATTTTGGAAAATTTTAAAATATACAACGTCACATAAATACTCTTTATATTCTTCTCATTCTTTTTTTCTTTCTATTACTTATATTAAAAGTGATATTAGTAACTAAATATATGTATAAACACAAATCTTCCAAAAGTAAATTGTACACGTGCGAAGTACGAGTGTATAACTAGTGTGGAAGAAATAAAGAGCCATAAATCAATCGAGATCATATCTACCAGTCTTGTCCCACACCAAAAATATATATATCTATCCGTCCCAATATAAATTACACATTTACTATTTGTACGAGTACTAAGGAAAAGTGTTAGTATAGTAGGTGTTGTGGATATAAAAAGTGAGGTAAGAGAGAAAAAGTTGGGGTAGAGAATAATAATTGAATTGTTGTTATTAATATGACATGTGGGTAACATTTTCATTTTAAAAAGTGTGCAGTTTGTATTGAGATGCCCTATGAAAAAAGTGTATAGTTTGTAGTGGGGCGGAGGAAGTAAACAATAACAAATCTGGTCACTCTCTAATTATCATAAAATGTAACACATTCCTTATATTCCCGATAGCATGTCTCACTTTTAATTTAATAGTCAACTCAATAAAACTTTTACCATAACCTTGTGAAAATCTAGCTATCCCTTGAATAAATTGTTATTGACTCGGGGGCAAATGACAAATTAGTGCCCTTAAGTTTTACAGGAGTTGCAATGTGAGTATCAACATATCAATTTTGGCAATTTCATTCCTAATGGGCTTCTATATTCGGAGGATCTTCTTCTCGATGGTCACACTTAATAGCAATATGGGGAATTTTTGGATGAACATTGACGAAAATGGATGGACATTAACAAAGTAAATGAAAATTTAATGATCTTCTCTTTAGAGAAATTACAATATTTACCCCTAAAGAATCATTTATCACTATTTGTTAATTACATTCACAAAACACATAATTGTGTTTAACCAATCATCTCATCACCCACTCAAACTGACACCATCGCTAGAACCAATACTACCAGAAAAACATGTTTTAGTGGCGAAAATTTTCGCCGCTAAAGCAGCATTTCTGTCGCTGCTACATGCCCACCGACGGAATTATTCCGTCGGTGGTTCGCCAGTGGCTGCGCGTCGCAGCTGTCCGGCAGTCCAATTTCCACCGGTGTTCACCGACGGAAATTGTATTCCGCCAGTGTCCACCGGCGGAATTTTCCGCCACTGAGGTGATTTAATTTAATTAAAATTGTAATTTCACCGGCGGATATTTTCGCCACTAAGTTATTTTGATTTAAATAAAATTCGAAATCCACCGAAGGAATTTTTCGCCACTGAGGCAGTTTTATTTAATTAAATTGTAATTTCACCGGATGAATTTTCCGCCGCTGTGTTATTCTGATTTATTTAAAATTCTAAATCCACGAATGGAATATTCCGCCGCTGATAATGCAATAAATAAATCAAAAAAATCAAAAATGTCAATTATAATATTTTTTTTGTATCTGATATAACAATTGATATCAACTGAAACTATAAAACTATAAACCTTAGAAATTACCTAAACTTTATTACAACAAATTAAGTACCAAATGTTATTACAAAAAAATATCAAATAGCACGAAATCGGGACATCACAAATCAAAGTACAGTACCAAATCGGGGCATCACAAAATCACCTTGGGGGGGGGGGGGACTGGAAAAGACTCCTGAAGGAGATGGTGGGTCTGTAATTTGAACGGTCAGATTTTGCTTTGGCCCATAATTCGCGTGAAATTTTGAAATTCAATCAAACAATGCCACATCACATACTTATATTTATTTCACATTATATTATACGCTAACTAAAATATTTATGCCTAATATTAAGAATAATAATATTTATTATTAATAATATTTATTAATAAATTATTAATTATATAATTGATTAATTAATTAATATTAATATTAATTATATAAACAGTAATAATATTAATAATAGTATTAATAATAACAAGTAATTTTTATTATTTTTTATTGAATAGGAAAAATATTTTAGATTTTTTTTATTAATGAAATTTACAAAAAGTTATCTAAAATATTTACAAGCTTTCATTTGATTTACCCAAAATTTTAGTTATATTAGTATGCCTAATATCAAGAATAATAACATTATCATATAATTAGTAATAATACTTAATAATAAGACTAATAATGATGTTATTGTTAATTATTAAATTATATAATCGAAGAATTTTTTCTCAAATAATCACTTTTTACTTTTTTATTTACCAAAATGACTTACTGTTCAAACTATTGTCCAGAATGTCTATTTTTTTGAAAATCGCTACACCGTGTAGCGAGTTTGACTAGGGTCTGGTCAAACTCGCTACACCGTGTAGCGAGTCCAGGGCAATTAAGTTTGACAGTTGGAGATTTAATTAGGGCAATTAATTAACTTAAAATCGCTACACGGTGTAGCGAGTTTGGTCAAACCAAATTAAACTCGCTACACGGTGTAGCGAGTTTAACTTAAAATTTCAAAACCTTCCAGTTCACCGTCTTCATTAAAAAAAAAAAAAAACCCCAGCCAAGGAAGAAGAAAGAAGAAGAAGCTTCACAAAGGATTCCAATTTCCATTCAAACTCATATTTCTTATCATCAAAAATTAGTAAATTGTAAGTTTACATTCTATATTTTACTTTATTTTCTCTTTAATTTAGCTTTGATTATATTATTTGTTCAAATTTACTCTCTATTTTTTTTTTGTTATTAAATTTAGTTTTGTTAAATATGTGAATAATTTGTGTTGTGTTGAATTTTAGTTTTGATTTTATTATTTATTTACTTACAATTTAGAATTTTTTTAATTTTTTTTGATGACATTGTAAAAACATACACAAATTAGTCTCAAATATGTGACTAATTTGTGCTAATCCGAAAATTTGAGATAATAATGAATGTTATTAATTTACTTGCAATTGAAGATTTTTTTTATGACATTAGTTATTAAGATTGAAAATATTAATATTCTCATTTTTTTTATTTTCTGAGTAAGAGCTTATAAAGGTATCTGAATTGTATTTTCTTTGTAAATTTATGATATATTAGGGTTTGTCTATAAATTGTTTATAGAGTTTGAATTGGATTTGATCAGTCTATGTTCGTATTCCTTTAGGTTTGATCAATCATTGTTGATAGCATTTGTCCAATTCAGATTGTTGAAATATTAACTTGTTCACTTGTAAATTTGTACATTTGAAATAATGAATTGTAAGAACAAAGAATTTAGTTTTTTGTATCTGTACTGAACAAAATTCTAGAATTGTTGTAAGTATAAATAATAGGATATGAATTATTAGTGAGATAGAAAAATAGGATAGGAATTAATATACCTATAACAACATCCCAAATCTCATATACTTATACCCAAACCCTAAACCCTAAATCAGATAGATCTACCCCAAACCCTTAAAATATGATTTATTGTTCAAACTTTTTTTTAAAAAAAAAAACTGCATGCTATTTTTCAAAACCGCATGAGGATTACTCTTGAAGTATTACTTAGTATATAGGCTGGAAACCAAGAACTTTCACACAGGCACTTCTTGGAAGTGTGGGATAACTTTGGATTACAATGCCACGTATTAGTAATTACACTTTTATATTCTCTTATTTATTTTCTTGCCTTGTAGAACAATAACCAACCTTGATATTGAAATAAATAGATGAAAGCTTTCATTGATCCCGGGCCTATCGATGCCTCTGTTCTGACCCGGCATGATGAGCATAGGGCTAGGTATATTTGGGTTGGGTTGCAGGTTTCTAGTCCCCTCCATTTTCGTCATGGTGCCGCCTTGCCAGGCGAATTAGCTCCTGTGATATTGTTGAGACTGACGGAGTGCGGATTTAGCGGAGTACACTATATAGGGAGGGTACAGTATGATTTTGCGTTGCTGGAGGCTCTGATCGAGAGATGGCGTCCGGAGACCCATACATTCCATCTCCCGGTTGGTGAGATGACGATCACCCTAGAGGATATCGGCATGCTTTGCGGGTTGCCGATTGATGGGGATGCTGTTACTGATGTTGGGTTTCCAGCAAATATAGACTGGCGGGCTGCATGTCAGCAGTATTTAGGGACTGTCCCTGGTGACGGAGATATAGATGGGAGCAGTCTGAAGCTTAGGTGGATTACCTTCCGTTTCCCACACTTTAGTGACCTCGCTGATGATACTGCTCCAGAGATTGTGGATCAGTATGTACGGGCGTATATCTTTCTTGCCTTGGGTTCTACGATCATGCCTGATCGTACGAACAACAAGGTTAAGCTATGTTATCTCCCTCTGCTTAGGGATGTTTCTAGGGTCAGCCAGTACAGTTGGGGGAGTGCTGCGCTCGCTTTCCTTTATCGAGAGTTGTGTAGTGCGACTGACCCTCAGACGAGACAGTGCGGCGGATTTCTCAACGTTCTACAGGTATGTTTATCTCATTTTAATGTTCATTCTATTGTTGTTTTTAAGTTTTATTTCAAATTAGCGGCATTATTTATAGTATTTGATATACATTTATTTGATATAGATTTGGGCTTGGGAGCGATTGAGATGTGTGAGGCCGCAGATCCGTTAACGATTCAGAGAGCAGAACTTCTTGCTCATGCCCCTCGGATACAGGTATACATAAATCATACATTATTTTCTCGTCGTTAATTTTTTTTTTTTGAACTAAATCTTATAATTATTCTGTTTATGAAATTTCAGGTGGACCCAGGCATCGCTGGATCTGAGAGAGGTTACTGCACATAGCCTGCGAAGCTATCGGGATCAGCTGGCCCGGCTAAACGAGGCTCACGTGGTGTGGCAGCCTTATGAAGGGAGAAACGCTCCGGCCTACTGTGCTCAGGGTGAGGACATATGGTTGGCGAAGGTTCCTCTCATATGCTTTGAGAGGGTCGAGTGGCATCTGCCTGATCGCGTTATGAGGCAGTTTGGCCTGAGGCAGGTTGTCCCCCCACAGTGCGACACTAGCCCGGAGTTGCACCGTTCTGATCGGCGGGGAAACAGTACGGTGAGATGGAGTGACCGCCATCGCCCACTTATTGCACGATGGGACCAGCGGCACGAACATCTGGTCACCGGGGAGTACGGCTACCACGATATGACTTACACCGATCCATATATGGTATGGTATCGGGACATAATGTGTAAGTTTGTGCAGCCCCTCACTCAAATAGAGGGGGATGGATACCAGTCGTCTGCCCCTGCCTTAGAGTTTATGGTAAGTTTTTACATTTTTCAAATTTTTATTTCTAGTTTTTTTTTTTTTTTTTTTTAACAAAACATGAATTATTTACTTATATATATTTTTGATATGAAAAACAGGTGCAGACCCTTCAGCGCTTGCATGTCGACAATGAGGCGGAGGAGCAATCGAGACAAGCTTCAATGCGGGCGAGAATTACACACAGGTTCACGGGAGTTAGGGAGCTCCATCGCCTTCAGGCTGCCATACCTCCCCCACCGGTAGATCGCGTACAGGGGGTACAACAACCTCGACAACGTCGGGTTAGACGTCGTGGACAGGCAGAACCACCACCCAAAATGGACTTGCAAGATGAGCCCGAGCCAGAGCAAGAGCCTCAAGCGCAGACCCAGACCGAGGTGAATTATGAATGGATGTCACAGTCACATTCACAGTGGGGGAGTTGGAGCGGGGGTTTTGGGGGGACTGGGAGCGGGGGTGCCGGAGGGAGTGGGAGTGGGGGTGGCTGGGGGGTGGGATTGGGAGTGCCCAGGCAGACCCTTCCCCTGGACCATCCACTATGGGCTTCGGCCTTTATATGAGTGGAAGTGGGTTGAGGACTCCTATATCACATGAAGGGCTCCGCCACTTCTCCGATCCGTCTCAGATTACCCCTGCTCAACAGCAGGAAGAGATGCTTAGAAGAGGGTCTCGGCTCCGGAATCCGACGAATTTCAATCAATTTTACAACCACATATAACTGCAAATTTCCAATCCCCCCAAATTTAGCAAACTGATCGAACATTACATCCATACACGCATCATCTTCAATATGGAAAGGAAAGTACTCACCAATCCCGCTATCAAAAGAATGAGGGCATCTGTAAATGACTTCCAAATCAAATTGAGACCGATCTAAGTTTGCCTTTTTATATAACTCATCAATCAACTCATTGTATTTCCATCGGCAATTACCCCTTATTGCACATTTTGGCCCTTTTTTGAAATGAGGACCATCAAACGGTTGTTCATCATCACCTCCCCAATAACACATAAAAATGATTGGACTCCCGTTCATCTTTAACCCTACATTACGAAATCAAAGTGTTAAAACCTACATAACAAAACTCTAACATTTATTATATCTTCAATATAATAACACACAGTTAAATAATTAAATTTTATATCTAAACACAAGTGAAAACAATGATTAAGATGATGTTAATTTACCTTGATTCTTGTTGATCTTCAACAAATCTGATGAAATAAAATTATGTGAAGAAGTTTTATTTTGAAGAAAGGTGATTGAGAGAAGGACGTGATTGATAGAAAGAGAGAAAGCTGAGAGAAAGAGAGAAAGCTGAGAGAAAGGGTTAAAGCTGAGAGAAAGGGTTACATTCACGTGAATTATTCACGGGCTTTGAAAACTGAACTTTGTAGCTGGAAAGGGCTTTTTCAGACTTAAACTCGCTACATGGTGTAGCGAGTTTCACTAAAGGTCAATTAAAATCGCTACACCGTGTAGCGATTTCAACTTTAATATAACTCGCTACACGATATAGCGAGTTTAAGCCAGAGATTGTCCCCCAATCATTTCATTCGTTTCAACATTTCTTATTTCCATTTTTTTTTCGTTCGCGAAGGTATTTGAGTAATAAATATAGGTTAATTTAGTTATCATAATGAATATCTAAAAATTGTTACTTGTAGTACATATAATAGTGTAACAATAGCAACTTTTAAATTTTAATTTGGACAATTAAATCAGCTTCAAATTATTGCTCAAAATAGCTTCGTAGTAACATCAAAAAAAATTTGTACACGTGTTAAAAAAATAATGACATGTTGCTGAATTATGTTTTTGTTTAAAATATTTTTTTTACATGTTTTAAAATAAATGATGACATGTTGCTGAATTAAGTTTTGGTTTCAAATATTTTTTTTATGTGTTAAAAAAAATATGTCATGAATAATTGCAACAAAACCAAACACAAACTGTACAAAATAATTTAAAAAAACTAAAATAACATCAAAAAATAAATATTGTCAAGTTAGTGGCCACATTCCGGCCACATAGGAAATCTTACATTAATTCATTAAAACAAGTTAGTGGCCACATCCCGGCCACATAGAAAATCTTACATTAATTCATTAAAACATTTAGGAAATTCATATAAACCAAATGAACTTAAAAGTCACTTAACTTCACTACTTCACTATCCTTAGGAAATACCTGCAAAATAAATTAGTTTAACATTATTTATTATATGATTCCAACAATTCAGCAAAAATAAGTAAATATGTACCTTGAACACATTAGGGAGTGTGATGTTAAGATAACGTGCTGTTGATGATGGGACGGGGTGCCAAACAACAACCTAAATATTTCAAAACAAACAATTAGATGAAAGTATTAATGTTCATTGCAAATTCACTAATTAATATATCATACCTTCTGAAGTATCATAACTGAACCAACAGATATATCTTTCCCAAATTCACTCTCAGTCACTTTGTGATGAATGGAAGCTTCAATGGTATCCGTAGGATCCTAATAATTTTATCTCAGTTAGTAACTCAAAACACATTTCACCCATGATAAAAAGCATAATAAGCTCATATCTTAACCTTTAAAGTCACCCAGAGATCACCAAACTCATTTCGTTTGCAGGACTTGATAACAACAACAACCTAATAGAACATACATAAATATAAAAAATCAATGTTAATTTACACACATTTTACTATAATCAATCTTGATATTATACCTGATCCACCCTGTCAACAGTATAACATTTCTTCTTGATAGAGTTTAACAGATAATATGTACCCTCATCAGTCAAAAATTCCATTGCAGAGAGCCAAGGACTGTCTTGAAAAGCTTCATCCTTCACTGGATCTTCAATCGCTCTCCGTATATATTTCTGGGTTGCAATCGGTGTTTGTTGTGAAGAGAAGTTCTCACGGTCGTAATTTCTCCGACGCATGGCGGATTGTACGGCACTGGCGGGACCAGGAATAACACGCGATGAAGAGGAGCCTTCACCGCGGAAAAAAAACGCTGCTCGTTAGGATCCATTTTTTTTTGTTTAATAGAATTTGGATTGAGAAGATTGAGTTAGGGTTGCTAGGAGGATACGAGAGAGAGAGAATGAATGAACGAGGAAGGAGAGGAAGAAGATAAATGAATCTGGAAAGCTGAGGGGTGGTATTTAATTAACTTAAACTCGCTACACCGTGTAGCGAGTTTGGTCAAACCAAATTAAACTCGCTACACCGTGTAGCGATTTTAAGTTAATTAATTGCCCTAATTAAATCCCCAACTGTCAAACATAATTGCCCTAGACTCGCTACACGGTGTAGCGAGTTTGACCAGACCCTAGTCAAACTCGCTACACGGTGTAGCGATTTTCAAAAAAGTGGACATTCTGGGTAATAGTTTGAACAGTAAGTCATTTTGGTAAATAAAAAAGTAAAAAGTGATTATTTGAGAAAAAAATTCTATAATTGAATATATTAATAATTATTATTATATAATTAATAATAATATTAATAATAACTAGTAATAATACATAATATCAAAAATAATAATGTTATGAATTAATAATAATACTTATTAATTTAATTATATTAAATTTATTAATAACAATTTAATAATTTAAACTTCTAAGAAATATTAATATACCTAACTCTATTCCCTAAACCCGAAGTCATATACCTATACCTTATCCCTTATACCCTAACTCTATTCCCTAAACCCTAATTCGTATACCTATACATTATATACCTTATACCCTATATCCTAAACCTTATACCCTAAATCCTAACCCATAATCCCTAAATCCTATACCCTATACCCTAAACCCTAAATCCTAACCCATAAACCCTAGACCCTAACCCTTAAATCCTAAACCCTATACCCTAAATCCTAAACCCTAAATCCTATACCCTATACCCTAAATCCTATACCCTAAACCCTAAACCCAAAACCCTAAACCCTAACCCTTAAACCCTAAATCCTATACCCTATACCCTAAACCCTAACCCCTAAACCCTAAATCATATACTAGGGATGGCCAAATCCGATCCGGTTCCGGTTCCGGGTCTTGAACCGCCGGTTCCGGTTCGGCGAGGAGGTGACCCTTAACCGTCCTGATTTTCTCACGGCTCCGGTTATCCGATTCCAGTTTTCTCACGGGTTTGGTCCGGTTTCGGGATTTTCCGGTCCGGTTCCAGGCTTGTTCTATTGAAAAACAACAAATTTTCGTCCGGTTTAGGGCTTTTTCCGGTCCGGTTCACCATTTTGGTGACCCTTAACCGGCCCACCTCCAAACCGGTTCCGGTTACCCCGGTTCCGGTTTTCTCCCCGGTTCATGGCGGTTCCGGGCTTTTTCGAGTCGGTTCCGGTCCGATTTTCCGGTTTCGCTCCGGTTTGGCCATCCCTATCCTATACCCTATACCTTAAATCCTATACCCTATACCCTAAACCCTAAACCCTAAACCCTAAACCCTAAATTCTAAACTCTAAACCCTAAACCCTATACCCTATACCCTAAACCCTAAACCCTAAACCCTAAACCCTAAACCTTAAACTCCTAAACCCTAAATCCTATACCCTATACCCTATACCTTAAAACCTAACCCCTAAACCCTAAATCCTATACCCTAAATCCTATACCCTCCACCCTAAACTCCTAAACCCTAAATCCTATACCCTATACCCTAAATCATATACCCTATACCCTAAACCCTAAGTCGTATACTTATACATTATATACCTTATACCCTAAACCCTATATCCTAAATCCTAAACCCTATACCCTATACCCTATACGCTACCCTAAGTCGTATACCTATACATTATCCCTTATAGAAGAAAATTCAAGAGAGGGACGGACCACCCTATATTTATTTTTTACTTTTTTAGAATTTTTTATTGACTAGAAAACAATATTTTTGCCTTTGTTAATTAGTTGTTTTTTTTAGAAAAAGTTATATAAAAAAATATAGAAAAAACTAAACAAATGAAAGTATACAGAAGAAAAGTCAAAAGAGGGACGGACTACCCTAAATTTATTTTTTATTATTTTTAAAATTTTTTATTGACTAAAAAAATAATATTTTAGCCTTTGTTAACTAGTGGTTTTTTTTAGTAAAAGTTATATACAAAAAGATAGAAAAAAACTAAAAAAAAAAGAAAGTATATATAAGAAAAGTCAAAAGAGGGATGGACTACCCTATATTTATTTTTTATTTTTTTAAAAATTTTTTATTGACTAGAAAATAATATTTTAGCCTTTGTTAATTAGTGATTTTTTAAAGAAAAAGTTATATAAAAGAAGATAGAAAAAAACTAAATAAATGAAAGTATATAGAAGAAAAGTAAAAAGAGGGACGGACTACCCTATATTTATTTTTTATTTTTTTTTAAAGTTTTTATTGGCTAGAAAATAATATTTTAGCTTTTTTTAATTAGTGGTTTTTTATAGAAAAATTTATAGAAAAAAGATTGAAAAAAACTAAACAAATGAAAGTATATAGAAGAAAAGTCAAAAGAGGGACGGACTACCCTATACTTATTTTTTATTTTTTTAAAAATTTTTTATTGACTAGAAAATAATATTTTAGCCTTTGTTAATTAGTGATTTTTTAAGAAAAAGTTATATAAAAAAAGATAGAAAAAAACTAAACAAATGAAAGTATATAGAAGAAAAGTCAAAAGAGGGACGGACTACCCTATATTTATTTTTTATTTGTTTTCAAATTTTTTATTGAATAGAAAATAATTTTTTAGCCTTTGTTATATTTAGCGGTTTTTTTTAGAAAAAGTTATATAAAAAAGATAGAAAAAAATTAAACAAATGAAAGTATATAGAAGAAAAGTCAAAAGAGGGACGGACAACCCTATATTTATTTTTTATTTTTATAAAATTTTTTATTGAATAGAAAATAATATGTTAGCCTTAGTTAATTAGTGGTTTTTTTAGAAAAAGTTATATAAAAAAAGATAGAAAAAAACTAAACAAATGAAAGTATATAGAAGAAAAGTCAAACGAGGGACGGACTATCCTATATTTTTTTTTTATTTTTTTTAAATTTTTATTGACTAGAAAATAATATTTTAGCCTTTGTTAATAGTGATTTTTTTTATAAAAAGTTATGTAAAAAAAGATAGAAAAAAACTAAACAAATGAAAGTATATAGAAGAAAAGTCAAAAGAGGGACGGACTACCCTATATTTGTTTTTTATTTTTTAAAAATTTTTTATTGACTAGAAAATAATATTTTAGCCTTTGTTAATTAGTGGTTTTTTTAAGAAAAAGTTATATAAAAAAAGATAGAAAAAACTAAACAAATGAAAGTATATAGAAGAAAAGTCAAAAGAGGGAAGAACTACCCTATATTTATTTTTTATTTTTTTATAATTTTTTTTTATTGACTAGAAAATAATATTTTAGACTTTGTTAATTAGTGTTTATTTTTTTAGAAAAAGTTATATAAAAAAAGATAGAAAAAAACTAAACAAATGAAAGTATATAAAAGAAAAGTCAAATTTAGAGACAAATACTAAATCTGTCTCTAAATTTTAGAGATAGATGTTGAATCTATCACTAAATTAGAGACGGATTCAAAAATCTGCCTCTAAATTAGAGACGGATTCAAAAATCTGTCTCTAAATTAGAGACGGATTAAAATCTGTCTCTAATTTAGAGACGGATTAAAATCTGTCTCTAAAGTTTAGAGATGGATTTTGTATCTGTCTCTAATTTAGAGACGGATTCTGAATCTGTCTCTAATTTAGAGACGAATTCTGAATCTATCTATAATTTAGAGACAGATACAAAACCCGTTTCTAAAATTTAGAGACGGATGTTGAATCTGTCTCTAATTTAGAGATGGATTTTGAATTCGTCTCTAATTTTTGGGTCAGTCTCTAATTTGTCTCAAAATTTGCTTCAGACTCCGTCCGTCTCTAATTTTTCATCTCTATTTTCGATTTTTCTTGTAGTGTTACACATCTCTCATATCTCACGTTTCCTTAATTACCGTGCCCAATCCAGTTTGAGCTAATAGAGTACTTCTTTCGTCCCATATTAAATGTTGCACTTTGATTATTTTTTTTTCAACTAACTAAGTTAATTTTTAACGAACATTTAATGATAAATTATTTAGTTTTACTAAAATTTAAAACTAGTTATGGACAGCTTCTATTTGTGGATAATAACAATTTTTAAAACAATATTATCAATTTTTATAATACTTTGGTCAAAGTTCGATATAATTGACTAAAAAATTAAGATGCAATATTAATTTTGAGACAGGAAGTATTATTTGGAAATTTTGGTAGTAATAATTACATTTTCTAAAAATTGTGAATTTATTTTAAAACTATAACTAGTTTGGATTGAAAGGAATAGCAAGGAAAAGTTGTGTAAGTTAAAAATAAAACATTATTATAAAAATTATTTTTCAAAAACAGACATTAATTTAATAATTTAAGCGAGAAGAAGGAATAATTAAAATTAATTATGTCCAAATAACATAATTTTGATTAAAAAAAAACACAAATATGATATTCCAATAAACCTCAAATTTCAATCCTAATAAACTAAATTATTCTTGTTCGTCCACTCATCGATCACTATAGAAGGTGAAATATTTACCATCGCTAGCAGTAGCCGACTCATCGTCTCTATCGTTGCATAGATAATCTCCCCCGCCATTGTAGGCGTACAAGGTACAAGCCTCTGGAATAAGGTTCGGACGTTGTTGCTACTTGCTACTATAATATTGCTTCTTCTTATCCTAATTTAGCAGCCATTATTATTTATTTATTACGTTAATTCAAATTTATTCCTGATCAAATCCTTAAAAAACTCCCATAAATATTGAGCAATTAAAAGTCAAGATTCAACGAACCTGGACGCTATTATTTCCAGATTTGTAGCTTATATAATGTTCATGTCCTCCCATGATGATTGATATGTAAATCTACACTCAACAAAAACATTCATCTTTCGCTGGCAAACTCTCAAGGTACTTTTGTTTTATTTATTTCTATTTATTATCTGCTTACTTTTCCAGGAGATCTTTTTTTTTTTTTTTTAATTTAATTAATTAATTACTTAATTTTAATTTTATATTGAAGTTGCAGTTTTTATTTTGATTTTGATTGGACGTGGAAGAGAATAATGGCAACAACCAACTTTTGAAGCTTTACATGAACACGAACTGCAAAACTTGAACAATAAAAAGGTATTGCTGACTTCACCTTTTATTTCTATTAAAACTTTTCTTTTTATTGTTTCAAAGTTAAATCTTTATGAATCAAATATTGCAAAGATTTTTGTCTTGTAATTTTGAATGAATTTAAAGATCAATTTTTTCTAAGTCTTTATTGCTTAAACTTTTCAAACTATCATTAGGAAGAAGAAGGAGTTAGCTCTTCAACCTTTCTTTTGTGGGTATGAGTTACTTAAGATTGGTGATGGAAAAACGGGTTGGCCCGTCCCGATTCGTACGGATCAACCCGCAGGCTGGACGGGTTGAACCCCGAGAGCCGTGTGATGAAACGGGCCTAAAGCCGGTCCGGCCCGTCCTATTTCAGATGTCCAAGCTCGTCTGTTTGGCCCGAATTTGAAGATCCACGGGCCAAACGGATTTTATTTTTTTTAAAAAAAAAATTAGAAAAAATAAAAAGTAATTTAGTATTTAATAAGCTATTTTTTAAAATATAAAATTACTTAGACATAAGAAAATTAGTTGTTTTATATATAAAAAAAGATAGAAAAAAACTAAACAAATGAAAGTATATAAAAGAAAAGAGAGACGGACTATCTTTTATTTTTATTTTATTTTTTAAATTTGTATTGACTAGGAAATAATATTTTAGACTTTTTTTATTACTGATATTTTTTACAAATAAGTATATAAAAAAAGATAAAAAAAAAACTAAACAAATGAAAGTATATAAAATAAAAGAGGGACGGACTACCCTTTATTTATTTTTAATTTTTATTAATTTTTTATTGACTATAAAATAATATTTTAGACTTTTTTTTTACTAATTTTTTTTTACAAATATGTATATAAAAAAAGATAGAAAAAAAAGTAAACAATTTAAAGTATATAAAATAAAAGAGGGACAGACTATCCTTTATTTATTTTTAATTTTTATTAACTTTTTATTGACTAGGAAATAATATTTTAGATTTTTTTTATTACTAATATTTTTTACAAAAAGGTATATAAAGAAAGATAGAAAAAAACTAAACAATTTAAAGTATATAAAAGAAAAGAGGGACGGACTATCCTTTATTTATTTTTTATTAATTTTTTATTGACTAGGAAATACTCCCTCCATCCCAGACCAAGGGTCCTAAGAGAGTATTTCAGGGTTTTCAAGAAAACTAGGGACTGCCAATTTGGAAAAGTCAACAATGAGTAAGTTTGTTTTCATTATTTTATGAGATAGATTATTTTTCAATAACATATTCGTGAGTGACTTGGAGTATATTAGTTTGCTCATGCCTTGATTCATTATAATGATAATGTTTTATTTTAGTGTTCATGTCATTCTTTGCATTACCTCTATGATTATTACTATTGTCCGATTGTTGACAACTATTGGTGAAAATATATGTTTATAGTAGCTACTTGTGAAAGATTGAAAAGTCATTTATTTTATGACAGAAATATATTAAGAATATAGTCATACAATAACAAATATTTGAAGAGAAAGAAGTGCATACCTCTTATTGACTTTTCACTTAGATGGTGATTTCGCTTGCTGATCATATATTGTCTTCGAAGATATCTATTGAGTTTTGTTTGTTCTTTAATTTTGAAAAGTTATCTACAATAACAATTGCATGTGTTTCAAAATGTAAGAAAAAAAGTAAATATAAGTAGAATTCTTTATGATACAAATCTTATATTTTACCTCTTTGAATTTGATCTATGATAGTGTTAATCTTTCTTCTCTTTCTGGAATTTGAAGTGTGAATATCCATTGTATTCTGCAAAGCTTTTCCTTTAACCATGATTACAATAAGCCAATCATGATCTTCCTTCTCTTTCTTTTCCTGTAGAAATGTTTTTGGGAATTTTCTAAAAATGTGTACTCTCTATATTTACTAACTCTCTGGATGTCAACAAAATTTATGACAATAAATGTTATTTCATCATTCTTGCAATGTAACTATTCAATATAATTATTAACATTATTCCAAATTTAAATAGCTGAATTATTGTCCCTTATTCATTGCCTTATGGTGAATGATAGAAAAAGAGGATTCATGTAGCTGGTCCTTAATGGTCGGATAGGCCTTAGAGTTGATTTTGAGTACCCAAAAGGTTCCTCAAGAACTACATAAACGTTATATATTGAATCTCAGGAATAGCTGGTGTCTGTAAAGTTCGTTACGGATGAATCTTATAGATAACATAAAATAGCATTGTGCAAGTTGGAGGTCCATTACTTTCACTTGGACCAGTTTTGGTTAGTACACCTAAAGGCTTCACATGGTTTGATCCTTGGAGTCCCAAAACATTAAAATAACTTGATCTCAATCGAGGAAGTGGTGGGTCCGGAAGGGAATGACTCTCTTAATGGAGTATCACTACTTTTGAGCATCAAAGCTTATGTTAAAGCCTTGGATTTGAATGGGACCTTGATCACTGAAGAGTGAAATCCTGGACTAAATATAAAAGCTAAGGACAACCGTGATTCCAATTACAAAGAGTTTATTTCTGAAACAAAGGATACCCTCATGATGACCGGAAGTTGAAGATTTAATAGTGTTTGTGCCATATATGTGTCTTGCAGGTGTCTTGTCTACATATAACTATATTAGATATCCAGAAGTTGTCCATCATGGTTCTTACTTATGAAGATAATGAAGCTGGGAAAAAACTGTCCACACTTTTTTTATCGAACCAGGTTTTACTCCCTCTCTTTTTTAACTTATTTGTTTCATGTTCATTGCGAGTTTTCTTTTCTTTTTTTTTTCTTGGATTTCTTGTTAACTGATTTTATTTTGCTGCTTCTTAGTAATAAGCATTATGCATTTTTTTTATATTGAATGTTCATAAATCAATATAGAGTGATTAAAATGCCATAAAGATTAGGTTAAACGTGATTGAGATGGCCATGCCCAATTATGAATGAAGAGGATTTTGAGGTTATTGAACTTGGCATACTCTATTACTTAAAAAACATCAAATTTAATTCGGATAGAACTTAATAAAAATCTATAACAAATACTAAAAACCAAATAAAGTACTTCAATAAGATTGAAATCCTAGTGCTAAAACTCCAAATATTAGATTCAAATCCTAATAATCTAAACTTCTCTTTTCTTCTTCTTCCCAATTGAAGTACATAAAATCTGGGGAGAAACGCGTTTCTCCATAATTTATGGAGAAACGGGCCCGACTTGTCGCGCGACAATGCAAGTGATATCCAGAAACCATCAAATGAATATCCAGAAACCTTCAAAATGTTTCTGGATATTCATTTGATGGTTTCTGGATATACATTTGAAGGTTTCTGGATATCCAGAAATGTGTTAGGTGCATATCCAGAAATTGCTTATTGAAGTTTTCTGGATATCCAGAAACCTTCAAATGTATATACAGAAACCATCAAATGAATATCCAGAAACATTTTGAAGGTTTCTGGATATTCCAGAAACCTTCAAATGTATATCCAGAAACCATCAAATGAATATCCAGAAACATTTTGAAGGTTTCTGGATATTCATTTGATGGTTTCTGGATATCACTTGCATTGTCGCGCGACAAGTCGGGCCCCGTTTCTCCATAACTTATGGAGAAACGCGTTTCTCCGGAGACCTACTCATTGAAGTATCTCCGTCGGGTAAAGTTTTTCCTGTCTCATTTTTACCTCTTGTCTCATCTTCGCCAGAATGTTTCCCAACGCTGCAAAGATATAAAATTATTAAAAATACATTCAACTATTCATTTTTTAAAATATTTTTATTAGAAATTACCCAAAAAAAAACTTTATGTTTTAGTACCTATCATCAATTGCCCTTTTCTTTTCGGTTTCCAATGATGTTTTAAAAGATGAGGAGATTTACTGTTTTAGAACATATGCAAATAATGAAATATTTCAAAAGATAAAATAAATTTTCAAGAGAATATGCAAATTTTATTTGACATTACATTTATCTCTTCTATGATATCCGTCTCTGTAAAAACTCGTTGCACCGTAAAATTCTCATGCGATGTTCCACGACTATAATCATTAAACTTTAGTTCAAAGGCCATACACTTGCCTACAATGTTTGTCAACAAAGGTGGGTTTGGGTCATCTATTTCGTCCTGAATATAAAAACAAATGTGTTAATTAGAAACTAAGTTGTCAAATAATTTAGTAAAAATAACATAATTGTACCTCAATCATTGTTCGAATAAGGTCACTTGCTTTCACATGAATTAATTTTTTAACTTCTCTATCAAACAAAACAAATGCCAAAGTTCTAGTCGAGTCTTGGAGTTTTACTTCCACGCGATATCTTTCATAGACAAAGATTCAAATTTAAATTGGAATAAATACATATTATCGTATACCCGAGGTTGTTCTTTTGAAGCTAAAATAGATTACCTGATAGTAGGGTATTCACCCGGCAATTTACACTTTTCACAAAAAAGTTTTCCTTCTTTTATTTGCAGTTTCTTTTTACATTGTGCACATGAATTGTACCTCCAACCATTTTCATCGTTGATTTGAGATATTGACGCATACGCATAAAGTGGTACCGGCTATAAAGTTAATGAGTTTATTAGATAAATATCACACAAATAACAGTTAAAAAAAGATATATATCTTACCAAGTTTTCTCCTGCATCTAAAATGGATTGAATGTCCTCAATCTTTTTCTTATGTTTCTCATATATATTCTGATTTTGAAATGGAAGATGAAAATAGTTGGATTTCCTTGACAACATGATTCATTTCTTTTCCTTGCAATCTGTACATTATAGAAATCAAATAGAATTTGCACTTGCATCACGATTTATGTAAACTACCAGTGTTAGTAACTTACGCTCTTTGAAACTCTTGAATTTCAGGAATTTCCAAATCTAAAAAGAAATGTGTTGCACTACTATTCGATGCCTCAACTTGACCTGGTTATGACCAAAGATAATTCAATAATCTCATTTGAAAAAATGTCACGATTAAAAATTTCTAAGGACTAATTTACCTTCGGCCTTTGAAATGATGGTAGAAGTAACTATCAATACTTTGTTGCCCGAATAGGCTAAACTCTCACACTTGCTAAGTTCCTTAGCTTGTTGATTCCATATAGTGAGTGTTATGCGATTGTCACTATAAAAAGCATAACGAATATTAGTGCACAACTTTAAAGATTACAAAAAATGCTACAAAGAACATACCTTGTATCCATTAACTCAAACTTGCACATTTTCATATTAGAGTCACCTGTCTTTCTATCTCCAAGACTTGAAACACCAACTACTATGCCAATAACATCTATATAAACAATAACTTGTTTAATTGTAGCTTTAGATTATTATAAATTTGAAATCTATATAATGACACTTACCAACTAAATTCCTACGATTATCCCCTACGCTTTCAAGCTTCTCATACGGAACCAACGTAAAGTAGTACTTTGGAATATTAGGAAAATTCATAATGATCTCTTCGACGTACGTTGTAGCGTCAAATGAAATAAAAACTTCTCAATCTAATACGCGATACTTGTCTTTACAGCAATCAACTCGAAATTTTTTGAGGAAATAAAAATTTCCTTGAGCAAGTAATCCGTTGAAATCTGGTACCAATTTGCTTCTTATAATGAAATGCATCGGATATTTCTGGAAATTCAGAAAATGTTGTTACATTTAGAAAATGTCCAAACTAAGAATAACTTGTAGAAAATGAAGCATACCTTCTCGTCCAAGCCTATGAAATCCATGCTCATTAGTTCATCATTTCTCCTTGGATTGTATGTATTCCATAATTGCACAATACGAATCTTTATTTTTTTGTCATTTTTCCCTTTGGATAGTTGATCTAAAGAGAGAATTTGACTCTGTCTTAACATGGTAAAATGAGGATTAATTTTGTAAGAACTTTCTTGCTTATGTTCTTATTTTGATGTACTTAGTATCTTTATATATCTATTGGAAATATTATTTGTATGGATCTAATCATATGCAAGAAATGAAAATTTAACTCATTGGATGTCAACAAAATTTATGACAATAAATGTTATTTCATCATTCTTACAATGTAACTGTTCAATATAATTATTAACATGATTCCAAAAAGGCTTTGTGACTGTTACAATTTTTTTTTAATAAAACGTAACCACTACATTTTCTAAAACTGACACCTCCCCCATTAATTCCCACTTTTAATTTTTTTAATATTTTTACTGTAACAATTGTTTGGGATGAGTTATTATATTAGATTAGAATTAATTACTAATTATATTAGATTATAATTAATTAGTAATAAATGAGTGATTGTTCACTATCTTTCTTAGGTATTAGTATATATATTAGAAGAATAGTTATACTAATCTCCCTTAGTAGAATACATCAATAGAATAAATCTATAGCTTTTAGCCTTTTGAATATATAATGTTGTTTACTTGTACACTTAGGAAATAACTCTTCATATTATATTTTCAATTAGCTAAAGTGATTAAGTAGTATGATTAGCTAAGAAGTGGTAATGAAAAGGCTGATGTGGCGGCTTAAAATTGAAACTTCAAGTAAAGTTTGTCCATGTGTCACACCCAAGGGCTTCTGCCTTGACTTTTAATATTAGTATAGATTTTAAAAAATTGAAAATGGGTAAAAGATTAGAGGAGAGAGAATGTAAAAGTTAAAAATATTTAATAGGAGAGAGAATGAGTGGGAGAAATAGTAAGTTAATGAATGGTTTTTTATAGGAGAGAGAATGAGTGAGAGGAATAGTAAGTTAATGATTGGTTTTTTTCTAAATATGTTAAAATTATAAGGGTATAATGAATGATTTTTTTGTAAATATATAAACATTATGAGGGTATAAATGTCCGAAATACTGTTCACATATTTCCATTTATGGAATGAGACTCTTGATCTAGGACGGACCAAAAGGGAAAATAGGACTCTTGGTCTGGGACAGAGGGAGTAATATTTTATACTTTTTTTATTACAGATATTTTTAACAAATAGGTATATGAAAAAAGATTAAAAAAAAACTCAACAAATGAAAGTATATAAAAGAAAATGAGGTAATAATATATTCAATTTAATAATAGAAATTCTATGAAAATTTATTTCATAATTTTTGGGGAAAATTTTCATTGTTTTCAAATGATACAATTTAAAAGAGGTTACACACTCATGACATGTTATACCCCACAAACCTGCTCACCATGGCAACACAAACCAATACCCTCACTGTATTGGCGCCCAGCTGCATAGGGACAGCGGCCATACACTCTAAAAATTCACAGATGAAGGGGTCATAAGGAAGTCGTAGCCCGACCTCAAACTGCCCGTAATAAAAATCTACCCTAGCCGAGCTCAGGCCCCAGTACATCCAAGACTGGGATTTCCTTTGCCTCTCTGTGTATTGGGTAATGTGGAAGTCGTCACGAGGGACCTCAAAGAAATCATGGAGGATGTTGATTCGTGACTCTGCTTAAAGAGGTCGCCAACGGGCCTTATACTCCCTCCATCCCACATCAAGGTTCCACCTTGAGGTTTACACGCTTTTTAAGAATTTTTTTTAAGAGAATTTTTATTTACCCCCGCAACATTACTGAATACCCCCGCACTACTAAATCTACCCAACATTCAACACTATCCCACCACCCCTTTTCCTATTTTACCCCCTTTCTTTTTCATTTATCCTCTCTTCTTAAAAATATCCTCTCCCTCCCACCCAGATCTACAACACCGTCACCTACCTCCCATTTTAACATCCCAAAACACCCTTTTCTCCGTGGCGGTTCTTAATTGGCGCCGTTCAGGGTGGCTAAATACCTTAAAAGGCACGTTCTTTCTTCCATGCCAAGATTTTTTTTCAGATTTTTGGCCGGGAATAATGGTGGACTGTCGGAGAAATGGTGAAGCGGCGGAGGGGAAGGGTGGCTGACGAGGGAGAGATGAGGCCGGTGCCTGGTAGGGTGGGGATAGGGTTTACTGCGGGTTTTGAAGAGAGGGGAGGATAGTTGTGTATGGAAATTGAGGCGGATTTGGTTGCAATGGAGAGAGGTTTCAGGGATTGTCTCCAACTGAGGGTCGGCTTTCAGAGATTCCTCATTTATGTCACCCCTCTTCTCTGATTCTGCTGTTTTTCAGAGATTGATTCAAGAAACAGAAAGATGGGTTCCAAATCTAGGCATAAAGGGTACCCAGATGGAGCTAAAGCTTGGATTTTTGGTCAAAAAGTCAAGAAAATGGGTACCCAGATGAAATCAGTGGTGATTATTGCTTGGGTTTACAATAAGATTAATTCATTGTTTTGTTGTTTAGATTCTAAATGATTGAGTAAAGAATGGGAGGGTGGTGGTGAGCAGTGATGACTGTAGAGACGATGGCGACGATGGGTGGTGGCGGTGGTGGGTGGTGGATGGTTGCGGGAGTGGGTGGTGGTGAGCAGTGGTGGGAAACATATTAGTGAGGGTAATAAAGTAATTTCAATTAATGGCATTTTTTGAAAATAGTAATGCGGGGGTATTAAGTAAACTTGCGGGGGTGAATAACAATTCTCTTTTTTTTAAGTGGGTAGAAAATTTGAGGAGAGAGAATGTAAAAGTTAAATGTATGGTAGGGAATAGGAGAGAGAATGTAAAAGTTAAAAATATTTAATATGAGAGAGAATGAGTGGGAGGAATAGTAAGTTAATGATTGGTTTTTTTGTAAATTTGTTAACTTTATAAGGGTATAATGAATGGTTTTTTGTAAATATATGGAGATGATAAGGATATAAATATATGAAAAACTTTCCATTTAAGGAAGTGAACCTTGAAGTGGGACGGCCCAAAAGGAAAAGGTGGAACCTTGAGGTGGGACGGAGGGAGTATTATCTTGAGCTTATTATCATGACCGTTAAGCCCGCATTTATCATTTTGGGCCTCATATAATCGTTCTAGCCCAAATCCCTTTTCTATGATCACATCACAATCGAATGGTCAGGATTAGACAGTGTTAAGCGATGCAATATGGGCCACTCAAGAAAGTGTGGCTAGTGATAGAAAACCCAATCCATCACTACATTAACCTTTAATCTCGCTTACTTGAAAATAATATTGTACCCATTACCCATACATACTATTCCAACAATTAAAAGCATGAAATTTGTAATTTATGAGGAGAATATCATATGAATATCTTCTACATTATCATCTTAGAGAACTTCAAGATGTGCTTTATATGGAACGACAAGCCAGTTATATTGTTTTGATTAGTCGAGTTAGATTTTTCCAGTAAAAAAGGATCGACCAGTATTTTGTAGTTATCAATAAGGGAAATTATCTTGTGAATGCTCATATTTAACATTATCTATTTCTCTCTCTACAAAGATTGAAAAGTCTCATGTTACTGAAGCCTGATTATTAATTCTCAATCTCACATGGAAGTTGTTAGACTATCAACAACTTGGGATATATCTTTTCGAGCACCTAGGAGTATATAGTAGTACTGTTTTTAAGGGGACAGTTTTTGAGAACACCTATTATATTATATGGTTATAACTTTTTGCCCTATTCTCTCTTAACTAATGTCTATGACTCTTCCACAGAGCACAGCACAACTGAGGACTCGTCAATGAGTTGGATGCGGGGTCAGCATTCAACCCGACCCACAACTAAGTTGAATTCGTGGTCATGATTCAACCTAACACTCGTCAATGAGTTGGATGCATGGTCAGCATTCAGCTCCGCCCACAACTAAGTTGAATCCGTGGTCAGGATTTAAATTAACACTTGTCAACGAGCTGGATGCATGGTCAACATTCAGCTCGACCCACAACTAAGTTTAATCCTTGGTTAGGATTCAACTTAACTCTTGTCAAAGAGCTGGATGTGCGATCAACATTCAGCTCAGCCCACAACTAGGTTGAATTCCTGGTCAGGATTCAACTTAACACTCGTTGACGAGATGGATGCGCGATCAACATTCAGCTCTGCCCAAAACTAAGTTGAATATGTGGGCAGGATTCAACTTTAACACTGTTGGGTATGCATATTTTAACCCTCCTATTTTAGATTAGATTTGATTGATACCATAACCTCCTGTATATTTTAAGGACTTTAGGACCCTATGTAATGAAGCTTAGACTTCAATTTTTTACCTAAGTCCATTTTATAGAATAGGTTAAATTTAGGCTTGAAGACTGGCACAAGACTCATTGGATTTGAGGATTTGAGGATCTGAAGTTGCAGTTGCGATTCTGATTG
The DNA here is from genome assembly GCA_022495995.1 of Adenophora triphylla var. japonica. Taxonomy (NCBI): domain Eukaryota; kingdom Viridiplantae; phylum Streptophyta; class Magnoliopsida; order Asterales; family Campanulaceae; genus Adenophora; species Adenophora triphylla. The sequence goes on along the minus strand of JAFEMH010001534.1, from coordinate 242,146 downwards.
AGGTTGCGGTGCGGCTGAGGTTGAGGTTACGGTGCGGTGCGGTTGAGGTTGCGGTTGCCAGGTTACGGTTGAGGTTGTCAGTTGCGATTGCGATTGAGGTTGCGGTTGCGGTTGCAGTGCGGTTCCACTTTACCAACCACCTATGCGGTTCCAAAGTTTCCAACCACTGTGCGGTTCCAAATTATTGACCGCTTTGTGCATTTCCAAATTATCAACCGCACTGTGCAAACCGCACCTAGCAACCGCTTGTTGGAATTCCTTTGTACGAAACCGCCTTTGACTCTCTCTAGTGCAACCGCTTTGTAGTGAACAGCAAGCGCACTGCGGTTCCATCTTGAACCGCACCTCGGCAACCTCACCGGTGTAATCAACCGCACTTGTCAAAACCGCATGTACACAGGGACCGCATCCAATGATTGAAGACTTGAAGAGTGAACCACATTTTACCGTTGGAATCCACATCGGCAATATCAAATATCAACCACCATATCTTGTCACGTGACTCAATGTCGAGCGGATCTGCAAGGATCTTGAAAAGGTGACAGTGTCCTAACCACCTTATTTGCGGTTGAAGTCGATCGGCTTTACTGCAACCGCTTGTACCTAAGGACAAAAGTGGTTCTTGTGGACCAATGGGAAAGCACCCGACCTTTGTCCTTGCAACGGTATTATCCAACGGCTAGTTCCTTGGTGCTTGGTTATAAATACCCCTAATCTTCACCATTTGAAGATTGCTTGAGATTTTGAATGTCTTTGTGAGTTCATACGAAGATTGAAGTTACGCCGAAATTCTTAGTCCTTTGAATCTTCATCTTCTACTTCAAGAAATATATATCCCGGAAATCAAGCCTTAACACATTCAAGAATCATTGAGCTCTACATCTCACAGATTTAAAGAGCCTTGATCTTGTTTTCACACACACACCTCACTTGTTTAATCACATAGATTATTCATTTGAGATCTGGTTATAGTCTAGGATTTGTTCTTCATAGAAAAGATTTTAGATGCGAGTATTACTCATTGTACTTTGTAATCTCTCAAGTACTCAATATAAAATCTCCCTTAGAAATCCAAGACTAACCATCTTGGTAGTGGACGTAGATCTTTTATAGATTGAACCACTCCAAATAGTGTGTTCTTACTTTCTGCATTTATTTTCTTGTGCTTACTGATTATCTATCTTTATCTCTGTTTGATCTTTATTGTAGTTATCCATTATTGTGAAATTGTGTTTGGAGTTAACATTGTCAAAACCTCAATTTTCAGTTTTATAACTGCACCCAAAACTGCACCAAAACCACTTCACCAAAACCGCCTTCCCCAAAACCGCCTCACCAAAACCGCCTCCCCAAAACCGCCTTCCCCAAAACCGCCTCCCCCAAAACCGCCTCACCAAAACCGCCTTCCCCAAAACCGCCTCACCAAAATCGCCTCACCAAAACCGCCTCCCCAAAACCGCCTCACCAAAACCGCCTCCCCAAAACCGCCTTCCCAAAACCGCCTCACCAAAACCGCCTCCCCAAAACCGCCTCACCAAAGCCGCCTCCCCAAAACCGCCTCCCCAAAACCGCTTTGTAACTTTATTTTTCCGCTGTGCATTTTACAACTCTACTTGCAGTTTCTAACACACTGCAAGAGGTTTTGTAAGTATAGAGGTTTAGTTTTTAAAGAGGGCGAAAAATTTGTAACAGCTATTCACCCCCCCTCTAGCTGTTTTTCACCCTTGTTGCCACCTTTGGGACCAACACACTCGTCAACGAGCTAGATACGTGGTCAACATTCAGCTCGGCCCATAAGTTGAATCAGTGGCTAGGATTCAAATTAACACTCGCTAATGAGCTTTATTCGTGGTCAGCATTCAGCTCGGCCCACAACTAAGTTGAATCCGTGGTAAGTACTCATCAACGAGTTGGATGCATGGCCAGCATTCAGCTCGGCCCATAACTAAGTTGAATATGTGGTCAGGATTCAACTTACACTCGTCAACGAGTTGGATGTATGGCTAGCATTAAGCTCGGCCCATAACTAAGTTGAATATGTGGTCAAGATTCAACTTACACTCACTGACGAGCTAGACGTGTGATCAACATTCAGCCCGATCTACAGCCAAAATGGATCAGTGGTCGGGACTCCATTTATCAATGACCAATTTCTCACACTTGGATTGAGAGACCAGACAAACATCCTAATTATTCACGCAAACTTTATGAGGCCTACGCTTGGTACACACATCGTATACGAGCTGAGAGACCAGCCAACTCCGCCAACTAAATCAAGCTCGTATGCAATATCCAAACTGAGCTCACACTCGTATCAAATAGCAACAACAACAACAACAACAACAACAAAGCCTTAGTCCCAAAATAATTTGGGGTCGGCTAACATGAATCCTCATATGTTATCGTGAAAAAAATAAATAAATAAAAAATAAAAAAAAATAAAAAAATAATAAAATAAAATAAAATAAAATAAAATAAAATAAAATAAAATAAAATAAAATAAAATAAAATAAAATAAAATAAAATAAAATAAAATAAAATAAATAAAAATAAAATAAATAAAAATAAATAAAAAAAATAAAAAAAGAAAAAATAAAAACTAAAAAATAAAAAATCAACCCCCCACTTGGATTTTTGCCCTCCACTCCAAGTAAATTCATATCATTTTCAATTACTCTAATCCAAGTTTGTTTGGGTCTTCCCCTACCCCTCGCCATTTTATCATTTCTCCACTGTTCCGGCTTCCTAACCGGTGCATCACTCGGTCTCCTTCTCACATGTCCAAACCACCGTAGACGATTTTCCCTCATTTTATCCTCAATGGGTGCAACTCCTACTTTACCTCTGATCACCTCATTCCCCAATCGATCCTTTCTTGTATGACCGCACATCCATCGAAGCATACGCATCTCCGCCACATTCATCTTATGCACGTGACACTGTTTCACGGCCCAACATTCGGTGTCGTAAAGCAATGCCGGCCTAATTGCCGTGCGGTAGAATTTTCCCTTTAATCTATTGGGCATGCCGCAAAAACGAATACAAGCTCGTATAGAACCCTATAAAATGGGCCAGAACTATCTGAGCTGATAGTTAAACTGAATAGAAAATTATTTGAAACGCTATACGGGCTACAAGCTTAATACAAACGAACTATTCATTCACGGGCTCAGTACTCTCTTTCTCTTTGAGCTTCTCCAAGGCCTCGCTGAGCTTTCGTCCGAGTTCAACTTTATGCCTGGAGCAGAGCCACCTCATTCTCCATGCTTGTGATCTTCTCTCTAGCCTGCTCGGTGGCGGCCTTCAACTATTCCCTCTCCTCTTCTAGCTTCTTAGACTATCAAAAGTGGTTTCATCCCCCTTCCCCATTTCATCTAACACTTTTTACCCTTTTTCTTATCCACCTAATATTTCATCAACCCTTTTCATTTAACCCCCTACAATGACTAAATTAAATTAAATTTCAACTCCCTCCAACTCATCATTCTATACCCCACCACTTTTATTTTATTTATATTATCTATTTTTATGATTAGTAAAATAATAATAATTATTATTATTATTTATAATTAAAAAAATATTTCACACTTAATTAAAAAAATATTGCATCAATTTATAGAAAAAAATAATTATTTTTTTTAAAGAAAGGCTAAAATGAAGAAGGATAATTGAGAAATGAGTGTTTTTTTTGTGTTCAAATCAAATGAAATTTATATCAATTTATAGGGAAAAAAATGATGAATTTTGGTGAAAAAAAAAATTAATTTACTAGGTGATAATTCAGCTCAAAGAATTGGGATAAAAAAAAATTGAAAATTCAATGGACGAATAAGAGTGTGACACTTGGCAGACCCAGGAAAAAAAAAAGAAAGGAAAAACTGAAGGCCTCACGCGCCTTCTATGGCCGTGAGTCACACGCGCCAAGTTTGGCCCAATCACAAGCTGACACGTGTCAAATAAAGAAAAAAAAAACTTTCAGCTGGATGAAAGTTTTCATCCAGCCATTTCATCTCACCTGGTTTCATTTGGCCATTGTAGGAGTTCAACGGGATGAAATGGGTTTCATCCCCCATTTCATCCCACCATTGTACAAAGCCTTTGTATCTTTAAGGACTTAACTTATTAATTTATTGATATGAACTGCCTTAACCTTTTATAAGGGCTACACCTTTGAATTAGACTTTTTCAAGGCTTCACTACTCCATTTAAACTGAAAATTTTATCAAATATAGTGGGATTTCAATCTCTTTGGTTATAGTTTGCTTTCATCAACAGGTCATCCTTTGTTAAGCGGAGTCATTCATAGTGCTAGAACAATTATTACTAGGGGGTGAAGGATGATTGCATTTATTGCGGTTGTGCAATAGAACAATAATCATTTCTATAAACATTGATATGAATTACTGCCCTTTCAAAGGCTGAGACGTAGAGACCAGAAAATGCACCGTAAAGTTTTTTTTCTTTATGTTCAGAAAGCTCCACAATCATCATAACCAACAGCTCTAGTGACTCCTTTTTAAGTTCAGAAAATTCTTACTACCTCCGACCCAAAATAAATGCCCACTTTTGCTATTGATCAAGAACAAAAAATGGACATTCTTTTTTTTTTTTTTGGGACAAAGGGAGTATATAACATAAAAATCTAAAGTATTTTACTTGCCCCTAGTTTCCAGCCTAAGGATGCCTCATCCATAAAAGTCAACTCTGTCCCCTTAACATTGTTTACGTTTTGCTCAATTATTTCCAAAAAAAATATTAAGCAAGATCCATTTGTTTAACATAACCATTTTCAAAATTATCTTGTTCAGTTCTGTATTTGGTTTGTTTACGATCCAGATTCATTCTTTAGGGTTTGATGATACGACTTTCCTTTGTTTTTATGAGGGTTGACTAAATTTGTGTCTTTGCTTATATAAGCATCATGTTAAGTATTCCCTACCACATCTGCACTCTTCCCCATTCTTCATGCGATAGTTCTCGGCAGGTAATAAACCTTTTCTACTTCCCTAAGCTCCATATTCTAGTAAAAACTCTTCATCATTTTCTTTTTTTTTTATTTTCATTTTTGTTTTTCACTTGGCTGATATATGCTCTCCTCTATATTTGGTTCTTCTTCGAAAAAGAAACTTTTTGGTCCAGCAATCAACTAGGACAAATACTTGAGCACTTCATAAATATATGTGTGTGTATATATATATATACACACACACACTCACACAAAAATCATTAGTTCTATAAGTTGTATTTGTCTATATTGGTCATTTGTTAACCTGTTTGTTTTTTCTTTGTATTCTTTACAGGCAATAGTTTAGCTTCTTCCAAGATGAGTGGGCGTGTTAGTGCTGATTTTGGAGGAAAGGAGATTGGCAATGAGAGTTTTTCTCGCCAGTTAGAGAATGTTCCATATGTTCCCAAGGTGGCAAAGCCTCCTAAGCAGAAATTGTGGAATGAGTTTACTGCTACTCTTAAGGAAACTTTCCTTCCTGATGATCCCTTGCGACCTTTCAAAGACCAACCTAAAGGAAAAAAATTCGTCCTCGGTCTCCAAACTCTCTTTCCCATTCTTGACTGGGGACTCGACTACAGTCTTAAAAAGTTCAAAGGAGATTTCATTGCTGGACTTACTATTGCTAGTCTATGTATTCCCCAGGTAAACCAAAATTCCTTTCACTAATTTAACTTAATTGGATTTATTTTTTATTTTTCTGAAACGAACTTGAACAGTTTCTGACCTCTTCTTTTCCGTTTCCTATCCAGGATATTGGTTATGCCAAACTCGCAAACCTGGACGCTCAATATGGATTGTGTGAGTTTTTTTATCTTGTCTAAAAACTTTTTTTTGGCATAAATTAAATACAAGTATTTCTAACTACATTTTTGTTATTTATAATATGCAGACAGCAGTTTTGTTCCACCTCTGATATATGCTTTCATGGGTAGCTCAAGGGATATTGCCATAGGACCAGTTGCAGTGGTTTCATTGTTGCTGGGAACTCTGCTACAAGCTGAGCTTGATCCCATTAAACAAAAACACGACTATCAACGCCTTGCTTTCACAGCTACATTCTTTGCAGGTGTCACTCAATTCACACTAGGATTTTTCAGGTATTTTTCTTTTTATCTGGCTCTCATCAAGTGGAAAAATTAATATTTTACAACTTTTTTGGATAGGTTAATCACACTATTGCTTAAAATAAAATGTTTTGTTTTTGTTTTTGTTTTCAGATTGGGTTTCTTGATTGATTTCTTGTCTCATGCTGCCATTGTTGGGTTCATGGGTGGCGCTGCCATTACCATCGCTCTTCAACAGCTAAAGGGCTTGCTTGGCATAAATAAGTTCACGAAGAAGACTGATCTTGTTTCTGTCATGCGTTCAGTTTTCCATTCAGCACATCATGGGGTGGGACCAACTTCTATGTCCATTCTCATAACTTGAACTTGAACTGCAAATTTCATATTTTTACTATGTATTTCCTTAAAATTTGGTCATAACTTCAAGAAATATCCGTTCTTCCTGTTTATTGTTCAGTGGAACTATCAGACTATACTCATAGGAGTTTCTTTCTTGATATTCCTTTTGCTGGCAAAGTACATCGTAAGCTTTTTTTTCTTTTGCTCTTTTAAGCAACCTTATTGACTAACAGCAGGTAAATATTTTTTTGTCCTTATTTTTTATACTTTTTATTTTTTTTTTCCAGGGGAAAAGGAACAAAAAACTCTTTTGGGTACCTGCAATTGCTCCTTTGATTTCTGTCATCATCTCGACTTTCTGTGTCTACATCACTCATGCTGAGAAAAAGGGTGTCAAAATTGTAAGTACTATTCGCTATCACTTTGATTTCATAATACATCTCATGTAACGATAATTTTTGTTGCTAAGAAATTTCGTAACATTGGCAGGTAAACCACATTCACCAAGGAATCAATCCATCGTCGCTGAATGAAATTTTTTTCACCGGAGACTACCTTGCCAAAGGCTTTAAGATTGGTGTTGTGGCAGGAATGATAGCACTGACCGTATGATTAATTTTCCACCCATTTCTTTAACATTTCCAAATATCTATTTTCTTAGATTCGGTAAATGACAGGTTTATTTGATCATTTTAGGAAGCCGTAGCAATTGGAAGAACATTTGCTTCAATGAAGGACTATCAGATTGATGGAAACAAAGAAATGGTAGCACTTGGAACAATGAATATTGTTGGTTCAATGACCTCTTGTTATGTTGCTACAGGTTGGACACACTTTCTTTTTCTTTTTGGTCTATTTAATTATTGAGAGGAAAATTTTATTTCCTAAATATGTTATTAGGGTATGCGTAATTTATATTAATTCCTTTTTTGGATGATTTCTTGCAGGATCCTTTTCTCGGTCTGCTGTTAACTACATGGCTGGTTGTAATACAGCAGTTTCTAATATCGTGATGTCTATGGTTGTCTTATTAACTCTATATGTAATCACTCCCCTATTTAAGTACACACCAAATGCCATTCTCGCTTCCATTATTATATCAGCTGTGGTGGGACTCATCGACATTGATGCAGCGATTCTAATCTGGAAGATTGATAAACTTGATTTCGTTGCTTGTTTGGGAGCATTTTTTGGTGTGGTTTTTTGTTCTGTTGAGATTGGCCTCTTAGTAGCGGTAAGAATTGCAGATTGGGTCGGCTAATGTATTTATGTTTATCTTCTTTTTTTTTCTTATAATTTTTAACGAGAATTGATCTGTTCAAAACAGGTTGCTATCTCATTTGCCAAAATTCTTCTGCAAGTGACAAGGCCTCGAACTGCGGTTCTTGGGAAGATCCCAAGAACCAGTGTTTACAGAAACACATTGCAATATCCTGATGCAACTAGGGTTCCTGGAGTTCTGATTATCAGAGTTGACTCTGCTATCTATTTCTCCAATTCCAACTATATCAAGGAGAGGTATAAGAATTTACTCTCTTTTTGCATATTTAATTCAAAGTATTCATTTTTTACCCCCTACTTGGATTTTAATAAATGTCATATTTCAAAAAGAAAGGAAAAGATATATCAAATATTGATGCTCATTATTATAGCAAGATGGGGGTAGTAGGAGTACATCTCATGCATGCTTCAATAATATTTGTGTTGCTTTGCAGGATTTTGAGATGGCTAAACGAGGAGGAAGAAACATTGAAAGAACACAAACAATCTAAAATCCAGTTTTTGATAGTTGAGATGTCACGTAAGCGGCGTTTTCTACTATATAATATTATATTATTTTGGTACTTCTTTTCCACTGTTATTCCATTTAGAAAGAGATGATCTTGAGTCAACTACTTGTTATTGGATCCATATTTGCAGCTGTCACTGATATAGATACAAGCGGCATTCATGCTTTGGAAGAATTATATAAGAGTCTTCAAAAGAGAGATATTCAGGTACAATTAGTAGTACTCCGAAACAATTTTTGTTTTAGTTAAAAGATATGTCATATTTTACCTTGCTTTTGTCCAAGAAATCTCGTTCTAGCAAATCCCAGGCAAGCAAGCTGTGATTGGTAGATAATTAATTGACTTTGTTCCTTGGCTATGTTCTTGAACAGCTTGTTCTTGCAAATCCTGGGCAAGCTGTGATTGATAAGCTTCATGCATCAGACTTTGAGAACATGATTGGAGAGGATCATATCTTCATAACGGTTGCAGATGCTGTTCTAACGTGTGCTCCGAAGATGGAACAAGCTTAAAATTTATCCTTTCGTTGGTTTTTGTTTTTAACGAGTACAAATTGATTGTGTGCTTGAAGAACTGCTGCACTCGAAGAATATAATTTCATTTGTTGTGTGTATAACAAGTGTGATATACTATAGAAGGTAAATTTCAGTCGAAGAAAGGTAAAAAGAAGCTCTACGAATTTTAAATTTGCTTTTAGGTCAGTGTTAGATATCCGAAAATTTGCTTTCAAAGAAATTATTAGTCCATGATGATATGTCCGATGAGAATGCAAGTCTTGAACGTTATTGAATTGTAGGTCAACCAGCTAGTCCAATTCTTTTACCAATTTATGTATCACATTTTGTATTTCTTTTACACCTATTAAATTTTTAACTCTAATGGACTAATCGTTAGTTTTCTAACGAATGTTAAAAAAAAGATCAAATTGAAAATGAAAGTAAATTAGGAAGATGACATTTCACGTTTATTATGATGTATGAATGTGAAATTGACTATCCCCAAATAATACGGAGGTTAATTGGGCTAAAATTTCATTAATAATAATGATAGCATCTACAAGTCAAGACAAATCCAAAACAAATATATATATATATATATATATATATATATATATATATATATATATATATATATATATATATATATATATATATATATATATATATATATATAAGTCAAGACACAAGCTTGTGATTACGCCACGTAAACACTTTTGGGAAAACATGAAATCTATAGCGCGATGTGGCTCCACATTAATACCTATATATTTAACACCAAAATACATTTACCCCCCCTCAGCTATACACCAAATATCATTTTGCATCCCTGATTAAAATTCGTCTCACTATGCTGTGTAATGTTAAAGAGTTAAAACTATCCCACTTTGCCCCCTGAATTTTTAAAAACATTATAAATTTAGCGAAATTAGTCGTGTGCATGTCACATAATTGACATTTTGGTCATTCTGATTTTAAGTTTTAACTATCAGTTGATTTAATCTTACCATCTTATGAAGTACTTCAATTAAAAAAATTCCTTTATATATTATTTTCTTCTTTCATGTTTAATCTGTCCAGTCTTTCATAAACAAGAAATTAATAATAATAATAATAATAATAATAATAATAATAATAATAATAATAATAATAATAATAATAATAATAATAATAATACCTTTTTACATTATTAAATTTTTATTATATTTAAAAGACATTATTTAATTTTCTTAGTGAATTTTGTTTTGGAAACTATTTTCTTAGTGTAGTTAAAAAATATAAAAGACATAATTACCCCGCATGTGACATGCACATTACCAATTCGTTAAATTTCTAACATTCGTTAGGATCTAGGGCAAAGTGGGATAATTTTAACATTAATTTAAAAGTGGACAAATTTCATGAAAGGTTGCAAAGTGGGACTTGATATATAGTTGAGGTGATAAACATATTTTGACCCTTATTTATTGTTATAACAAATAAAACATTCATAAATATTAAAAGACTTTATTACGAGACTATAAGACTTTCTATTTCCCTCTAATTCATTTTCTTTTACACAATTCTACTTCCACTAAAAAGGGTATTTTTAACTAAATATAAGTATAAATAAAAAAAAAATCTAAAGTGGATTGTAAGGAAAGAAAATTATGGTTATGCCATATGGAGAAATTTTGGAAGATTTTAAAATATACAGTGTGACGACCCCACCCCTAGGCACTCATTTTAAATATTTAATTATATGCTTTTAAAATTTATGTTCACTTTATGTGTTCAATTATACCTTTAAATTCTTAAATTAGGATAAACTGGGTGAAAAGTAAATTTAGGAGCTTATAAGAATTATTGGACATTAAATAAAGAAACTAGGGGAAATAATAAAAATGGGAATTTATTAAATAGATAAATAATTGAGGAGGTTAATTGAGTGAGTAGGATGAATTATTGGGTTAAAGGTTAAGTTTAAATTAAAAATAAAGATGAAAGCCTTCTTGGTAGATATTTGTAGGAGGGGCCAATTTTCTTGCTCTCCCATCCTCTTGCCAAGTGTCCATTCCCCACACCTCCTCTTACTCCCCTTCCCCTCCTTCTCCTTCATTCACTACCATTCTTCATCCTAGAGAAAATAGAGAAAACCTCCATTGAAGTCCCCTTTGCCCAAGCTTTGAAGTCAAGCATTTCTTCACCAAAAATCAAGTCTAAGGGCACCATTGAAGTTGGATGACCTAGAGGAAGCCATCTAGCTAGAAAGATCAACATTTCCTTATAAAATCCAAAGGTGAGTTGTTATGATTCCCTTCTTCTATGTGTTCATGAGTTCTTTGATTGTTGTTCTTGTTCTTAATGATGTTGATTTCTTGCTTGGAAACCTAAATGGGAGTTGATTGATTTGAAAATGAACATTGTTGAAGTTAGGGTTCAAGGAAGATCATTAGAAGGGTTTGAAATGGGTGGAATGGGTAGAGATAAATGATCTAGGATTACTTGGTTGTGAGTTTATATGTTTTGAATGGGACTTGGTAAGATGAAGGTGTTCTTGGGTGTTCTTGATCAAGCCATGGTAGAGGGAAAGAAGAACTAGGTTGAAAAGGGTTAAAAATCTGCAAAAGGGGCTGGAGGAGGCTTGGGCGGTCGCCCAAGTGGGCTTGGGCGGTCGCCCAAGCTGGCAGGAGGTCCAAATTCCCTTGAAGTCCACTTGGGCGGTCGCCCAAGTGGTTAAGGGCGGTCGCCTGCCGTGGCGTAAACTACAAATTCTCTTGAGGTCCACTTGGGCGGTCGCCCAAGTGTAAGGGCGGTCGCCCAAGACCCTGAACCAAGTTTAGAGTTGTTCAAACCTAATCAAACTCGAACCAAAATGGAATCTCTTTAACCTAGATTAAAGTAGAATACTTTGGCTACACATTGACATCCTAAGTGATCAAAATGGAATTGGGGAAGTACTTTAAATGTTGCTTGGAAAGCGCTAGTTAACCTAGTTTGGTAACTTAGCAGAAATGATTCTAACTTGGTAAATTGAACTTGGATCTTCATAGAGGCCTTGTATTATTGTATAAAGACCTTGTAGGATGGATTGATGGTATTTCCTTGCCTTACTTTGAGTTCATATACATTGGTTATATTATGCATAGTGTGTTGATTTATTGTTGCACTATGATATTGGTTGGACATGAGTATATTTACCATGTTGATATATTGTTATCCCTTTTTGTGGATTGTATTCAAGTATCTATTATGTGCTTGATAATGTTGAATACTTGTTATAGTATTTACGTCGTTATGATAGTGTTGTAGGATTCCCTACTTTGGAATTCCTAAGCCGTACATGTTGATACAAAGATTTATAGCCGTTGTGCTAATATGTTGAATACTTGATATAGTATTGCTATCTTCATGATATCTTTGTTGTGGTATGTATCCCTACTTTGGATCATACAATGTTTGGTTAAGCAAGTATGTTATTATTGTGCTTAGTTATGTAAATCCAAATGGTATTGATTTATTTGTTTCTTTGGACAATGTATGGGATTATAATGGCATCGAGCCAAGTTCATTATAATTCATACATTGGTAACCCAATTGTCCCCCTTGTGTGGGATTTGTGGGCTAGCATCTCCTTTTGAGGTAGATGGTCTAGTTTCACCGGGGATATGGCGTGTGTCGAATCCCTATGGTACTGTTATTGTTCATGGTTCCGGAACCGCTTCTTCAACTATTCTTCTTTGCTCGGTTGTGTATATCCTTTTGGAGATGAAACCTTGGCTCAGTATCCTTCTAAGTGTTACTTTATCGTACTTATGTGTTGTGATATATTCATCTTTGAGATGGTCGTTGTTTCCAACCGGTATGGGACGGTTGGCGGCAGGAGCCTCTCGGGTTATGTGGATATGTCTTTTGATGTGTTGCATCTTATATGGCATATTGCTGCATTCATAATAGCTCATTGAGATTTATTCTCACCCCTCTCCCTTTACTGTTTTAGATTCCGAGACAGGTGGACCGACCAAGTAAGGGCGGAAAGGAGTTTAGAAGTGGTATTTTGGGAATTGTCGGGTTATGTTAGATTGGTGTAGAAAGTGTTTGTTAGCATAATTCTTTTAAAGGGTTGTATTCATAAACTTTAATTTCATACTATATTCGATATCTTTTGTAACTAAAACCGTTTATTATTTTCGTGGTTGGTTAACTCTCCCTCCAACGTGGAAGGAGTAGAGTTACTTTGAAATGGTTGTGTTTAAGTTTTGGAGATGAAATCAAAGTTTTTAAAAATTAGGAGAATTGGGTTAGTTTGAGGACGCTCCAGCTCGGGACACGTGTAGGTTCCGGGTCGGGGTCCTCACATACAGCGTCACATAAATACTCTTTATATTTTTCTCATTCTTTTTTTCTTTCTATTACTTATATTAAAAGTGGTATTAGTAACTAAATATATGTATAAACACCAATCTTCCAAAAGTAAACTGTACACATGCGAAGTACGAGTGTATAACTAGTGTGGAAGAAATAAAGAGCCATAAATTAATCGAGATCATATCTACCAGTCTTGTCCCACACCAAAAATATATATCTATCCGTCCCAATATAAATTACACATTTACTATTTGTACGAGTATTAAGGAAAAGTGTTAGTATAGTAGGTGTTGTGGGTATAAAAAGTGAGATAAGAGAGAAAAAGTTGGGGTAGAAAATAATAATTGAATTGTTGTTATTAATATGACATGTGGGTAACATTTTCATTTTAAAAAGTGTGCAATTTGTATTGAAATGCCCTATTAAAAAAGTGTGTAGTTTGTAGTGGGGCAGAGGGAGTAAACAATAACAAATCTGGTCACTCTCTAATTATCATCAAATATAACACATTCCCTATATTGTCGATAGTTTGTCTCACTTTTAATTTAATAGTCAACTTAATAAAACTTTTACCATAATCTTGTGAAAATCTAGCTATCCCTTGAATAAATTGTTATTGACTCGGGGGCAAATGACACATTAGTGCCCTTTAAGTTTTACGGGAGTTGCAATGTAAGTATCAACATATCAATTTTGGCAATTTCATTCCTAATGGGCTTCTATATTCGGAAGATCTTCTTCTCGATGGTCACACTTTATAGAAATATGGGGAATTTTTGGATGAACATTGACAAATATGGATGGACATTAACAAAGTGAATGAAAATTTAATGATCTTCTCTTTAGAGAAATTACAATATTTACCCCTAAAGAATCATATATCACTATTTGTTAATTACATTCACAAAACACATAATTGTGTTTAACCATCTAATCACCCACTCAACACTGACACCATCACTGGAACCAACACTACCAGAAAAACATGTTTTAGAGGCGAAAATTTCCGCCGCTAAAGCAACATTTCCGTCGCTGTTACATACCCATCGGCGGAATTATTCCGTCGGTGGTCCGCTAGTGGCAGCGCGTCGCATCGGTCCGGCAGTCCAATTTCCGCCGGTGTTCACTGACGGAAATGGTATTCCGCCAGTGTCCACCGGCGGAATTTTCTGCCACTGAGGTGATATAATTTAATTAAATTGTAATTTCACCGCACCAAGTTATTTTGATTTAATTAAAATTCAAAATCCACCGACGGAATTTTCCGCCACTGAGGCAATTTTATTTAATTAAATTGTAATTTCACTGGCTGAATTTTCCGCCGCTGTGTTATTCTGATTTATTTAAAATTCTAAATCCACCGACAGAATATTCCGCCGCTGATAATGCAATAAATAAACAAAATCAAAAATGTCAATTATAATATTTTTTTTTGTACCTGATATAACAATTGATATCAACTAAAACTATAAAACTATAAACTTTAGAAATTACCTAAACTTTATTGCAACAAATTAAGTACCAAATGTTATTACAAAAAAATATCAAAAAGTACAAAATCGAGACATCACAAATCAAAGTACAATACCAAATCGGGACATCATAAAATCACCTCGGGGGGGGGGGACTGGAAAAGACTCCTGACAACACCGTCAGAAGAAGGGGAGCCGGTGCTCGAGTGCATGCCATGCTGCTGCACACTCGGCAGCTGGGTCATCATCAACGCAAATCTACGATCTGTCTCCTCCCGATACTGTGCAGCTTGTGCCTGAGCCTCCGCAGCCTGTGCCCTAGCCTCCGCAGCCAAGCGTCTCTCCTCAGCCAAGCTTGCCTCTAGAGAGTCGATCCTCGAAACATACTGAGGATCGGGCCTGAAAACATTCGAGCGACGGCCGGTCGACGACGATGGGCATTGCAGTCCACGATCCGTCGATCCCCCATCCCTAACACTCGGTCTCCTCTCTTTGGATGTCCATCTGAGGTGACCGCTTGCCAAACTTCAGGCACGAATGGAATTTGCTGGCCGGGAGGAGTACCTTCGGGAGTAACGGCGACATGATATGTATTCTGTCAAAATAAAACAAACAAATATAATCATATACACAATATAGATAAATAAATTTACATATTCAAAAGCAAGTCTTTTAATGATAGTTTACTTACAAAGGCCAATGCAGATCGATATTATTGCGGAGGTTGATCGGCGGATGTAGGAGTTCTAACATGCGTGCTAACGAACACATCCACAAAACCGACAACGAAGCCATGTTCCCTTTGCTATAAATAAAAGAAGAGAGATTATTATTTTGACATAGGTGTATATAGTTGAGTGTACACGGTTAGTTAAAACGGTAACAAGCTTTCTTTGGCAAGTCAAAAAAATTCTAAGAACATGGGCCCAAGTAGGCCTACAATAATATGAATTCAGGTACTAGTATCTTTGAGAACATTTGCTATAGTTTTATTGGAAAACAAACTAAATGTAAGCAGTAGACACGGGAGGATGCAAAAGCTTTTGTTCTATTCCTAGCAGCTTTGACACAAATGCTCCTCTTTCTGTGTGCTACCTAAACCCCAATTTCACCTATAAATCCCCACCCCCACCCCACAAAGAAGAAGCTGCTCCCAGCAAGTGCAGAAGCAGTCTCTTCAGCAATGCTCAAGGTACTTGTCACAAAGGGGTAGCAGCAGCCCCTACGAGATAATGAAGGTGGACAACATGAACCCAACTGGCATGTCTCAGTTGCTGCAGCAGTGCTACCAGAAGCTTAGGAATGTTGACCAGAAGTGTAGGTGTGAGGCCATCAGGGAGGTCGTGAAGAGGCAGCAACAAGGCCAAGGACAAAAGGAAGGGATGCAGCACATGCAGCAAGTTGTACAGAAGGCTCGGAGCTTGCCTCAGAAATGTAACATGAGGCAGCCACAACAATGCCAATCAACGACACACCTTGCATCAAGAAAATGTTTAAGCACAACCTTTCTAACCCCTTTATTCCTTCAAGAAACCATGATACTATTTGAGGGGGAACATAACCTTTCAAGGACATATTTTAGTTCCTTGCACCCCAACAAAACCCCTCCAACAATGCTTAACCTTTGAAAGAAACAAATTGCTGAAAGCTTACCCAATCAGCCTTGCGCACCTTCACGAAAAAATTCATATCTTATTCCTCAAAGATCCGATTTAAAACCGTTTATTCCTGTGTATACTAGACACATAGGTATTTCCAACAAGCCTAACACCTCAACCTGAATAATTATGAGTGAAAATCGGCACTAACTTGAAGTAGACAGCTGACCCGGAAATTCCAGACAGTTGACCAAAAATCTGTTTTGACACCTTGCACGAAAAATGCAGTATCTCACTCTTCCGATATCAAAATCTCAAACCGATTTTTTCTGAGTAAACTAGAATCATATACCTTTACATACACCATAGACACAAATCCTACAATCTTGTGAATCAAAACAGTTTATTTATCAAAGTTGGCAAAAAATCTGGCCAAAGTTTCTTGCCCGGAGCATAATGAATGCAATGGCAGGAGTGATTGAACACAACCCAGCTGCGCAAAGACAACTCTAAGGCCGATCGCTTACAGATTTCCTTAAGGTCCATTCGACCTTTTACTATGTCTTTAGTTGTTGCCTTGAAATCCATCAACGTGTTAAAAACATTATCGAATACATTCTTCTTAATGTGCATCACGTCAAGGTTATGTTGAATGTGATTTGTTTTCCAGTTTGGCAACTCCCAAAATATACTACTCTTGGTCCAGTTATGGGATGTCCAAACCCTTGTATTTTTCTCTTCGAAAACTTTTTCCCCCACCGAGGATCGGGCAATCTAGATACCTCGCTATAGACCGCGTCACCACTCAAACGAATTGGGGGCTGATCATTCTTATTCTTTTTAAACACATTCTTCTGGGTCCTGAATGAGAATGGATGGTCCTCCGGAAGAAATTGTCTATGGCAATCGAACCAACATGGTTTTCTAGAGTGCTAGAGCGTGAAAGACTTTCTCTCGCTTGAAAGCATCCCATGTTTCGACCCCATCCTCCCAAAGTTGTTTCAATTCGTCCATCAAAGGTCGGAGATAGACATCAATGTTCCTCCCAGGGCTGTTTAGTTCGGGGAAGAATAACGACAGGAACATGTAGGGATCACTCATACACAACCAGGGGGGAAGATTGTAGACAGTGGCTATAACCGGCCAACAAGAGTAATATTTTTCCCCAGGACCAAATGGATTGAAACCATCAGAGCAGATGCTTAACCGTATATTTTTTACTTCAGACGCAAAGTCAGGATAAGTCTTATCAAAGTGTTTCCATGCCTCCCCATCACTAGGATGAATCAACGCACCCTCTTCACGCAAACTATCCTTATGCCAACGCATTGCTTCTGCAGTAGATTTAGACGCGTAGAGGCGTTGCAATCTCGGAATCAACGGCATGTAACGCAACTGCTTATGTGGTTTGTTTTTCTTGTGTTTTGAACTACTCTTTTGATTTGGCTTATATCTACGTTCTCCGAAAATTGAACACTCTGTCTTCTGTGAATCTTTCTTATAGAATAGCATGCAGTCATTCTTACACGCATTAATCTTTTCATAACATAGTCCAATCTGTCCAACCAACTTCTTTGTCTCATAAAAGTTTGTAACCAGCTTATTCTCTTTCGTCAAAAACCACTTAATTGCTTTCATAATACAATTATAAGCAGACTAACTAATATTGCAATCAGCCTTTATGTTAAGGAGCTCAGCCAAAGCCTCCAATACACTGATCTCGCAACTCGGATAGACCTTCTCTTTTGCAGAGTCCATAGCATCAATAAATTTCTTGGCTGCAGGAGTTGGTTCCTGCTGTTGGTTCTCTGACCAATCGAATTCAGGACCGACTACATCTCTAACCATATCTTCCATATTCAAAGGTGGTTCTTCATTGTCCTGAATAATAGGTTCGGGTTCAGGAGGTATATGAATATTCCTGGGGAAATTATTCGCAACATTTGGGCGCAATATGATTTGCTCACCATGAGCTATCCACTGTTTGTACCCAACTTCAAACCCGTAATACAAAAGATGTTTCTGAGTATCGATTACGTGTTGAAACTTGGTAATACGACACTTGACGCATGAACACATAATCTTATCACCATTCATGTAACTGGGATTTGTTGTAGCAAATTCAATAAACTCCTTCAACCCTCTTATGAACTCAGGAGTGGTATCCATTTGATTCGGCAACCTCCGATCGTACATCCAACTACGATCATCGTTGACAGACATCACTCCTACATTGCAATCTATATATTATACATACACTCAATCTAATCAACGGATGAAACAAAATTGGGACGTTAATAATTATTTGATTTCATAATATATTAACAATTTAGATATAATTAACGTATTACCATTCCCTAAATTTTAATTACAAACTTAAAAGCAACAAGACACTTCATTTAGGTTTAGAATTAGGGCTAGCTTCTATCCCATCCCAAAATGCACGATTATATGAATTGCAAATATCACTTTGTCTACTTGCTTTATAATCGAAAATCAAGAAATTTCGGCAGCCTAACCCCATGGTTCTCCAATTGCACGACGTAGACTAGGTCAATCAAACACTATCTGAATGTGCACTCACCGAAATTTTTAGGAAAATCTCGTTTTTGGGAGTCGCCACGCCATGTTTTAAGTTATACTTTGAAAAACCTTTTAAAAAGAGAATTGGGCTCGGGGGTTAGGTTACGTGTTGGGAAGGACTTGAGAGTTCACCCAACACGCCTCGTCCGTAAACGAGTCATTCAAAATAAACATCCAAAACATTCACGGTGTGTGCATACATTAAAGACAACAAGTGTGGTAAATGAATTTTATTAATAATATGAGATTGCTACAACTTGTGAACCACTTAGAGCAATGGGGGGCTACGTCCCAGATTACAGATCTGAAAACAACTTACAACTGGAAAAGGGTTCCTGCAGATTGGCAAGATGTGTCGCGTGACACAGGATCTTCCTGGCGAGTTGTGTCGCGTGACACAGGACTCCTCAGGGCAGATTGTGTCGCGTGACATAGGATGCCTATCTGCAGCAACCTTACAAACTGAACACAGATAAAACTAAGATCTAATTAGATCGAATTACGATACCAATTCAACTCAGATAGTCACGAATTAACAACGAATTGACCAAATGGGTGTGGATATGGGGAGATCCACACTCCCTTGGCAAGCAAGTCACCAATTCAATGAGATCAAACTATGAACAAGAAATTAAACCAAACAGATCAATTAAACAGAGATATGGCAATTGTGATTCGATAATTAGGAACAGATGGAGTATAATTATCGAATCAAATGAAGATATATTGCATGGATTATGAAAGAAGCAAAGTAGTATGAGAGAGAAGAGAGGGATGAAGTGGTTACCCTTGTAGATCCACGAATTCTATACCCAAGTCTGGTATAGAACCCTTCTGAATAGCTTCTGGACTGAATTGAGCTCGGGAGGAGTGGTAGATTGGAGATCTAGTGGTGGTGTGTGAGTTGAATTGGATTGAAGGAGAGAAGGAGGGAGTTGGGTATGAGAGAGAGAGAGGAGGTTTGTGTGTTTTGGGAGAGAGAGGGGATTCTGGGCGTATTTTGGCAGGGTAACAGTAGGGAGTTGGAAAAGGGATCCAGATATGAGAGGGGTAGGGTCTTATTTATAGGCTACTGATGATGGGCAATTTATGTCGCACGACCTTCTGCTTCCATTTTCCATGGCTCGAGATGTCGCACGACCAAGCAAGCCAATAACTGTTTCTGGCGCCAAAACCTGATTCTGGAACATTCCAAGTTAATTCCCAATAAGTCCAAACTGAATAATATCTTATAGGTCCTTTTGCCTGAGAAAAATAATTAAAAGTACTTCCTTCGCAAGAAACTTATAAAAAGTTTCCGGAAGTCTCGGAGTGGACCGGAAATTTACCAAAACGCCCCTAATGCAATTTTATCGTATTAAAATGCACCTATAAAGGGTTGCGAATTGGATTGGCGTACTCACAGAGCCCCTCGGCAACGTCACTTATGGAAGAAGTGAGGTTGTCGACAAGAAGGGCCCAATCCCAATGAACGGCTGGGGAAATGGCAAATGGTGGAACCTGATTGATTAGATCGGATGGCTGGACCTTTAGAGAAAGGATTCATACGTATCCCAGGAGGGAATCAAGCCGGTCGTAGTTCAAACTATTCAGAGGTGTCTGACCCAAATGAGACTGTTTGGAGGCGTCTGAACCCGGTGAGAGACTATTTGGAGGCGTCTGAACCCGATGAGAGACTATTTGGAGGCGACTGAACCCCATGAGAGACTATTTGGAGGCGTCTGAACCCGATGAGAGACTATTTGGAGGCGTCTGAACCCGATGAGAGACTATTTGAAGGCGTCTGAACCCGATGAGAGACTATTTGGAGGCGTCTGAACCCGATGAGAGACTATTTGAAGGCGTCGAAACCCGATGAGAGACTATTTGGATGCGTCGAAACCCGATGAGAGACTATTTGGAGGCGTCGGAACCCGGTGAGAGACTATTTGGAGGCGTCTGAACCCGATTACGCGTGATGAACTGAAAGAAGTGATTTTTTGAGGATACAAGACATGATAATTTGCAATTTAAATGAGATATGATTTCATACCTGTGTTGTGTTTACCTGTAGTTGCTGGAGGGACTGAGGCTATGGTTGATAATCGTGGAGGGTTGTAGCTGTCGGAGGGTCTTAGGCTACAATTGCTGATGATCGTGGCTGCCGGAGGGACTTAGACCACTGTTGTCGTGAAGTTGTGGAAAAACTGTAGCTGCCAAGGGACATAGGCTACTGTTTGTTGATGAAGAATGGTAGCTGCCAGGGGACTTAGGCTACTGTTTGTTGATGAAGAATGGTAGCTGCCAGGGGACTTAGGCTACTATTTGTTGATGATGAAAGGTAGCTGCTAGGGGACTTAGGCTACTATTTGTTGATGATGAAAGGTAGCTGCCAGGGGACTTAGGCTACTATTTGTTGATGATGAAAGGTAGTTGCTAGGGGACTTAGGCTACTATTTGTTGATGATGAAAGGTAGTTGCCAGGGGACTTAGGCTACTGTTGATGAAGAGTTGCTGGTTTACCGTGTGAGGGATGATCTTTGTTGGCGATTGACTGACTTTGGAAGCATTTTTCAGGTAGGACATGAACTTTGCTTGTTAGATTACCATGAAAAGCGGATTTTGCTGGCGATTTGGCGATAGGGCCGATGATCTTGATGAACATTGCTGGGAGACTACTAGATTTGAATTCTTTGCCTCGATTTTGTTTGAGGGACAATCCTCATGATTCGGTTGTGCTTAGTTGATCGGCTTTGTCGGGTTTGTATAAGAGATGATGGAACTGTATCGGGTGAGTGTGTATAGTGATACATGTGGTTTGTGTATGTGTATGAAATGATGGCCTGATTGTGTATGTATGAGATATATATGTATATGGGATGAATGAACCCCCTCCCATTTCGTTTACGAGGTGGTGGCTGATGGTTGCAGCCTTGGACAAGTCGGGGAGTGCCTTGTTAAGAACTGAATGCAGGTTGCTGATGTTTGATGTTGGCAAGGAATGTCGCACGACCCAGGACATCAGGTGGTGAGTTGTGTCGCGTGACACAATAAGCCTTACTGACAGGTTTTTTCAACCAAGCTTCAATATTGTCTCAAGACCCCACCTTTGCCTAAGGCAAGAACTTCAGCATCCCCTCATGAAGTAGTCCTCATGTACAGATCTATCATCAAGAATCGAGATTGTAAAACCAAATTTCACAATCCGCACAGATGCACACACAATTCCTCTTCTGCCTGACTAAGACCCAGTTTGACATAACTTCCAACGCAGCCCCATTGCAGGTAGAAACATCACATGGCCTAGGAGGCGATTATTTTTCAAACTTCAGTCAATCAGTCGTTAGGAAAGACTCAAGAACATATAAGTACAGGGGCACGTCTTTTGAAAAGTGGGAATGAATCCCGATTTTGTGTAACACGCTCGCTTTGGGTTTGACTCTTTTAAGAGAGTATAAGCGTCACAAGGTGTGGAAAAGGTGTATGGAAGCCCCTGCTGACAGAAAGACAGTGTTTGGCTCTATTTCCCTATAATGGAAAGAGAGAAGACTTGTCGAGACATTTGAAAACTTGTCTTATTCACAATGATCACAAAGCTGCTTAAAACCCTTTATTGATGTTCGGGTTATTCGACCACTAATCCTGATATGAACAATTATTTCAATCAATCATGAGAAGAAAGCCAACTGATATCGGGATCAAATTTGGAAAGGGGATTTAAGGATTTGTGTCTAGGGACGGCCCTTGATGAGACCAGATTTTCTGAGATGCGAATATATTTGTGACCGGACCATTTCTGGTTGCCTACGTTCCCCTCGGTGTGAGGAGCTCAGGTCGCCGTAGTTCGGGCAAGTCCCGATTGAAAGAGAAGGAATGTGAAATTCGAGGATCTTTTGCGAATTGGAGAGTTGAAGCACATGTATCCTTGGAGCGTCGATGAAAGAAACGGATGCGGAGCCCCACTGAGGCATCCACGGGAAGTGTTTGCTGAGGAGGAATGAAATATGCTCACATGAAATGCGAAATGGATTGGATTTGAATTTGCATAATCTCTGATTGATGATCTTTTGAGTCGGGATGGATTTGGCTCCGACTTAATCAAGCAATGAAGCATTAATCTGATTTAAATCTCGAAGATATTAGAATGAAACTGCTATCCGGTAGGAACTCTAGTTGGGTTTCAGGATTTCGACCGGCCATCGGGTGATTTGGAACATCATGACCTCTTAAGATGAGAGGTCGGCCGGGCCTTTTACTGACTGAACCTCTAAAGATGAGAGGTTGGCTTTTAGGGATGTGTTTGGGATTTCTAAGGTGAGGAGATTGATTGCCTCTAAGAATGAGAGGTCAATTATTGACTTTGGCAAGGTCAAAGGTAAGGGTAATGGGAATATCCTCTAAAAATGAGAAGATGACTTGGGATTGGTTGGAGGTAATGGTGAGGGGACATTCATGCTATCTCTTCATTCGCTCTGAGACTCCCTTTGAGTAAACAACTGGATCCTTTAACTTTTGCTTTTGAGAAAATTGCTAGGGACTAGGTTCTCTTTTTTCTCTCTTTTTTTTTTCGAGAGAGAACTTATGCTAGTCCCTAGTGTGGATCACTGCATTCGCCATTCTTGAGCTTGGAGACGGTCAATCTTCCTTTGAATCATGGGAGCCTCCAGGATAGTCCCTCTTTCTTCTGGAGATGGCTAAATGGGGTTTCAAAACATCCCTTTTGGTTAAACTGGTTGTCCACACAATGACATGGGCCTTGGGAACCTTGCTGAGACTGACACTGCGACCCAAACTGATTAGGAGATCCAAAAGCATTGGGGACCAGTTGCACACCCTGAATCTGAGCATGGCCCATTTGAGGTGCTGGAGGAGGAACCTTACCTTGCACATTCACATCCATCCCTTTCATCCCATGTATTTGATAAGTAGGGGGGAGATGTAATATCAATGGTGGGATTCAGAGCGAGGGAAACATTTTTGGTCCCATAATCAGCGTTGTTAGTACCAATGATCTCTTCGTAAGACCCATCTTCATGACGAATGACCACAATCCCTCGAACGCTCATTGCTTCCACAAACCTAGCATTCGTTTCCTCTTCTTGAGCCTTAGCAACTTGGGCGAGCAACTGAGCTTTGCATTCACGAACCAAGGAAGCCTCAAGAGAAGCTCGCAACTCAATCACAGAAAAGTCATTCAGATTCAGCTGACCCGAGGCAAAGGAATCTCCAGACTGGGCGGACGACACATTCCCTGTACGAGACATCTTGGATACCAAAAAAGATGAGAGTTCTGCAAGAAACTACAACTACCTCAGAGATGTAAACCAAACGAGCACTGGAAGTCGGAGCACGTACCCAACTTGCCGCAACTACAGAGGTAGTTATGGATTGATAAGGTGGTATAGGAAAGAGCCTTGAGAAGGTACGGGAGAGGGAGGAATGGAAAGGACTCATGCAAACATCTTATTTATGTTCAAGTAGAAATCGGTGTCTTTTAAGTCCTAAATAAGGTTGGAAAAGGATAAGCCTTTATTTTTGCATTCTAAGAGCTCGGGGGAAACTTAAAGATGCAACATTCAAATTATACCAAATGTTTTGCATAGAAATTAATAATAGGTAATAATACCTAAACAAGACCTAAGCACAATATGGGACGGACGAGTTATCCAAATTTCTGGGGAAATTTGGGCAGCATAACGGGTATTCTTGAAGAATTTCAAAGAAAAATCCGGTATGACCTCTCGTCGGCGCACGGTGACAATGCGGCATGATCTCTCGCTAGAACATGTCACGAGAGTGACATGTCCCCACGTGAAATCATGTTGCATTGGCAACATGCCTACAAGTTCAAGGTTTTGGGATAGGTATATATGTCCTATTATAAATTTTGAAACGACTCATTTTAATGTAATTTTATAAATGTTGTATCCAAAAACAAACCATCGGGTAAGTTTTACAAGTGTGGCTCCACCTATGATGCACTAGGGGGATAGGTTTGACATTAGGCGCTCAAGCGTAGGCGACTTATATCACCGTCCGCGATGCCATCAATCGCACCAAATGGGCTCTAAATCTATGTGACGTAGTGTGAGGGTGGCTATGTTCTTTATTTATGAAAAATGATTTTTGAATCCATATTTTTTTTATTTTCTTTTTATTTGAAAAGGAAAAGCAAATGGAAAAAAGACACACACAGATACAGATTAACAAGGTACAATAATCAACTGCACACTCCGATCCGAAGGGACTGTCCTTAGCCAAAAACCTGCACAACTGCTCAGTGGCTAGTTTTGTCGCGTGACACAGGACAGAATAGTCCAAGACTGTCGCACGACTTGGCTAGCCACTGAACCAGAACCAAAAACAGGAATCCAGCCCCTGCCTCCTCATGGCAAGGAACAAATCACAACACCAAAGCACAACAACAATAACAACATGAAGCACACAAGGGCACACAAATCTCATAATCCCATAAAAATTCATATACCACACAAAGTCATTAATGATGCACACAAAATGAACACATTGGATGTTTACAAGAAAAGAAAGCTTGAACCTCTTTTGAAAACCAGTTTCAAGTTCCCAGCAGAGTCGCCACTGAATGTGCACTCGCCGAAATTTTTAGGAAAAATCTCATTTTTGGGAGTCGCCACGCCATGTTTTAAGGTACACTTTGAAAAACCATTTGATAAGAGAATTGGGTTCGGGGGTCAGGTTACGTGTTGGGAAGAACTTGAGAGTTCACCCAACACGCCTCGTCCGTAAACGATTCTTTCGGAATAAACATCCAAAACATTCACGGTGTGTGCATACATTAATGACAACAAGTGTGGTAAATGAATTTTATTAATAACATGAGATTTCTACAACTTGTGAACCACATAGAACAATGGGGGGCCACATCCCAGATTACAGATCTGAAAACAACTTACAACTGGAAAAGGGTTTCTGCAGATTGGCACGATGTGTCGCGTGACATAGGATCTGCCTGGTGAGTTGTGTCGCGTGACACAGGACTCCTCAGGGCAGATTGTGTCGCGTGACTTCCTATCTGCAGCAACCTTACAAACTGAACAGATATCAAACTAAGATCTAATCAGATCGAATTACGATAGCAATTCAACTCAGATAGTCACGAATTAACAACGAATTGACCAAAGGGGTGTGGATATGGGGAGATCCACACTCCCTTGGCAAGCAATTCACCAATTCAATGAGATCAAACTATGAACAAGCAATTAAACTAAACAGATCAATTAAACAGTGATATGGCGATTGTGATTCGATAATTAGGAACAGATGGAGTATAATTATCGAATCAAATGAAGATATATTGCATGGATTATGAAAGTAGCAAAGTAGTATGAGAGAGAAGAGAGGGATGAAGTGGTTACCCTTATAGATCCATGAATTCTATGCCCAAGTTAGGTATAGAACCCTTCTGAACAGCTTCTGGACTGAATTGAGCTCGGGAGGAGTGGTGGATTGGAGATCTAGTGGTGGTGTGTGAGTTGAATTGGATTGAAGGAGAGAAGGAGGGAGTTGGGTATGAGAGAGAGAGGAGGTTTGTGTGTTTTGGGAGAGAGAGGGGATTCTGGGTGTATTTTGGCAGGATAACAATAGGGAGTTGGAAAAGGGATCCAGATATGAGAGGGGTAGGGTCTTATTTATAGGCTGCTGATGATGGGCAAGTAATGTCGCATGACCTTCTGCTTCCATTTCCATGGCTCGAGATGTCGCACGACCAAGCAAGCCAATAACCGTTTCTGGCGCCAAAACCTGGTTCTGGAACATTCCAAGTTAATTCCCAATAAGTTCAAACTGAATAATACCTTATAGGTCCTTTTGCCTGAGAAAAATACTTAAAAGTACTTCCTTCGCAAGAAACTTATAAAAAGTTTCCGGAAGTCTCGAAATGGACCAGGAATTTACCAAAATGCCCCTAATGCAATTTTTGTATTAAAATGCACCTATAAAGGGTCGCGAATCGGATTGGCGTACTCACACTATCGATTAGAATCGACAATATGTAATCAACCATGTCTAGTATACACTAAGAGAACAATAGGAATGCAACTGAAATATCTCAACTATCGACAATTCAAGCAATTTTAATAGACAAATATGATATTTACAAAATCATATAATAGTGCATTTCAAGACTGTCCACACGGACAATTTAAGAATCAATGATTACATGTTGACCTCAACATGATAAGTTAAAGATTGTTAAACGAGTTTCTAAGCTTTTGTGTTGCACACAACCGTCACAACGTTACGTCGTAACATTAATTTTTATTCATTATTGTAAAATGCATAATTTTACAATAATGAATTAACACACACATCTATCACATTTTTTAAATTATTAATATTGAGAATAATTTTAAATATTAATATTTAATTTTTTGTTGTAAAATATATAATTTTACAATGATGAATTAACATTTATACATGGTACACCCATTAAGGATTCTTGAACGGGTTTCTAAGCTTTTAAGTTTATTCGGGAGTGGTATACAAATGCAATTGAGATGAAGTGACCATAACTGTATGAGAACCAACATTGGAATGGTCAAGTTAGACAATGAAACGACGTCGAACCCTAGCTATATCTTTTAGGAGTATACTCCTAAAAGATTTTATTATTATTCTATTATCGAACCCTAGCCATAGTATCCAGATATTAGACTTTTTTTCATTCAATTTGTTAATTGTTTTAAAAATACCTGCAAACATGTACTGAAGACATGGACTGAAAAACATGGATTCTGAGTGGATCGGGAGGACTATTTGATATATCTAAATAATAGACTGGTTTCTAATTTCATGCATTTATATTCAATTAGGGGTAAAAATAAGGCCAAATTAATGCAATGGGTGTTATTAGAATAATAAATGAACCTATAATCTTTATGAACCACGCCAAACCTTTTAATGAACCTCATGGTATAACTTAAACAAGCAAACTAAATCAAATTTTCATTTAAGAAAAAGTGAAGTTGACTCTGATAAATACAAAAAAAAATTGATTCATTATATGGATGGCGGGAGTAGCAGTTAAAGAAATTGTCAAAACCAAGACAATCATTTCAACAGTATGAAAGAAGCAACGCTAGAACACTAGAAATGTAGAAAAATGTTGACCTAACAACAGGGAAACCAACATCAACCAATGTCAAAACTGAAAGAGGTAGGTTATGATCCTTCCATAAATTATATGTGCGCATATAAGGAGCAATGCTGCCAAGAAATCTGAGAGTCAATGGAAATGAATGAGCTACCCAAAAATCAGTAGAGAAGCTCCCATGATACAGGAGCATTAATTTTTATTGAGTCATTCCACTGTGGAAGAAGTCTTGTTTTTTTGTGATAGTTGTGAAGCTTGCTGACGGGGGCAACATTTTACGCGAATAGGTTCCAAAGGCCTTTATCTCTAATCTCTAATCTCTAAGACAATAAACAACCTTTTCCATTTAACTGATAACATATCCAATAGTCAACAAAGGACAGTCCGAAGAAATCCCCTTAACCCTATTCTAGCTAGATTAATAAATTATTTTAAGACAACCTCATTTGGATAATTATTGACCAGACATTATAATGGAGAATGAGGATATCTTCACTTCCACGAATATCTTCCCAGCAGACCCTAAGGTTTTTCCTTGGCCACTTCAACTTAAAATCTTTGTGCAAAATCAAAATCAAACCGAAATCAAACCAAAATCTGAGTTTCCAAAATTTAGGCAAAATCGAAATCAAATCAAACTCAAATATGGGTTTACAAAATCGAACCCTAACACATAATCTAGCACAAAGATGCACAAATTAGATTTGCTAAAAATTAAACCTATATCTAAACCCTAGATGTTAGATCTAAACACAAACACAGAGGGATGGTGGCCATGGAGTATAGATCTGGAGAGAGATCGAGAGTACACTTACCGGAAAGAGAGAGAGAGAAAGTGTGTCCAAACGATGTGTGTGTGAGTGAGGATGGCGGCGGCCACTTCGTGGCGGTGGAGAGGGTGGACGGCAATGATGGAGGATTGGAGGAAGAGGGAATAGAGAGAGAGGCTGAGGGAAGAGAGAGAGATCGAGAACAGATGAGAGATCGTAAAGTTTATGTGAACGAATTTATACTTAAACAAAGTCTTTCATAAACAAGTAATTATTATTATTAATAATAATAATAATAATAATAATACTTTTTTTACATTATTAAATTTTTATTATATTTAAAAGACATTATTTAATTTTCTTAGTGAATTTTGTTTTGGAAACTATTTTCTTAGCAACCGAGGAAATCAAGAAGCTGAATCTCAAACTCAAAGAAGCAGAACAACAGTTAACCGATCAAGCTACTCAGTTCAGAAAAACCAACACCGAAAGGATCAAGATCAAATCTGAAAATGAGTTGTTGAAGAAGATGCTAGCTGATCGTGAGTCTGACAAGTCTGCCAAGAAGAAGAGAAAAAGAGATGAGAAGAAAGAGAAGAAAGCAGCCAAGAAGTCAAAGTCTGAACCGGCAATCTCATCGGCTACCCCAGCAGATTCCAAAGACAAGCCCTCAACCGATGATCATGCTGCTGATCCAGTTTGAGAATGTAACCGATGATGTTTTTGTCTTTCAAATTCTTCCTAACCGGTTGTAGCCTTTATCAATGAGATCTCTTTGAACCTTAAACTCTTCATTTCAAATGTTTTACTTTTTGAACTTTCTTTATATATTTTTTGAATGTCTTTTCTCTGCTACTAATCGTTTTACCTTGCAGGATAAATTCATTCAAAAGATTTCTTTCCTTTAGTTTATTTTCTTAAGCTTTCATCTTGTTTGTAAAGCTTTGCTTAGGTAGCATCAAGTTGTCACTTGACTTAAGGAATGCCATAATTCAAAGATAAACTATTAGTCATTCTTTTACTGAGTCAAGAAGATGTTAACCTAGGATGATTAGACTTAAGCAATTAGGAGGAGATTGTTAGTCAAATATATGTTTAGCTTAGAATTGCTTAATCCCAATCACAATGAGCATTAATGAGGACCCCTAATTTTAATTAGACCCAATAGAATTTTTCTATGTATGATAAGTTCCCTTTCCCTTAGTGCTAAGTGCCAGTGTTTATAAATGTAATTTTCTCAAGATTCGAAGACTTGAAGACCTGAATATTTTTCCAATCACCAATGTGGTTACTGTGAATGTGTGCCCCAAATTTTTGTTTATTGGAATTCACGCGAGTTTGAAGACATCCGAGTTAATTGAAAAACGGAGTCGCCACGCCATTTTGATTACCTCAAAACTTTGAAAAAAAGGTTTTATGGGTTCGGAGGTTAAGTTACCCCTTGGGAAGAACGTTTGGCGTTCACCCAAAGTGCCTTGCCGGAGCAAGTCTCCCGAGATTTCATTAATCGTGTTTGCTTGCGTGCTTTCTTTGTGTGCATGTGTTTGAAAATAAAAGGGGGGAATGTCCCAAGTTGTCTTCCGGACGTACAAACCATTTGTTGGTTGTCGCTCGGGATTTCTTGGAATTTATGTATTTGGGATTATGATCCCGTCCTCATCCTATGACTTGTGATCATCACATTTTAAACCTCGGGACCCTCGGGACTTGCGTGATCGAGAGAATGACTCTCTTTTGGTCAAAGATGAGGTTCTTTAGGAAGGAATGTCCTTAGCCCATCAATCCTACGCTTTAAGACGGTCGAGCTCGTATAGAGGCTTCATACTCATTCTTAAACGATAATCGGAGATATAGGGTTCAAGGTTATCCTTTTCCTAAAGAAATCATGAACCTTTAATGGAAGGAACGATGCAAAGATGAGAACTTTTACACCGGTCCGTTCCAAGGTTGGGGAAAAGGGGGAATGCATGAAAAATGACTCTTTAATGAAAAGATGACATTTTGGTTTTAGCAAATGATGCTTTTTGATTGAAAGAAATGATCTTTATGCAAATGATGCATAAAGATAGGATTTTTATGCAAATGATGCATTAGAAAAGGGGGTTTTGATGCAAAGGATGCATTTTTATTGAAAAAAATTTGATCTTTATATGCAAATGATGCATAAAGATAACATTTTTATTGGAAAATAGGGATTTTAGGTGCAAAGGATGCACCTTTATGAAAAAGACTACATTTTTATGACAAATGAGGTCTTAATGCATGCAAAAAGGGGAAGGGGATGATAAAGATGTGATCTTTAAGCTACCAAGTCCCAAGCAATATAAAGACAATGCAATGAGCAATTTATAAAGCAATTAGGATGCAAGGATAGGGCGTGCGAGGTTACCAATGACTTCCTTTGCTTCTCGGGACGGAGCTAGGAGGAGAGGTCGATCTTTGGTCTTCAAGGAGGAGGGATGTAGCTTCTTGGCCTTCCTTCTTCTTCTTCTTGAATTCCCAGCTGTTTCTTCACGTATTACAGAGTGTATTGTGTATTTTTCTCATATATTGTGTGTGTGTTGAAATGGGTAGAGGAGGGCTCTATTTATAGGCAACTGGATAAGGCTAATGAAGCCGTGCGGCCGCAGCCCTTTGCAAATGAGGCCGTGCGGTCTTATCCATTGTGACTCAAAGATTCTAGAACCATGCAAGGTGGCATTATTCTAGAACCTTCTCCCTAATTAAGAAAAACGTGTTTCTTAATTAGAAGGCTCCTTCAGCCCTTAATTTTAATTTGGGACTGCTCCAGACATTTCCGAACACTAGGAAGGTCCGGGGAATTACCGGGAAACTTACCGAAATGTCGGGAAAATTAACCTAAGGCATGAGGGATTTGGGTACTTACAAGCCCTCGGCAACGTCACTTGCAAGGCGAGTGGGGTTGTCGATAGAAAAGGATCCGATCTCGGCGAATGCCGAGACGGATTGGGAGACCAAGGCGGTCGAGTGGCCGAACCTTTTGGAAGGCTACCTACGTATCCCTGAGGAATCAAGCCAGCCGTAGTTCGGAATTAGGATCCGCCGGGGAAAAGAAGAGAAACTGGTCTCTTGCTGGGAAAAAGAAGAGAAAATGACCTAGGAGGTCAAGCAATTGATCCTACTGGGGATATGCTAGGAGTGACCCAGGTGGTCGATATCTGAACTTCTATGAGGGGACGCTTTATCACTGAGGAGTGACAAAGAAACAGGGTGACCAAAGTGGTCGAATGGCTGGACCTTTTATAAAAGGCTACCTACGTATCCCGGAGGAATCAAGCCTTGATCGTAGTTCAAGCATCACTAGATAGTTAGGAACGATGTCTAGGATCCTTGAGATTTTGACAATTCGGAGGTCACACCTGATGAAGCTAGAGCTTATGGCGTTATCTCTTTATGACGGAGATAGAGGTAACTTAAGTTGGGAAACTTGAGCGTACGTCACTATTCGCGGATAGAGGTAGCACAAGTTGCAATGACTTGGGCATACGTCACTATTCGCGGATAGTGGTAGCACAAATTGGAATGACTTGGGCATACGTCACTATTCGCGGATAGAGGTAGCACAAATTGGAATGACTTGGGCATACGTCACTATTCGCGGATAGAGGTAGCACAAATTGGAATGACTTGGGCATACGTCACTATTCGCGGATAGAGGTAGCACAAATTGGAATGACTTGGGCATACGTCACTATTCGCGGATAGAGGTAGCACAAGTTGGAATGACTTGGGCATACGTCACTATTCGCGGATAGAGGTAGCACAAGTTGGAATGACTTGGGCATACGTCACTATTCGCGGATAGAGGTAGCACAAGTTGGAATGACTTGGGCATACGTCACTATTCGCGGATAGAGGTAGCACAAGTTGGGATGACTTGGGCATACTTCACTATTCGCGGATAGAGGTAGCACAAGTTGGAATGACTTGGGCATACGTCACTATTCGCGGATAGTGGTAGCACAAGTTGAAATGACTTGGGCATACGTCACTATTCGCGGATAGAGGTAGCACAAGTTTAGAGTTCTGACAATTCGGAGGTTGTCACCTAGCGTTATCTCGTTATAACGGAATTAATCTGGAGGCGATCGGGAATAAAGCTTGATTGCTAAAGAGATAAGGGATATTTTCGAAAAGATGTTATCTTGGTTAAAAGATAACGGAAATTGCATGCCCAAGTGGAAGGTCCAGGGCAGGATTGTAATTTCGCCGTAGCGAATGAAGCCGCCCGGCATGAGATGGAGAAAAAGGAGCCGTACGGCTAGAGACCTGTTTTTTCCAGATTATTTAAAACAGGTTTGAACGGGCATTGGGCATTATTGCCGCCCAAGAACTGCCGAGGAAGAGAGAGAGAAAGGAGAGAATTTCTTCAAAATTCTTCAATTCCCTTTGCTTCTATCGATTGGAATGGATCCGGAGGGCAATCCCATACCGAGGCAAGCAAGAAGAAACATCTCGGCGGCCGCGAGAAGGAGGAGAAAGGAGCTCGTTCGGACGGAGAGGAAGTATGACTTCCTTACGCCTCCATCGGAGCTTTACCCGGGGAGAAGGGAGCATAAATCAACGAACCCGCGATCGGTTGGGGTAAGCATTCTCATTTTGCTCAAATCCGATGATTTTGCTTGAATTTTGAATGATTTAGGGCTTGACCCGAATTTAGGAATTTTCTAGGATTTTCCTAGGATTTTTGAATGATTTTTTTTGAATGATTTTGAGATGCATGAACAACCTATGAGGCTAAGAATATGCATGTGCAATTTTATTTGATGAAAAATATGAGAATGACTCACTTTTTTCTCGCAAAATGAAGTAAGAATGAGAATTTTTCAAAATATGAGACGGAGTTCTTGCCTTGTGCTAGAACTAGGTCAAAATTCTGATTTTCAATGAGAAAACATGATTTTGGAAGATGAAAATGATTCATGCATGCCATTTTTTTGAAAGATAATGCTTATGTGCGAAGAATTGTGATTTTGTGCTTTAGGAAAGCAATGACGCATTTCAAGTGATGAAAGACACGTTTTTTGATGCGAATAATGCTAGAAAAACTTTTGTGAATGCTTTTCTTTTGAAAATATGTGCACTTTTGAATATATGCATGCTTTTGAAATGATATGAAGGACTGACGCTTCTTTTTGATGTGCTTGTCTACAGGAAAACAAGTCTAGAGGACCATCCGAGATAGCGGTCAAGCTTTGGCAGCGGATGCCGGATTTTGAGAAGAATGGGGTGAATCCTGCAACCGGTGAGGGCTACCGGCCCGGATGCATTTGTAGAGGCTATCGGCAGGGGTGTTCACATCACCTCTAAGAGCAAGGGCTTGGTCCAGCCCTTTCGAGTTCCGTGGGACAAGACACATAGCTTTCACCCGAGCCGGGAGAGCCGACAGTGACTCGCCGATTTCACAGCCTATTACCGGCCTACAGCTCACCGGGAGGCCCGTGACTTGGAGAGACCATATTACCGCCGAGGAGTTTCAGGCTTTGGTCGGGTTTGAGCCGATTCCCAAGGGGCCGGGATGGAGACGCGGAATGTCGAGGTGGCAGCCCGTACTTGCATGCGTAACTTTGTCGCTAATGATGTGATCGCCCAAAGCCACTCGGCTAGAGCATTCATATGGTTGATGCTATCACCACCATTTTTGCTAATTCTCGGGACACCGGCCATGACTTGCCTCCTCGACTCTCTCGGAGGATGTGGATGGGATAGGGACGGTCTCTTGGGGAGAGGCCGGATTGGCTGAGTTGTACTTCTCGTTGGACATGTACAATGAACAAAGCCGCTTCCATGGATCGCTTCTCATTTGCCCTCGAGGTAGTCTCCTTTCTTTTCTCCTTTTCTTTTCTGTCTTGAGACTTTTATAAGAGAGAGAATGACCTTTTGATGTTTTGAACATGCAGCCCGGTTTTGCGAGGTGATCGGGTTCTTCCCTTGGGAACCAGCAGAGTGATGTCACCATCTTCCCCGCTATGGTTCGCCGGAGGGGAGATGCGAGAGATAAATTCACTGGGAAGACCCGGATTACCTTCGACTACAAAATGGTGAGGCCGGTCATCAATGTGGATGGGCACGATGGAGTGGACTTCTACCCCCGGGCAGTGTATCCGGAGATCTTGGCCGGGAGATGCCATCGAGGTGACGAGGCGCAGGAGGTGGCTCACTGGCCGACATGTGATGTCATCTATCCGGGGACCGCTTTCGAGGCAAAGATGGCCATGTCCCTCCATCGACGCCATTACTCCTCCAGATCCTCCAAAGACGGATGCTACAGCCAGTGGACCGGCCGTAGGATGAGATTGCTAGGTACCAGTGTGTATAGCTGCAGAGGAGTATTTTGATATGGACACCCCTACGCCGTGTTTGTGGAGCAGCCGCCCGAGGACGCCACGTAAGCTAGTGAAGCCGGCGGTCACTGTGGATATGGGGAGGATGAGCCTATCGACCCGCCGATCCCTCCCGCGCATCCGTCCTATGTGATCCATGGAGTGCCGAGGAGGATGAGGATACTGTCCCCGATGCTAGGGAGCCCCAAAGACACCTTGCCGCCCGATAGCACCGTAAGTGTACTTTTAGGGTCTTATTCCCTTTTTAGCTTTCGCATTTTCGCTTTTGCAATTTTCTCGAGATTTTCCGAGATTTTTCTCTTTTTTTTTTTTTTTTCTCGTGTTCCACTGCACTTACGATAGGCCGGTCAAAGTGCAGAATAGGGATGGAAGGACATGTGCCTGCCTCTTCGAGGAAGCCGGCCTGCGCTTCAAGGCGGCAATGATGCACAGGAGCTCGGGCGCAAGAGACGGCACGTCTGGGGCACAGCCTACCTCATCGGCCTCGGAGTACTCTTCCAAAGGCCATGCCTCGGGGCGGGGACCCAACGCCGACATTCCGGGAGCAACTGGGCCGAGTACGGGCACGATAATGTCCATTTGTCCGACTTGAGCGACTGTGGAGGACTTGATGAGGGAGGCTAGCATTTATGAGCCGAGCGATGAGGAGGAAGAAGAATCGGAGGCCTAAGAGGTCTCTAGAATAGATTTGGAACGAAAACAAACAATGAACAATTTTTATGCACACTTTGTTTATTTTTTGCTTTATTTGGGCGCCGATGGGGCGAAAACATTGTATTTACATTTTATTTACTTTTCTAATTTATGCTTTCTCAATTTGCATATTATCTGAGCCTTGGGGCAACTTTTTTGCTTGGAATTGGGGCTGAAACTGGGCCAAAATGATTTATAATGATGTGTGAATGCTTGAATGGCTCTGGATATGTTTTTGTACAGTGTTTTGGTTGAAAAAGTGGGGTGAAAACTCCCTTGGGCGCAACTTTGGTTGCCGCAGAATTTTTTCCGCAGAGGGCTAATGTAGCCGTGCGGCATGGCCTTGAGGGCAAAATGAAGCCGTGCGGCTTACGCCTGTCTCGAGCCGGTTATTTTCCTCGAATAAAAGCAAGGCTTGGCCATTTCATTTCATTTTGACTCTAGACTTGTCCCAATTGTTCCCAGAGCATATTTTGGACCTAAAAGCACCATCTTTGAACACTTTGCGATGGAGAAGCTCGTCAGATTGCAAAGGGGGAAGCGAGACCATTTTCTATCCGGTCTTCAATCTTGGGCGAGACATAACTTCCAAAATCACAAGGGACTGCTTGATTCTTCCTTCAAGATCAAGTCTTTATGGCATTTGAGGGATCTCCCGCCCGATTGGGACTCCGTTGAGAGCCGCAAAGAAAGTTCGGGACGTCCGGAGACATGTTTATCGCTTCTCTTACAACGAAATTGTCCCAACGCACGAAGACTTCAGAGCCTTGATTGGGGGTCCCGAGACCGAGGCTATATCTATTCCGCCGATCGGAGACGCGCCTGACGGTAAAGCTTGCATCTTTTCGCAGATTCCTTTGGGAGAGGCCGAGAGGATGATGGTAGCCCTGATAGGATTGACCTTTCGATATCCCGGCAGTGTTTGGGTCTCCAGATATGGCCGCGACCACGGTGGCTATGGATGCTTTCATTCTCTCGCGTATTCTCTCGTCTCGTTCACCGCCGAGTCCGTGGGATCTCGTCATAGTGGCCTCTTGGACATGGTCGAGATCGTGTGGCTGGGAAGGATATTGTCCCGCCGGTTTTGGGAGAGACATTTCATGGGATTGATAGGATGGTTCGGGAGACCGCTTTCATGAGGTCCGGGAGTCCGGCTATGTTGACTCGTGGCCGCAGGAGAGGCTCTGGCTTTGCCTCGGGCTTTGCCGACTCTGCCCTTGGGTGATTTCTCGGAGAGGTGCACCTAGGCAAGCAGAACAGGTAGCCGGGAGCCGATGATGGCTAGGCTATCCACTTCGGACATCCGTTGGTGGATACCACATTGGAGGTTGCGTACCAGAGGATATTTCAGAGTCTTATGCCGTGAGGGTTCCGTGATTCTCGCCGGTCGTCCTTCTACATACCCCGCTTGGTATCCAGGCGCTTTGGGGCTTTACAGGAGCCATTGAGTGATTGGGAGGACATCCGGACCATGGAGGTGGTGTCATTGGATATGAGAGATCCAACAGCCTTCTCTTTCTTCTCGAGGGCTTGGACACATACCGCTTTCCCACCCAGGGCTATCTTCGAAGGTGAAGAGCACCATCTTGACCACCGTCTACTTGACCGGTACGAGAGGGAGATGGGAGCGACTCGGTTATCTTGGAGGATAGACGTCGAGCTTTACTGGGAGCCGATCGTGACTCGAGTAGGACTCGAGGGAGACCGAGGCTAAGGCGAGTTGCCATAACCAATTAGGTGACTTGGTCGAGATATGGAGGCTCTGGTACAAGAGATTGTCCGAGGTCGCTCCTTCGACCGAGGCTCAGAGGGAGGAGGTGCGGACTCGTGCTCGTATAGAGAGAGCACTCATTGACACGGGGTTGGTAGAGGCTCCAGTGAGGATACCAGAGGTCGGGATGAGAGATACCGACATTATTGAGAAGAAAAGGAAGAAGACTCGACGAGGCCGAGGAAAAGGGAAGAAGACCGAAGAAGACTCGCCGAATGACGATCGACAAGTCTTTTCTCAAGATCCTCTTATTGCCATTTGCAAACACATTAGTTTATTTAGGCATTTTATTGTATTTTAGATCTTTTTAGCAAAGTTAGCAGAGTTAAGAGGTAGACCGTGCTTGAACTCATCAAGAAGTTTTTAACTTGTAATGAACAAGGCATATTATCTTAAAAATTAATCAAGACACATTTCATGGAAATTCAAATGTCTTTTTTTTTTTATTGATCAGGACATATTTCATGGAAACTTAATCGTCCTTTTTATTGTTTAGACCGAACCATATATGGTCGCCTACGTTCCCCTTTTACAAGAAAGGCTAAGGGGCTCAGTCTACGTAGTTCATTCCGTGAACCAAATTTTTTTATGTGCACTGTTTTTTGCCTAGACCGCCCTTTTTGGGGTTTTCAAATTTAGCCGGGCATTACTCTTTTGCACTAAGATTTTTTTCTTTTTTTTTTTTTTTTTTTTTTTTTTTTATGTGCAACCCCGTCTTTTGCCTAGACCGCCCTTTTTGGGGTTTTCACTTAGCCGGGCATTACTCTTTTTGCACTAAGATTTTTTTATTTCTTTTTTTTTTTTTTTTATTTCCTTTTTTTTTTTTTTTTTTAGACATAGTATCTTCGGAGTTTATCATCGTTGACTGGGTGGACAAAGGGATTGCCATCCAAGTCTCGCAAGCTTCATTGCTCCTCCCGACGCATCTTCGCACCACATAAGGGCCGATCCAGACGGGTTCCCATTTTCCTGTGGGGTTATCTCGGTAGGGGCTTTACTTTCAAAGCACTAAGTCGCCCTCTTTGATGTCTCCGGCCTTGACCTTTTTATCAAACGCCCGGCCATTCGCCTCCGGTAGGCTCGGATGTGTTCCATGGCTTTTAGCCTTCTCTCGTCAAGGTGGCTAACTCATTATGCCGGCCGCGCAACCATTCCACTTCATTGACACTGCTTTTCCAGGAGGACCCTTAATGACGGGATTTCCAACTCCACCGGTAACACCGCTTCCATCCCGTAAGTTAGGGCAAAAGGAGTTTCTCCCGTGGCCGTTCCGACAGACGTTCGTAGCCCCGCAGTGCTAGGTGCAGCTTTTCGGGCCAATCACGACCACGGATGGCCATCTTCCTGATGATCCGCTCGAGTGTCTTATTAGCAGCCTTCCACGGCTCCATTGGTCCGAGGTCCGTACGGGGACGACTTGTGGCGAGTAACTCGAATTCTCGACAGCTAGCCTATCGCAGCCTTCCTTCGAAGTGTGACCCATTATCGAAATGATCTCGCTGGGCACCCCATATCTCGCACATTATGTTTTCTTTGATAAACCGGGCCACTTTTCTCGGAAGTGAGGACCTTGTAGGACTTGGCCTCTACCCACTTGGTGAAGTAGTCGATGGCTACCAACACGAACTCGTGCCCATTGCTCCTGGGCCGGGATATTTTCCCTATCACGTCAATGCCCCAAGTTGCAAACGGCCAAGGAGTCGTCATGCGCAAGACAGTCATGAGGTGGGAGATGGTTGAGGTTGGCAAACCGCCGGCACTTGTCGCAGTTCGGACGTGCCGAACGCACCTGTCTCCATGGAGATCCAAGAGTAACCCATTCTCGAGGATCACTTGCATCGTGGCTCGGCATTCATGTGAGGACCGCAGGGACCATTGTGGACTTCGGCCATCAACTCTCCGGCTCTTTCTTGAGTGACACATAAGAGGAGTGGTCCTTGATACCGCTTCTTGTATAAGTTGCCTCCTAGAATGACATAATGAGAAGCCAACCTTTTCGTGGCTTGTAAGCTCTTGGCTCGATACCTTCTTTCGGTCTACCTTCTTCGTCTCCGAAAGCCGACTCTCCGTCTTTGAGGAATTGGTAACTGATTGTACCAAGGTTCCTTTATAGGCTCGGGTCCTGTGTCCACTTCACAACAAAGGCCGGGGCTTCTCTTCTACCCACTCGAAGGGCTTTATGGCTTTTCCCTCGGGGATCTCTACCAATGAAGCTAGAGTAGCTAGGGCATCCGCGAACTGTTCTTTTCCCTCGGCAAGTAGTGGAAAGTCACTTCTCCGAACCGTCCACCAACTCCTCCATATGGGCATGATATCGTTGCAGATTAGGGTCTATGCCTTCCACTTGTTGGAGACTTGGTTGATGATCGTGGCCGAGTCTCCGTAAACTTCGAGCTCCTTGACATTTCTTTCTAAGGCGGCCTCCAAACCAAAGAATGCAGTGCTTCATACTCGCGACATTGTTCGTGGCAGAAAGTTCAACTTGAGGGCTATGGGGTATGCTCATCTTTCGGATCGACCAATAGCATTCCTACACCATTTCCTCTTTTGTTAGCGGCTCCGTCAAAGAACAATTGCCATCTATTTTCAGCTCAACCGCAAAGATCCCTTCATCTCGGAAATTGGGGTTCGTGCCCTCTGTCTTCATTACTCGGGGAAATTCGCCAGTGATCCGACAATGCTTGACCCTTGATGGCCTTTCCGGTCACATAGTTGATGTCGTATTCTCGCCAAGAAGAAGGACCACTTCGCTAGACGCATCGAGAGGGAAGGCTTGTCAAAGATGTACTTGATGGGGTCTATTTTCGAGACCAAGTTCACAGGTGGGCTTGCATATAATGCTTCAACTTGCCGACTACCTGCACTACCCCGCACAAGTCTTTTCACATGCCGAGTAATTGAGCTCACTCCCCGTAGCTTCCTACCGACAAAGTAAATGGCTTTTTCTACCCGAGAGTCTTTCTTTTCTGAGCAAGCATAGCCCCAACCGCCGTGTTCATGGATAAAGTGAGATAGAGCGTAAGAGGCTTCGTCTATGTGGGGGCATAGTACCGGGGATGTACTAAGTATGCCTTGATCTCGGTCAAAGGCATCCCGGCATTCTTCGGTCCATTCTGTGTCCACATTCTTCTTCATGAGCTTGAAGATGGGCTCGCACATAGTGGTCAACCGATTGACGAAACGGCCGATGTATTGCAATTTACCCATGAAGCTCTTGACTTCCGTCCGGGTTTGAGGTGGCCTCATATCCATGATGGCTTTGATCTTTCGGGGTCAACTTCTATACCTCGCTCCGTGACCATGTACTCCGAGCACTTTTCCCTTGTCACTCCGAAGGTGCATTTGGCAGTGGTTTAGTCTCATGGAATGCCGTCTCGCCTCTCAAAGAACTTTCGTAGGTCAACTAAGTGCCGCCCACCTTCTCCTTTGGAGTGGATTATCATGTCATCTACGTAGACCTCAATCTCCTTGTGGATCATGTCATGAAAAAGTGCGGTCGCCGCCCTTTGGTAAGTAGCCCCGCATTCTTGAGCCCGAATGGCATTACCGTATAACAAGAGGTTCCCCATGGTGTGGTGAAGGCCTGTCTTTTCTTGGTCTTCCTCGGCCATCTTGATCTCGGTTGTAGCTCGCAAAACCATCAACGAAGGATTTGACTTCGTAGTTGGCAAGTGGAGTCCACCAGGATGTCTATGTTTGGCAGGGTAGTCGTCTTTGGGCCGGCCTTGTTCGGATCTCGGAAATCCACACAAAGAAGCCGCACCTTCCCATTGGCCTTGGTTACGGTCACGATGTTGGACAACCATGTCGGGTATTCAATAACTCGATGAACCCTACCCGCAGTAGCTTCTCAATTTCTTCTTTGACCCGTAGAGACCATTCCGGCTTAATCTTTCTCGCCGCTTTACCGGCTTAGCATCTCGGTGCTAGAGGGATTCTCGTGCTCTACTATCGAACCTGTCTAGCCCCGGCATATCCTTGTATGACCATGCAAACACGTCGACGTATTCTCTCGAGCGGCTCGATCAACTCTGTCCCTTTCAACCCCCGGAAGAAGCTTCCAATGCGTGTCTCTTTAGGTTCCTCAATAGTACCCAAGTTCACACTTATCAAAACCTCCTCGGCAGCTGGGCCCGGTTTTCCTCTTTTCGAAACCCGCTTAAAGATTTCTTTAATGTAGTGTTCGTTTAGTGTGTTTGCATCTTGTTCAAATGATTCATTATTAACCGTTGTTAAGTTTTGAGTTAATTTATCATTTGTTAAGTTGGCAATAAGAGGATAATCGTAAAGATTTGTCATTTCATTCAAAATAAGGGGAAAGATGACATCGATTACATTTTCATAATCCTCAGGCGTGAGGCGTGAGGCCTTCGGATGACTTCCGAGGACCGGAATTCGAAGATTCCCGACTCAACCGAATAGACAACACAGACTCGGACCCTACACTACTTATTGACTCGAGGGGGACTTGACAAGGGTTGGACCGGGATCTCACTCCTTCTTGCCGTTGCCCCGGGAGTAGCAGTCTTGTCGCCGTTCTTCAGAAGGTGGAGACTTCGAACCGATCAAAAGCTTGCCGGAAATCATTAATGTGCCGCATCTGTGGAAAGATGGTGAGGGGAACTAAAGTAACTTGTTGCAATC
The DNA here is from genome assembly GCA_022495995.1 of Adenophora triphylla var. japonica. NCBI lineage: Eukaryota > Viridiplantae > Streptophyta > Magnoliopsida > Asterales > Campanulaceae > Adenophora > Adenophora triphylla. Next base: position 200,096 of record JAFEMH010001534.1, on the reverse strand, counting down.
TTTCAGCTAGCTCTTCCGTAGCGACTGGCCTCATTGATCGAAGGGTCCGGCTCATCTTATCAATGCACCGCCGATAACTCATTTTCTCTTACCGATCTTGGACACCACAACCTTGTCGGTGTAGCCAATGAAGGGTTGGCCTGGATAATGCCGATGAAGTCTTCTTCGTAGGGGATCTTAATTCTTCCTTGACCGGCTACGTATTCAATAGGCTTTCGTGTTCTCGCTTCTAGATCTCGCTAGCTTCTCATTGAACTTCACGATGGCCACAAATTCAGCACTTTCTCGTTTCAAGAGGATCACCGTACATGGGGGTATCAGCCGGATCGTGCTTGGGGTGACGGGTTCCTTGACAGTTCCTTGGCATAATTGACATAGTAGTCGAACTTGCCCGAAGGCCCTCCCAAAGTTCCTCCGCTCTTGTCCCCAGCTTCGTATCTTTCCTTAAGCTTCGCCGTGTGGACTTTCTCTTCTTCTTCTTCTTCCTTGAAGGAGCGTCCTCATTGATCCATTCTTGATACTCATACTCTAGGCTCTTCGCAATCACATACATCATACCGTATGTGAGGCTTGGGTTGAATCTGGGATAGCCCCTCCAACCGCTTGGTTATTACCGTTGTGGATTACCATGTTGGCCATTTTGACACCGAAAAGCCGACAAAACCGAGGATTCTCGCGAACCGTCCGAGGATTCTCGCGCTAACAAGTCGCCGACCCGGTGTTCTCACCCACTTCTTTCTCGCCGCGGGAAAGGGATAGGAAAGGTTTAGACTCGGGGTAGGTGTTTAGTCAAGGCTCGTGCAATATGCAAATTAGAATCTTCAAGTTTACTTAAAACAGTTGTCTTTTATTAATATCTATTTGGTTGGAAAAGGGGTTTTGCCCTTCTTTTCGTAACTACACTAGATCCTCGGATCGCTGGGTTCCGTCACTACGTCTATAAGCCCCTCGTATTCCACTCCGTATTTCGACCTCCCAGGTGGACACCCTGGCGAGGGTCCTATAGGGCACGCGGATCCCACCGACCGAGAGTAAAGAACGCTCCTATCGGGTCTAGCGGGTCATAGGACCTTTCAACGCACGAGCGATGCGGATTATAGTCAAGGCAATACCGGAAAGTCTCGTCTCTCGCCTTGACGGATCTTTGACAGAGTTTCGCTTGAGCGAATGACGGTTTTTGACTTTCGGTAATGTCCGAGAATATAATAGGCATGGGTCGGGCGGCAAAAGCCGGATGACACAAAGGTCACATTGAACTTCGTTGCATACGCAAAGTGCGTGAGTCGAATCGAAGTCAATGCCGGCCAAGATCTTGCCAATTTTTCCTTGTCGGAATTTTGACAGAGCTTCGCTTGAGCGAAAGATCTTTTGATTTTTGGCAAAGACTTGGTCTTGACTCTTACGCATTCCGTGCGGGTCAAGGTCAATAGTCAATGTCTGAGTCAAGATTCCACCGGTTTTTCCTTGTCGGAATTTCGCAGAATTTCGCTTGAGCGAAAATCTTGGCTTCCGTTATGAGCTAAGGCTTGACCTTTACGTGGGTATGCAACCGGGCTATATGACACGGACTAGACCAAAAACCAACCAAAAGTCACGGTTTTTTGAAACGTGTGACACGGATCGTGCATTGGTCGACACCGGCCGCCATGGGGAGGTTGGGATGATTCCGTGCGCGCCCGGGAGCATCGTAAGGCTGTCCGTGATCACTGGAACCACCCTCGGGTTTGAAGGACGTGCGTGCAAAAGTGTACAGGGATATATCAAAGTGCGCGTAGTGTGCGGTCTCCTAAAAATGTTCCTTTTGAGTTAAAACAGAGATTTTCATAAATGTGTTTTAAAGGAATGATTTTCGGGACGGGGAAAAATGCAACACATAAGCACGTAAATTTTCTCGGGAGCCCCGTCACTCATGGAGCCGAATAGCCCCAAGCCGCTAGGACTGCCAGATTAACCATGATTTTTCCTGGTGGAATTGCCACTGAGGTCGTATGGTCAGAATCCTATGAGGATTGAGCCGTACGACTGCATGGATCAATTTTCCAGGTTCCACTCCTTTTGCTATTTTTTTCGGGTTATTTCCCGTTCAGAGTATGCACAGATTCCAAGATGCAAATGATGCAATGCATGGTAAAGAAAGCAAGCACGATTAATGAAATCTGCGATGGGAGTCTAACCCGCTTCAAAGGGAAAAGCTTTCTTCTATTTTTTCAAAATTATTTTTTTCGAAAAAGGGATACTGGTACGTGGGATTGTTAAACCACCTTGTTATCCCAAGCCCCGGGTTAGGGAGCGATACAGGAAGGGTAAGTGGGGTCCACCTATATACCAAGTATCGACTTTTGTTTTGAAATATAAAGCTTTTCTCCTTTGGGTTTCCCCAGCGGAGTCGCCAAACTGTGAATGTGTGCCCCAAATTTTTGTTTATTGGAATTCACGCGAGTTTGAAGACATCCGAGTTAATTGAAAAACGGAGTCGCCACGCCATTTTGATTACCTCAAAACTTTGAAAAAAAGGTTTTATGGGTTCGGATGTTAAGTTACCCCTTGGGAAGAACGTTTGGCGTTCACCCAAAGTGCCTTGCCGGAGCAAGTCTCCCGAGATTTCATTAATCGTGTTTGCTTGCGTGCTTTCTTTGTGTGCATGTGTTTGAAAATAAAAGGGGGGAATGTCCCAAGTTGTCTTCCGGACGTACAAACCATTTGTTGGTTGTCGCTCGGGATTTCTTGGAATTTATGTATTTGGGATTATGATCCCGTCCTCATCCTATGACTTGTGATCATCGCATTTTAAACCTCGGGACCCTCGGGACTTGCGTGATCGAGAGAATGACTCTCTTTTGGTCAAAGATGAGGTTCTTTAGGAAGGAATGTCCTTAGCCCATCAATCCTACGCTTTAAGACGGTCGAGCTCGTATTGAGGCTTCATACTCATTCTTAAACGATAATCGGAGATATAGGGTTCAAGGTTATCCTTTTCCTAAAGAAATCATGAACCTTTAATGGAAGGAACGATGCAAAGATGAGAACTTTTACACCGGTCCGTTCCAAGGTTGGGGAAAAGGGGGGAATGCATGAAAAATGACTCTTTAATGAAAAGATGACATTTTGGTTTTAGCAAATGATGCTTTTTGATTGAAAGAAATGATCTTTATGCAAATGATGCATAAAGATAGGATTTTTATGCAAATGATGCATTAGAAAAGGGGGTTTTGATGCAAAGGATGCATTTTTATTGGAAAGATTTGATCTTTATATGCAAATGATGCATAAAGATAACATTTTTATTGGAAAATAGGGATTTTAGGTGCAAAGGATGCACCTTTATGAAAAAGACTACATTTTTATGACAAATGAGGTCTTAATGCATGCAAAAAGGGGAAGGGGATGATAAAGATGTGATCTTTAAGCTACCAAGTCCCAAGCAATATAAAGACAATGCAATGAGCAATTTATAAAGCAATTAGGATGCAAGGATAGGGCGTGCGAGGTTACCAATGACTTCCTTTGCTTCTCGGGACGGAGCTAGGAGGAGAGGTCGATCTTTGGTCTTCAAGGAGGAGGGATGTAGCTTCTTGGCCTTCCTTCTTCTTCTTCTTGAATTCCCAGCAGTTTCTTCACGTATTTCAGAGTGTATTGTGTATTTTTCTCATATATTGTGTGTGTGTTGAAATGGGTAGAGGAGGGCTCTATTTATAGGCAGTCTAGATAAGGCTAATGAAGCCGTGCGGCTGCAGGCCCTTTGCAAATGAGGCCGTGCGGTCTTATCCATTGTGACTCAGCATTCTAGAACCATGCAAGGTGGCATTATTCTAGAACCTTCTCCCTAATTAAGAAAAACGTGTTTCTTAATTAGGAAGGCTCCCTTCAGCCCTTAATTTTAATTTGGGACTGCTCCAGGACATTTCCGGAACACTAGGAAGGTCCGGGGAATTACCGGGAAACTTACCGAAATGTCGGGAAAATTAACCGGAAGGCATGAGCCAGATTTGGGTACTTACAGTTACTTGGTATAGAAGCTTGTTCAACCGGTTGACAGCCTTCAACCGGTTAACCATCTAACCGGTCAAGACTCCTAACCGGTGAAGCAGTCAACCGGTTAAGGACTCCTGCTTGCTGATAACCAGTTCAGCTTATCCAACAAGCTTCTCCCTCAGCCGATGCATTTATTGTTTCCAACTACTCAGCCCCAACTTTAGCTGAAGTTGGTAAAGCAGCATGCTGAAAAGACATTCCTGCAACATGTCAGTAACTCAATTAGGAATGTCAAAGTTACCAGTCCTCACATCCTCTCAACCACTCAATGGAAAATATCTCCATCAAATCTCAGGCATTAAATGAAATGATACTCCCATTAAATGCCTGCCAGTCCAAGTCATCATTACAACCCACTACAAGAAAAGTTACTTTTTGCGATGGCTTTCGGCCATCGCATAATGTCTATAAACCGTCGCATATTCTTTATGCGATTGCAAAATTCATCAAAATGGCCGTCACCTTAGGCCTTGTCGCTAAAGGTATATGCGACAGCCGCGGCCATCGCGTAATGCGCAACACCTTATGCGATGGCTAATCTAATCTTATAATATAAATATTATTTTCAATAAAAAAATTATTTTAAAAATAAAATGCCATCGCATATAGTCTTCAAGAAAGATGGTTTTAACCATCGCATATGCTTTTCAACAAAGATGGATTTAACCGTCGCATATAGTCGTCAAAGTAGATGAACTTCACCATCGCATATAGTCGTCAAATTAGATGGACTTCACCATCGCATAAAACCTTATTATGTGACTGCAATTGCAATCGTATATTTTACATTCTATGCGATGGCAACAGCCATCACATATTTTGCCAAAAATCTTTTAGATGTTCTTTAGAAATGGCACTAGCCATCACATAAACATTTCCCGAAATTTATAAAATTCCCAAAATTTATATAAATTCTATTTTCGCAATTGCTACTTTTTTCATAAAAACTACAAATAAATAAAATACTCATATGCATAAACACATGTTTTATATAAACTTGTAACCAACAACCATTCTTTGTCCAAAATATATACCAAGTACCTAAACTTAGTAACCAACTACCATTCTTTGTCCATGTTTCAAAAAACAAAAACTACCATTTTTTGTCCTAAATAATAAGGCTAGTAGTCACATGAAACTCTAAAACAAAATATTCTCTAAAAACATATCAACTAGATAATGTCATCGGCCTCACCATTACCATCATCGTCATTGTAAGGAGATGCATTTGTTGGGATATTTGATGCCCCGTCAAAACTAGGTGTAGCACAACTAATGTCACTGAAAAAAGGAGGAGGAGCGAGCATCCCACCTCTTTCTGCCAAAGCAGCAAGTTGGTGCCATAGGGGTAGAAGTAGAGTAAGCGACACCCAGATCCGTAAATCGGACGGTAAGGGCTGTTGATTTCCCGACGAGGGGCAAAACAGCATCACATCCTCGACACACAAAACAGCATTGACTTGGGTTGTAGGTTCTAGGCCATTAACTTCACGTAATTTGGTTGCGTAAGCCTCCTGTAAAAAATTCATTCAAAGTACTATCAGCAATGTTAATTCATCAGAGTACCAGTCAGCCACAGAAACACAAGTTATGACAAAGAAGTTAGAAAGCACATTACTCTCAAGCACCATTTTGTTATCCCACCAGAAACCATCCTCACATTTATTCCTTCCCACAATGATTAATCCGTTGATCGTCAACGATAAACATGGATTGAGGATAATAAAAATTATTTAACATCTGTCAATTATCATGATATGCAGAAAATGATAATCAAAACCGAATGAACAGCAATTAATTCATCAGAGTACCATGTCAATGCAATCAGATGATTTCAAGGATCAAAGCATCATGTCCAGAATATAGTTGCACACTTGGACAAGAACTTGACGTATGAAACAGTTTTCCGATGCCCACTAAATATGTGTAGTGGTTGACTGGTATTTCTTAAATCATAATAATGAATATGATGGTCCGCAGACCCAATCTGCAACATGGGAAGTATGTCAATTTTAAAAATCCAAATAGAGGGGAAACAAGCAATCAGGTTTTAAGAAGGGCAATTAATCGTTGGAACTTAACAATGCTGAAAAAAAAAAAAAAAAAAAAAAAAGAGGAGCAAATACTAAATCCTTACTTTCATATGTGGACTCTCAGAGTGGAACGAAGGGAATGAAGATCATTTATGCATTTCTTTTGCACTTGAACCATTTCCATGGCCCAGTGTACTGCATCAAAGAGGGTCACTTAATATTGGATTTTCGAGTTCAGGAGAAGGCATCTTCATGTTAGGAATGTATGATATTATTTAACACAAGTTAGTGAAAGTGAGATCAGGATAACAATTTAATCATGTTTTAACGGAAAAACAAAGCAAGGATAAGTACTTCCATGGCTCCAGCCCAAGCAAAGGACATCCAAGAAGGCACAAAAACTTGAAAACGGAGTAGTATAAAGTTTAGAGAAAAGAATAATTAAATTAAGAACTTACAGCAATATGAATGCTTGACCCAGGATTATACTTCACGCAACATATATTTGCTTTCATTTCAATATTGAGAACGCTAGTTTCTTGATTTGTGGACCAAACTTTGACCTGCAATTGCACAGAGAAGATCCAAACTATGTTTAATAATAGTTTTAGCAGGACAGCTAAGATTATACTCCTACTAACTGCAATTGAAGGGGACTTTTTATTTTTAAATGCAGTCATGTACAAAATCAATGCAATATCCATATGCAATTGTATGCACCTTAGTACCTTACAATCATCACTACCAGATACAAGCATTGATGGCTCTGTTGGTGAAAAATCAACACTCCATGCCCGCTTTTCATGCTCCTCATACTCCATCACACTCTGAAAGCCACAAAAGAAATATAATAAGTTATCAAAACACTACAAGAAAAAGGGGCTTTTATCACACTTACTTTTGTGACGGTCCGTCGAACCGTAACAAAAGAGTGCTATGTACGTTACGGTCTTTTAGCCCGTAACATTAAATTTTGTTTGTCACGGTCCTCATATTAACCGTAATATCCCTATGTAGTACAGTCAATGTATAAGTTATACAATTCCAATTTCACATCTAAAAAAATTCCCTAAAAAAAAAATTCCCTCCACCGCTTCCCTCCACGACTCCCTCTTAAAACCTTCCCGTAAAACCCTCATCCCTAAATCCCCCAAATTCCAAAATTTCTCAAATCTCCCACGGCGACGGCGGCGGCTACACAATTTGTAAGTACGAAAATCAATTCTCTTTCTCTATAACGTAATCTCTCTTACGATATCTCTCATTCCGGATCATCAATTCCATCTACAGATTGAAGCCATCTCTTGTTAAAATATTTGATATCATCTCTTGTGAGAGTCGGCCATTGGTTCAAGATCATAATCGCCTACCCAGATCTTTGATCTCCTCCCCTGTAAGCTCTCTGTTTCTTCATACCCATAATTTGTTTTTGTATGAAATTTGCTTAGATTTGTACAAGGCTTGTTCTTGGGAATGTTGAATTTAGTTTTTTCATAGATTTGCTCCGTGGGTTTGTGTTTTTGAAGCTTTTATTGTTTTGGATGGATTTTTTTTAGTTCAATTTTGATCATTGTTCGTTCTGTTTTACTTAATTTTTGATCTTTTGTTGTTATTTTGATGCTGCTTGTGGGATATATTTATCTTCCTAGCCTCCTCAATAATGGTGAGCTTAATACCCTTACCCTTAGGAAGAGACACCCATGGCTTTGTACCCTTTCCAAGTGTAAACACATTGCCCAAACGGGTAGCAAATTCGTGACCAGTAGAGTCCTGAATGTGAATTGTCTCAAAAGCGCCTTGTGCTTCTCCCTGTTCTTGATTACTCCAACTCGTCCCCTGTTTCTTCCTCCAGTCACCATGACAACATTCCCAACATCAAATTTGATGAACTCTGTGATCTTGTTTGCTTCCAAGTCGAGCTTGATAGTATCATTTGCCTTGATGAGAGGGTCTGGGTAACGGATTGTGCGACCATCGTTAGTGGATTGAGTAAAAAGTGTAAGAAGTCCATCAAGAAATAGTATGGTAATAATATCAAGCATCTGAGAATCACATTTATTGACTTTAGGATTGAGGTAGTATATTGTTATGTTTTGCCAGACTATTTATGACATCAGGATAGAAGAAAAATAGGGGTGTGCTATAAGGAAAGAGATGTTAACATGCCAATTCCACTTTGTTTAACGAGAAGGCCTCTTAGGATTCAAAAATAGCATGCCTTCTTTGGAAGCACAATTCGATTATAGCTACGGGGAGTACTAAAATTCCTAATACGATCTTTAAAAGGGATATAGTGATATATACAAACACAACCACAAACACGTATATAGATCATGGATCAAGGAAGAAAACCTTGCTTCTGTTAGGTACTTGGGGACATTTGACATGCTTTCCATGCCACCGGTCACGACCACATCATTTATGCCCAATGGATGCTACAGCGGCATAGTGGCTGCAACAGTCAAAAGACAACAAGTCACACTCAATGCACCTTTTTCAATTCAAGTACAGCAAAACAAAATGCATTCGTGAAAAAAGAAGCTATTGCTTCAAAATGGTGTTGCACCTTTCATCCCCGAGGCACAAACTTTGTTAATAGTTGTACAGACCACTATCGTAGGTGTTGATGTACGGAATACCTTTAGAGCCAAACTGGACTGATCGAACTATACACAGCTTAAACTTAGCTTCCTCATCTCTGATGGAGTGCAACCTGAATCGGCCCTTGGTATCATAGAGGAGACGGAAGTTTTCATTGGTCTTAGGAATTGAAACAACATCCATGAAACCAGCAGGGTAGGTCTTATCCGTCCTAACTTTGCCATCAACAAGAATATGGCGTTGCATCAAGATAGCAATGACTTCACGGTATGTGAGAACATACTTGAGCCTGTTTCGCAGAATAAGAATCAAAGGCAAGCACTCCCTAGATTTATGGGGACCTTATGATGGCTTGGGTGCAAATGCGCCACCTAGCTTGTCAAGCCCCCAATGCTTGGGGGCTTGACAAGTTTACCTGATGATGGCTTGGGTGCAAATGCGCCACTAAATTTCAATATGGAATCATACTGATCTAGAAATAGCCTATTTTCCTGCAATGGAACATCCCAAGTTGGAGGAAAAAAAAGGATATTGAGAAGTCCCTCTTAAAGTGCTTCTTTGCAGAAGCTTTTGCCACTAAATTACTGCTGAAATGCAGTTCCATACTTGTTCAAGTGCCTGCAAAGAATGCTGGAATAAATTACGAATGAAATCGGTCTTAGCCTGCATTGGGGGAAAGTTGAACCATAAGGTGTAACAAAGGAAGAAACTTATCAGACCATATTTATAACAGAAGCGGTTTGCATTCTTTAAAGTAAAAAAAAACTGCAAAAGTAAGGTAGATATATAATATACGCGAAAAAGACTGCATGTTTAGAAACTCAACAATGGTTTGCATTTTGTACAATTTAAGAACTTACATTCATAAAAGTTTCAGAAATTTCAATATGAAATCATAGGATAAATTTCAATCTGAAATCATAGGATAAACTATCGTAAAGAAGGCCTTGGTTGATTATTGCTTTTAGTCCCCTTTTAGGTCATTGGATTATTAAGTAAAGTAAATTCATTTTTCTGGTCATTGTTACATTTGACCTAGTTGCTTATTATTTCTTACTTATATGCATCACGGCAATGTCTCTTGGTGCACAATATTTACCAGAATAAGGAGAACCTTTTGCATGCTCTTTGATATTTGAACCACTATCAGCTGACTAGAAGAAGGTAAGGAAGAAATGGAACAAAGGCAGACATGGCTTTCTCTCAGGGAAACATTCCCAGTTGTTGTAACAGTCAGATTTTTTTAGCCTATGAGTTACATTTTATAGTAACATGTGTATTACATTTTTTCGGGGAGAGCAATAATGAGTTGCATCTTCTATTACATGAGTTACATTTTGTAGAAAATGAAGAATTTGAACTCATAAGAAACTTAACAATTTTATGCAGATAGATAACAAAGAAACTTGGCAATTTCAGTTCCATCAGCAATTCCACATAGAGATCTGTAGCATAGCTCAAGAGGTTCCTAAACAACTAAGCGTACAGGTATTATCATTTAGCAAGATATTATCATTTCCATGACATTTTTTTTCAATTTATATGGGACAGAGGGAGTATATATCATGGTTATATACTATACATTTAGCAAGATATTATCATTTCATTGTCATTTTGAATAAAGATTGCACCTTTATTTTAATATTTCGTTGAATATCTTTGCATCTCCATGAAAAGTATTTGTTATCGCACTATCTACATATTTACTCTTTAATATACAGGTTGTACTTTTTGGAAGAAATATGGACAAAAGTTGGATTCAATTAAAGGATAGAGCTTCAGAAAAATACTTTAAAGGGGTTGAGGAATTTTTGAAATTTGCTTTCACCGGTGAAACTAGCGAAAAATGTCCATGCAAAAAATGCAAGAATCGCTTCTTTATGGATATAAATAAGATGAGGGGTCATTTGATCTGGAATGGATTTTGGCCAGATTATACATGTTGGCATGTTCATGGTGAGACTTTTCAAGCTTCTAATAATGATGATATCAATGTACATGCAACTGAAACACACGTGGGGGATGATGTCATTGGCATGGTGCGAGATGCATTTGCTGATATTCAGTTTGCTTCATATTGCTTCATAATTCCCCTAAATATGTTCTTGCACAGGGAGAGTCAATAAGAAACAAGAGGAACCGTGCGCAAAATGAGTTCCTTCACACAACAGGAAGAAACTCATTTGCTGATGTTCGTCATGAGGTAATTATAAGTATTTACAATTCATAAAAAATCAATGTTTATATGCTTTTTTTAGCAAAAAAAATTCATTATTTGAATATAATACAGATGGAGAAACAAGGCGAAGACACTTCGCGCCCAAACGTGTTTCGCAAAACTCGAACAAGAAAGAATGCAGGGATCTCAGAAGAAGTAGAGGCTGCGGTTGTAAGTGGAATTCAATAGTTATAAATATATGGTTGATTATTTCATTTAATATATACATCTTCATTACTTTTCAGACTGAGATGGAGAGGAGAATTTCTGAGGTACCTCCATCTGAACGTACACCTGAATTCATAGACAATGTATTCATAGAGATTATGGGAGCTGATGGTCATGGTCGCGTGAGAACATTTGGTGTTGGCCCAACTCCTACTAGCATTAATGGGTCAAAAAAATCATCCACAGTTCCTTCGTCTGATATGATAAATAAGATGGTTGATGAACGATTTGATGCTAGAGTTGTCGAGTATGAAAGGCGCCGCGCTCAGGAAAATAAAAATGAATTGCGTCGTCTGTTTCAAACTCTTGCTGCTCAACATGGATTTCATATTCCATCGAGTGATAGTCAGGTTAGTTGATATATAATGTGTTTTTGAAAAGCATGAAAAAATATATATTTATTTGACTATAATACACATGAATTGTTTAAGATGATGTGGTAGGTTTCTGGGTTGGAAAGTTTCAAATTATTGACTAATACATGCTCTGATATACTAGGCAGAACTCTTCTACAGAAAGTTCACCAGAGGGAGAAGATAACTTACTGGCCTACCTTATTATCCACTTGAAAAAATACTACTCGTTCTTAGAGTTTGATAAGGACATTCATTCCTATGTTGGTGAATTTGTGCATGAAAGATAATAAAATTACATGCCATTAGTACACCAGAGGGAGAAGATAACTTACTGGTCTACCTTATTATTCACTTGAAAAATGCTACGTAATGAATATTTGTCATGTCAGTCACATTTGTATTTAATATCTGGGGATTCAAGGTGAGATATGCTTCTTCAGGCATCAAATGTGACTGCTCTGTAATTTAGGTTATTGGATGTTGTGCGTTGTTGGATTTCTTACATATGTCAGTTTAAGAAAGAAATTAGTCCTTTCAGCTTGAAGTTATCATTCCACTCTTTCCCGGTTACCTTTATTCTTGTGTCAGCTTCAGAGGAAGGTCAAGCAAAGAGTAATAGTTTCAATTGAACCTTTAATATTTAGCCCAATATAATCTTGGCATGAAAGTGTAAGCAGAGTGGGATTCAGTATTCTTTGGTCTGTCACAAACTGGTCAGCTGCCTCTCATTTCACAAATATACCGGTTGCTAATTTCAACTGCTATAGAGTTGCGCTTGAATCCTTGATACACACTTCACTTGTATCACTATTTTTATCTGTGGTGAAGCCCTTAAGCAAAAATATCTATTCTACTTTCCTGACTGGTAATTGGTTGTCAATTGGTTCTGAATTAAATACATACTGCATTGCCATAATCCTCTTCAAAGGGGTTCAGGCCTGGCCTACTAACTGGGATAATAGGTTCCCCCCATGGATTAGTGTAAAAAATAGTTTTAGTTTACTACATTATGGACATGTAATTTATGTTCATTTTGCATGACTCATAGGTTCGATCATCATCTGATGAGGATGAGCTAGATGGGATGTCTAGCTAGTGTTCACCGTTATGATAGGTAAATATTGTTGCCTAACTTTTTAATGTTAATTTGTTTCATATGCATTTTATCAAACCATTTATTTTTTACGTATTTATATATATATTTACTTGTGCTTTGGTTTTAATTGCATTTACTTATATAAATTAATTTTTTTGTATGCAGGATGTGCTGGAGGACTAATTCAAATTATATCACACATCTAAAGATAGTACACTTCAATGAGTGTTAACTTTTGATCTATAATCCTTTGACTTGTTTCTCATAGAACAATATGTTTTGTACTTTTGGATAGTCATTTAGTATTACTTTTTGGATAGTCCTTTAGTAATGCTTTTAATTATTGAGACAAATACTATGATGATATATCGATATGCACTCATGGATTAGTGTATGTTTTTGTTTTTTCAAATTTCAGAATGAATTAGTTTCAATAATTATTGTTTATTATATATATATATGTGTGTGTGTGTGTGTGTGTGTTTAGTTCATTAGAATGATATGGTCTAATAATTTAAATATTATCCATTAAAATATATTAGATAGCGAAGAAACAATATGTAATATGTGACGGTTTAAACCGACACAAAAACTAAAATTATTTGAATTTCGAATACTCTATATAATACTTATTACTACGGTTCAAAGTGACACAAATGTAGAATTATTTGAACTTATGTGACACTTAATTACTACGTTTACAACCGTCACAAAAGAAAGTAGCCGTTGGATTTCAAACATTTGTTACGGTTGTAAACGTCACAAATTTTTGTTACACTTTTTTTAAACATATAACAAAGTTGTAATATTACACTTAAAAACCGTGGTAAGGTCCGTAACAAATGTTATTTGTGACGGTTTTTTGACCGTCATTTGTCATTTGCCACGCCCGTATATATAACGGAACCAAAACCGTGACAAAACCGTAACGAAAGATATTTGTGACGGTATTTTACCCTTATGCGACGGTCCGACTACCGTCACAAAAAGCTCTCTTTCTTGTAGTGAAACCATAATTAAACATGGAGTTCATGTCCAAAACAATAATCATATGAAAAAGTGCAGTTTTGACAGCATCTATGGAGCATATAGATGCATAGAGAATATAGAAATTAATCACAATCACCTGTCTTTTGTTCACATCCCATACATTCACTATTCCGTCATAATCACTACTAGCTATATGGTTTTTTGCATATTTATTCCAGCTCAGACAATTAAGCGTGGATCGTGTTGACATCTCCACAACTGGACAATGTACTTCTGCAGGCTCATTTACAACCTGAGAGAAAAAAACATGCATTCAACCAACATGCAAATATCAAAAACAATTTAACCTTCACATAAAATATAAACATTCCAGCATGCGTTGTTAAAAGATAATACTATCAGATTATCAGGATGAACATGAGTGTAAACGTGGCTGCTTATGGAATTGGATCATTATGCCAACATACTTTTACTAACCATTACTAAATGATTTGCTAGACATACAGCCGGAACCAGAAGGTGGCTTTGTAATGAGCTACATAATTCAATTAGTCACAGTTTTTTGTCTACTTGTCTCAGCCAACATAAGTAGTTAAACAAGGAAAATACTGAAATTCAAACAACTCACCGTAGAGAAGTCAAAAACTTTTATGCGCCGTGAAACACCAGCAGTAGCGAACAACTCATCGTCACGGTCAAATTCAATGCTGCGGTAAAAATCAGAACATTCTGGATTTTCAGTAGATTGATTATTCAATGGATAAGCTTTTTTGATATGTAAAAAGGGAAATATTCATAGATTCTCATGTCACCTATGCTTTTTCTGTAAATATGCATACAATTATGCTCACAGAATAGCAAAACAATTATCATACAATGAAATCTACTTTGATGAGCCATACTTCCTTTTAACGAATAAAATAAATAAGCAACGTACCTAGAAACAATGTTGGCCGAGTGAAAGAGATCCCCATGCCTAAGTTCAGCAATAACTCTCAATCGACTGTAAAAAATATAAAAAATTTCCAGATGATGCACATCAGCAACACCCAGGAGAAAACAGAAGCATTTCAATGCTAGAATATTCTGCAAGGAACTGAGGTTTGACAATTAAACCTGTACTGTGTGAAGGTAGTAAGTACAGACTGAAAATCAGATAGGCCTGCACTGTAACCTTCTCTTTGTATGCCATTTGTATTTGATCCATCCTGGTTACGTGATTGGTTCAGGTTAGCCAATTGGCGTCGCTTTTGTAAGTAACATTCTTGAAGGTCATTGAACTGCAGAAGAGAAAAAATGCTTTCAAACTTTTTAATATGTATTGTACTGAGCATATAAACCCGCAATGAAAGAGTCTTAAAAGAAAGAACCAGTGCAACCAAAAGACAATTGACAGACCAGACTTATCCAGATAAAACACAACATAAGATTAACTCGCTACTGAGTCAGCTTTACACAGTACGAAATAGAGGCTAAAGACTGGCATAAACAATCCTGAGGTGTAATATTAATGGAATCTGACAACAGGTTAAAGACAACCAACTTAAACAGTATAGGTTCTTGGCTGGTTGCTTCAGCCAATCCCACTAAAAATATTTCGGCCGAACCATAAAGAAGCTACTTAGTCTAATAAGCATCTTGATCCGTCGTTTTTTGCCAAAGTACATGTGTTTACGTAAAACAACACGGACAGGCATGGGCGTGGGTTCAGGTGTGGCTGTTTAAAGTTCTTAGTGCAAATTCTTATACTTTTGGCAGATCCGACAACCAGATCCATACCCGGAGCTGGTCCTTGTGGCTGAATCCACGTAACATAGATAAGCATTGATGATTTCATTCAGTATTAGATAGCCAAAAAAAATATAAGCCTTTGTTGAGAGCTAACCTGAGACTGAACACGCTTTTTCCTAAGCACAGCGAGTCCTGATTGACTCGTATGTTGTGAATTCAATCCACTGGAAGCATCCTTCCCCTGGGATCCAAGAGATCCTGCTTGAGGGTTTCCATCTTTGTACTGGAAGTTGTCAGTAGTCATTCCTCCATGCACATTTCTAGAATTGAACAAAAGG
Organism: Adenophora triphylla var. japonica; assembly: GCA_022495995.1. NCBI lineage: Eukaryota > Viridiplantae > Streptophyta > Magnoliopsida > Asterales > Campanulaceae > Adenophora > Adenophora triphylla. The sequence continues at coordinate 184,473 of JAFEMH010001534.1, read as the reverse complement.
CCTGTACTGATCCTATCGATCGATGAAGCTGAACCAAATACTACATCACGGGTGAAGAAGCTGAACCAAATACTACATCACGGGTGACCAACTCTGTTCACAAAAACTTGACGGGAACATCTGAACCATCTTTTCAATGCTCTCAAGCGAACAGAGGAACATAGAGCAACTAGCAAACTTAAGAAAAGGAAGATAACAGAACAAAAAATAAATGTTGTTCCCTTTGTAAGCATATTAAGAGCATGTTACCCAAGCAGGTCAATGTTCCAAGTAAAGTTTGCTAGACATACAGGTAAGTTAAAATAACATACTATCAAGGAGGAATGCAAGTTCATCGGAATGTACAATACAAAGTCATAAAATTTGAATGGCCAAATGTTCACCGGAACAAGATAGAGAGAACTCATGCTAAGAAGATAAAGATTATCATCTTCCAAACACTTTACAGGGGAACAAAACTGAATCAATTCACAGGTTGCACATGTCATCCATTCAAAGATCAACATGCCAACTCACACTTGACTTCATACTCTGTTAGATAGCAAACCAACGCAGACTTAAAAAAAAAAAAAAATTACTGTACCAAACGACGACGACGACGACGACGTCAGTAGGCTGAATAGCGAAGGTCGCCGTGTGTCGTCAAGAGCGCTGAAGGATTCTGTGCCTGCGTGCGATCAGGTAAGTATGTGAAATTGCAATTGACGATTTTACAATCGATTTCCCTAAAGAAAGAATCCCAATTTTACAATATCTGGGTTCCTAATTGACGATTCTTTGCATCGTAATTTACTGTTAGGAAATTTAACAGAAAATGTAACGGCTTCTTAAAAGATAACGGAAAAACTAACCGACAGAATAACAAACTGAAAATTAAGTCGAGGCTTGTGTTTGACACAATCTCCGTAAGAAGTATTGCCCCGCACTGGTGCTGACGGTATTCTGACAATCTCCTCGTAAGATGCAACGACTTTACAATCGTTAGTAGAAGCACTTCAAACTAACGACTTCGGCGAACAAACTAATTGTTTGGAACTTCTGGACTTGAAAGGAATATTTATGCTTCAATATGCTTTCTCTCTAATTGCTATTGAATACTAACTCACTGAATGATGGAATGAACGAATTGACAAACTGCAGGGGACTATTTATAGATAATGAAGAGTTGGGGTGCCTTTTGGGAATAGGCATTATTGGCACCTGGTGGATTCTGGCCGTTGGATCTGATCTTGATGGAGGGTGGAGATCTGCTGGATCTGCCAGCACCTATTCGAACTGGTTCCTTTGAACCATTCCAACCCTTCCATCCTTGACCTGGTTCATTGAACCCATCTTCCACCCTTTGGTATAGACCAGATCCAGGACCCACGGTCCGACTCCGAGCCACGAACCTTGATTGATTTGCTAAAAATCAAAGGCTCCAATAGCTCCTAGCGACGATGCGAAGTGCAAAGTGCGCCCTAAACCGCCCATTCCACCCTTCGCGCGCTTCGCGGGTGTGGTCCAAATTGAGCTAGTATAAAATTGGCACAATTGGACTGCACCTTGCATGGTTGGCCCAATGGTCCACCTAGGTTGGCCCAAGGAGGAACAACTTGATGCCTCCTCCTTGTTTGCATCCACTTATAAACTTTCTTTACTTTCTATCTCTAAGCAATGTGGGATAACTCTTTCATATTCCATAAACTCTTCATTTTCCCATTTCAAGTTACAATCTTTAGCCATTAATTTCTCATTCACCCGGAAATGGTTTTGAGTAAATAAATGCATTTTCTTAATCTACAACAAATGTAGATTATAATTTTGTAACTTATTTCATTAATCAATAAATGAAACCTATTTGAAAATTGGGTCAAAACTTGTTTCTAAAACCCATTTCCAACAATCCCCCACATGAATGACAATTAATGCATGTATGCAGATTCGTCCAAAAGTTCCGGCGAATTTCTATTGCATCGGGATAGGTAGCTTATGGCCTTGAACCTTCCTTAGTAAAATACCATCGGATATACTAGCTAGTTGGTAGCGAGACGCTTTGAACCAGTGACTGTATAGTGTATACCAAGACAACAGTACTCACACAATAATAGCTCTAACAATTTTTGTTCTCACGTTGTGTCCATTTCGGCCCTGGACCGTATCTCATTCATAAGTGTTCCAATGTAGAAGCGGCCTTAGTACTTCTCACATATATAGGTGATCCATACTATAAAGAGTATCCTGCTATACTCCACCCGTAGGTATAGGAATCATTAAAAGTTTTCTCAACTTATCCTCACCACTGCTGCAGGTGCACACACTTGGATGTTCTGGGAATGAGTATGAAACAGGTTCCAAGTGTTTCTACTGAACTCATAACTTAGTTTTCTCATTGAACCAAGGGCCTGGGATCTCCATTTCTCAAGGTTGAGTGTCCACTATGAATTCTTTTGTTGTGGGTTTTAAACCCATTCCCCTTAACAGTTTATACAGTTGATCTCTATTTATACCTTTTGTAAACGGATCCGCTATGTTATCATTTGACTTTACATAGTTAATTGTGATAACACCATTTTTGATCAACTGTCTAATGGTATTATATCTACGACGAATATGTCTAGATTTACCATTATACATACTGCTCTGTGCCCTTCCTATTGCTGATTGACTATCACAATGTATCATAACAGCAGGCACAGGTTTACTCCAACAAGGAATATCCTCCAAGAAGTTCTTAAGCCATTCTGCTTCTTCTCCAGCTTTATCTAAAGCTATAAACTCAGATTCCATCGTGGATCTAGCTATACACGTTTTTTTGGAGGATTTCCATGACACCACTCCTCCACCAATTGTGAATACATATCCACTTGTGGATTTAGAGTCTTTTGTGTATGATATCCAATTAGCATCACAGTATCCTTCTAATACTGCTGGATATCTCTTATAAAGTATCCCATGATTCATAGTATACTTTAAATATCTCAATACCCTTAATAGGGCCTTCCAATGATCCGCACTGGGATTACTAGTGAACCTACTTAGTTTGCTCACTGAATATGCGATGTCTGGACGTGTACAATTCGTTAAGTACATCAGACTACCAATTATTTTGGCATATTCCAACTGAGAAACTGGTTCCCCTCTGTTCTTTGCTAAGTGTAGAGTTAAGTCTACCGGTGTCTTAGCCGGAGGGTCGTTAATGACATCGAACTTTCGAAGTACATTTTCTAGATAATGGGACTGAGATAGAGCTATCCCTTCTGATGTTCTAGAAATTTTTATTCCTAATATGACATCAGCCAATCCCATGTCCTTCATGTCAAAGTGCTTCTTTAACAAGCCTTTGGTATTCATGATCAATTCATGAGTATTTCCCATTATCAACATGTCATCCACGTAAAGACAGACTATTACAAATGATTCAGATGTTCCTTTGATATAGACACACTTGTCACATTCATTTATCTTGAATCCATTTGACAACATAGTTCGATCAAACTTCTCATGCCATTGTTTAGGTGCTTGTTTAAGTCCATACAACGACTTTACAAGTTTACACACCTTTTGCTCTTTACCTGGAACAACAAATCCTTCGGGTTGTTCCATGTAAATCTCTTCATCTAACTCTCCATTCAAGAAAGCTATTTTCACATCCATCTGGTGTATCTCAAGATTATGCACGGCTGCAATTGCTATGAGAACACGTATGGATGTAATTCTTGTGACAGGAGAATATGTATCGAAGAAGTCATATCCCTCCTTTTGTCTAAACCCTTTGGCTACTAGCCGGGCTTTGTACTTATCGATAGATCCATCTGCCTTATACTTCCTTTTAAGGATCCACTTGCAACCTAACTAAGCCAGATCCTGGAGGAAGATCAACCAACTCCCAAGTATTATTATGCATTATGGATTCTATTTCACTGTTAATAGCTTCTTTCCAGAACGGACTATCCGGACCGGATAAAGCTTCTTTAACAGTAGCTGGTTCGTTTTCTAACATATATGATAGAAAATCAGGACCTAAAGACTTTTCCACTCTTGCCCTTTTACTACGTCTTGGTCCTTCATCTTCTTCTTGAGATGAACCAGTTGTAGTTTCATAAGTTCTCTTATTAGAACTTGCATCTTTCCTATCTTTGGCAGGAAAGATATCTTCAAAGAATACATCATTCCTTGATTCTATTGTCATTCCTTCATTCATATCAGGAATGTCTGACTTGTGCACTATAAACCTATAGGCACTACTATTGTTAGCATATCCAATAAAAATGCAGTCAATTGTCTTTGGACCAATTTTGACTTGCTTTGGCTTAGGTACTTCAACCTTAGCCAGACACCCCCACACTTTAAGGTATTTATAACACGGCTTACGATTATGCCATAATTCGTAAGGTGTTTCATTAATTCCTTTCTTGAGTATCTTATTAAGAATGTAGTTTGAAGTCAGTATTGCTTCCCCCCACATGTTGTCGAGTAAGCCTGAACTGATTAAGAATGCATTCATCATTTCTTTTAGAGTGCGATTCTTACGTTCAGCTACTCCATTAGATTGAGGTGTATATGGAGCTGTTGTTTGATGAATAATGCCAGATTCCCAACATAATCCTTCAAATGGAGCTACATATTCTCCTCCTCTATCGCTTATAATCTTCTTAATTTTTACATTAAGTTGATTTTCGACTTCATTCTTATAAATTTGGAAAGCCCCTAAGGCTTCATCCTTACTTTTCAATAGATATACATAACAGTATTTCGTGCAATCGTCTATAAATGTAATGAAGTACTTTTTCCCACCTCGAGTTTGCACTAACTTTAAATCACAAATATCTGTGTGAATTAATTCTAGAGGTGTTGTGTTTCTTATTACTGTTTCAAATGGCCCTTTAGTCATTCTTGCTTCAACGCAAATTTCACACTTATTAGTTGCATCAGATTTAGACATATGAATTAAATCTTGCTTTACTAATTTCTTAATTGTGTTAAAATTTACGTGTCCTAATCTATCATGCCATAAGTCAGGACTATCCAACAAGTAAACATAAGAAACAACACTTTTATTCTTCGCTTCAGAGCGGATAACATTCATTACATTCATCTTGAAAAGGCCCTTCTCAAGGTAACCTTTTCCAAGGAAAAGGCCATTTTTGGTCAGTACAAATTTATCAGATTCAAACACCAATCTGAAACCGACCTTACTTAACAAAGCCCCAGAGACTAAGTTCTTGCGGATGTCTGGGACATGCAGCACATCCATCACAAGTCGGCTCCTTGCCCGAAGTCATCTTCGTAACAACTCTTCCAATTCCCACAACATTGGAAGTAGTAATTTCCCATATAGAGCTTCCTTCCGGAACAGGGAGTGTAGGAAGAGAAACTCTCCTTATCTGCACATATGTGGCGGGTAGCACCGGTGTCTATCCACCACTCTCTTGGATTATCATCCAACTTAGCCACATTGGCTTCAAATACCACAGCTGCAAAGTCAAGCTCCATATCATCAACAATGTTGGCTTGACTCCTGTTGCCTCTCTGGTCTTCCTTCTTCGGGTGCTGGCAATCCTTTGCTAAATGTCCGGGCTTGCCACAGTTGTAGCAAGATCTTTTGAACTTCTTCTTGCCACTTGAGCCCCTTCTATCATTTCCAGAATGCTTCCTCTTCTTACTGTTGCTTGTGCTAGCTTCAGCAAGATTGACCTTGGCTTCCATCTTTCCTTTGTTGGCCTTGGCTTCAGCTTTGGCCTCATTCTTCCTGTTGTTCTCTTCAATCTGAAGACGAATAACCAGGTCTTCAAGACTGAATGTGCGCTCGCCGAAATTTATAAAAATAAAGGAGTCGCCACGCCGTACACTGAATGTGCGCTCGCCCGAAAAAAAGAAAAGGAGTCGCCACGCCGTTTTAAGAGGAAACATTGAAAACCTTTTTGTTTAGAGAAAATGGGTTCGGGGGTCAAGTTACGTGTTGGGAAGAACCGAGAGTTCACCCAACACGCCTCGTCCGTAGACGAGTCTTTCAATCGTTCAACATTCAATCCATTCAAATGTGTGTGCAAAGTGTGCATGACAATATATGTATAAATGCATAAATGTGCTTTGTTTTATTACTCAACAAGGGGAGAATACAACTTTGTAGGCCATTGACTCTGGGAGGCCACGTCCCACTTTACATCGAGGAAACAATACTTACAACTGAAATGTGGTCTCTGCAGAGAGCCACTTATGTCGCGTGACACAGGACTCCAACTGTCCAATTGTGTCGTGTGACACGAGTTGACCGTCTGCAGGTACCTTACAATATGAGCACTAATCCAACAGAAATCAATCCAAATCCCAACACAATATCACAACAGCTCAGAAACAATGAATTCGCAATGTATTGACCAAGGGGACGTGGATATAGGGAGATCCACACTCCCTTGGCCAATAAACAACAAATTCCACAATATCACATTATGAACATCAACAATACCAAGCAAAGCAATTAAACAGAGAGATCGGCAGTTGGGACTTGATAATTGGGGGACAGATGGAGTCTAATTATCAAGTCCGAGAAATAAATTGCAATGAGGCAAATAAAATGTAAATAAGAGATGAAAGTGAGGAAATCGTTACCCTCGTAGTCCACAAATTCGATACCAAGTTAGGTATCGAATTCTTCAATCAGCTTCGGAACGGGACGGAACGAGCTCGGATCAGCACAACAATTAAGCTCCCAGTGTCTGTGTGATTCTCAGTACGTGCACGTTGAACGGCCTTGGGACTGTGATTGACGGTTTCAGACTTGAGCAGAGGAGCGGTAATTGGGAGGGCTGTTGTTGTTGGCGTTGTTTGCCTGTTGGTGTTGGGATCGGAGAAGGAGGGAATCGAAGGAGGTTAGATTGGTGTTGAAGCGGTTTAGGGCGATTGTAATGGGGAATTGGTGTTTGGCCGGAGAGTTGGTTTTGGGGAAGAACAAGGAAATTGGAAGGGAGTAGATTGGTGTGAAAGTTTCGTGTAGCTAGGAAACTTAGATCACGCAATAGGCAAAGGATGTGAGTACAGATGTGTCTCACAACTGTCCACACATCCACAGATAATGCAGCGGAATAAAACAATTAAATGCAAATAAAATGCAATAACTCAAGAGTTATATACGCTTACTGATCTGTGTGATAGCAAACTAGGCTTACGCCCAAAAACCTTTCACTATAAAAACTTTTGTTTCTTACAAAAACAAATAAGTGAAAAACTAAAATATGAAAATACTAAACAAGTTCTAATCACCTTCTACGATATGAACAACTCCCCTTTCCCAAGTAGGACTTATTCAATCAGAAGTAAAACAAGAGAACTTTATGAAAACCTAGATGTGAGTTACGGATGTAAGCTCACAACCTAAAATCAACAAGGACGTATGCAATGAAGTATGTGTATTTTTCTCTCTAAAAACCGTAGCTTCTCATGTGCTGAATGTCTTGAATTTATAGTGCACCATTGAGAAGATCTTCATGCAATCGACCTCTACCTTTGTGAGATTCCTTTTCCTATATAAAAACATAAAACACACTCACAAGGAAATCAAATATTAGTAGGTTAGTCCTAATATAAAACTATGTACATAAATAAAAGATATTTACTATATTTACAATTCCTAGTCAAAGTAGAATACTTATAAATCTCCATGAAAGTCTCAAAATCTTCTTACCATAATAGAAGTCAAATTAAATAAGGAAACAAGTAGTTCCCTAAAAAGCTCACGCTTTCAATCTCCCCCTATTTTGGACTTTCTGGTCAAAACCAAAGATTTATAACAAACATAATTTATGACCACAGAATATAGAAAAAACATAACTCCCCCTGAATGGATGTGTGTCCAGATGTGTATACACATCCACACATAAAAACTGCAAAAACAAGAATTAGAACAGAATACCAGCAGTTCATTAAGCAAAAGCAAAAACCATTCAGCCATGTCCTAATTAAACTATTACAAACCATTGTTTAGAAACTAACAAACTAAAACAGAGAATTAAAAATTGTCTTTAACAACCATTATAGCAAAACAACCAAAAAAAACTTTTCTCCCCCTAAATCAAAGATCAAAATGTCTCCACTTAAATCCAGCTACAGCTTGAGCAGCAGCAGCAGCAATAGCATCATCCCACTTTTTATTTCCAGAGCCTAGAAAGTTTTGCATGCCATCAAATGAGATTATCCCTAAGAGCTTTCAAATTGTTGGCATGGGCAATGGAGGCTTGAGCTTGAGCTTCTGCAGCTACAATTGCAGCATCCAGATCCTCATCTGAGCAACAAAATTTTCTTCAGATGTGGCTTCAGATGTGTCCACATCTTCCATACCAAGCTCAGGAACTGTACCCAAAGGAAGATCCCCATGTCTTTGCTTAGGGTCAAGCAGGGTCTTAGATTCCTTAAAGAGAGCAAAATTTTCAACAAGTTCTTCTCCTTTTTCAGGTTTTACTCCATTGGCAATGAGGATTTGGGAAATCAAGGAAGGATAAGGTAAAGACCATTTCTTTGATGGAGACTCTCCATAATCACAAATCTTTCTAAAGATAAAGTCACCAAAATTAATGTGCCTCTTAATTCCCAATCTATAAAGAAGCAAGGCTTGCACCCTAGTAACTGAGGTTTTGTTATTGGAGGGGCAAAGATTGGCAACAAGAATGGAGTGAAGAAAACAGTAAAGAGAAGATGAAGATCCACTTCCTAAATCCTTAGGCTTTACAGGCCAAGAGGTTACTTTGCCATGTGTTATGGCAGACACAAGTTCATCATCCTCAATTGAAACCAATTCATCCAAATAATCATTCAACCCAAGCAAATCATTGATGGCAGAAGGGGTAAAAGGGACAAACACTCCTCTAACATAGACAGTGGAAGGTGAGGAGTTGTTTTTATCTAATCCCTTAGGCAAATTGGCATAAAACTCATAAATCATTTTAGGATAGAAGGGAAGGGGATGGTCCACAGTTAAGAATAATCCTCTTTCCTCAAAGAATTTGTCCATCCCAAGCTTAGCAAAAGTTTCCCTATCCCTTTTCATTTCTACAACAAAGGCTTTGGAAGAAATTAAGGCAAACCTATCAGATGCCTTTTTGGTTAAAAACTTCTTGGAAAAGGGTTTAGGGGTAGAGATAACAGAAACAGAAGAAGACATACCCTTTTCAACTTTCTTCCTTGTAGATGTGAGTCTGGATGTGGGCACATCCTCAGACACATGCTTTGAAGGGAATGGGACTTGGATGGATTCTATCTCAGTGTCATCAGCAGCAGAGGAGTCTAACTCTTGGTCCTCTTTTTCTTGATCAAGCTCTTCTCTCCCTAGCTTGTAGTTCTCATCAGATGCAGTGTCATCACTATCATAACTAGAATCAGTCTCATCATCAATGGGCTCTAAATCAGTAGCAGCCACCTTTTTCTTACCCTTTAAATCCATTAAGATTTTATCTAAGGGCTCTTCATCACTAAAGGTTATAAGGTCCTCAACAGGACTAGAGACCAAGGGAACAGAGGGCTCAACAACAGGAGCAGAAGTATTATCCTCAGGAGGTGAAACAACAATGGGGATAATGGGATCAGGAGGTATTATGGGAAAAGATGGAGCAATAGGATCAACAGAAGAAACAGAGTCAACATGGGGAGCAACCTCAACAGGAGTAATGGGATCAACATGGGGAACATTATCAGAAGGGGGAATTGCAGGGACAGGATCAACAACTAAGGGAGGAATAATTGGGGGTTGAGCCTTAGTCCTAATCAGAGGAGGAATTACCTCTTCTTCTTCTTCATCTTCCTAAAGAGCAATGGCTGTAGAGGGTTTCCCGCCAGGTTTTTGTAGATTCTTGGCCTTGTCAGCTTCTGGCAATTTGCGAACCCTACCAGAACGACGAAGATTTCGACGGGGCACTGGAGGAGCAGCAGGCTTTGGGGATTTAGCTTGGGAAAGCTTCCTCTTCTTGGTTGAAGAAGGTTCCACAGAGGTTGAGACAGGGGCGACATCCGATGGTGGAATCACCGGAGAGGATGGAGCTTTAGGGTTTTCAGCAACCGGTTCCAATGTGGGGGATTTTGGAGGAGCAGCTTCCATTACGGGGATCGACGAAGGCGATGGAGAAGAAAATTCCGCAAGAAATTTGGAAATCACAGGGTTTAAGACAACAGAACCCTCGCCTTTAGCTATTGAGATGGGAGCAATGTCAAGAACGTCTTCCTCTCTGATGTTTGAATGATCGTCCATTTGATTTAACGAATTGGGTTAGGTGGAACAATTAATGGAGAAATTAAAGCAATGTTGTGTGATTGTGTGCAAGGAGAAAGGAAGAACAAAGGGTTTTATCAAGGTTTATGGGGGATGGGACGGATGTGAGGTCTCATAAATACTCACAGCTCCCCCTTTCCTAATAGAATTAGGAAACCTTCTCCAAAAAGGTTCAGCACAACACAAGATCCTTAAGAGATCTCCAACGGCTAGAAACCTTTGAGGTTACCACACACAATCACCTTCCAAGAAAATAGGGGATTAAAATAAACCAAGATTTTGTTAGATTTTTATGGAAACAAAAAATGTCTCGGCCAAAATTTTATTTTAAAACAGAATCCCAATAGAATTTTCCAACCTTTTCAAACAAGGATTGATACACACCTTTTTCTTTCATGAAAGATATTGGAGATCAAAAACCTATATAATCAAAGAATGAACTAGGAAAGGAAATTAATTAACTAGCATATTTACAAAGCTCCTATATGTCCTAAAAAATGCAATATGCCTATCATGATGCAAACACACAGGTGATGGAAATATTCTCAGTTTATGGATGTGGCATAGGATGTGAGTCACAAATGGGGACACATTTAGATCACAAAAAGTCAATGAGTAATAATCCAATCTGCACAGCCTCTAGGATGCATCCACCAATTTTTTGTTGTGGATTTTTGCAATGTGAGTAGCTTTCACTTTACTTGATCCCAAAGATAGCCCTTTTTCCCAATGATCTTATCAAGTTTGACTTCAAATTTTTCTTATGAAAATCACTTGATCACAATGGTATGGCTTCATACTAAGGGTGAAGCAGCTGTTTCTCACATATATATATATATTTTTTTTTCTTTTAGCACCCACTGTGAGATACCTAGGAAGGTTATATCAAGTCATCAAAAGATGACATGAACAGGAAGTGCTCACAATTAAGTGATCAAAAATAATGTCAAAGATGGAGACTCACAAGTGACCACACTGAGAAATTTCGTGCTAATGCATGATAATTTTTGGTTTTTTTTTTCTTTTTATGATTTTTTTTTTTTTTCAGTTAAACTAATCTACAGATGTGTTAGAGGATGTGAGACACATCTGGTCTCACAGCCTTAGATATCACACAAGCCAAGAGACTTCCTCAAGGAGGAAAATCTCTCCAAATCTAATGCCTTTGTAAATATATCAGCCAATTGATTTTCAGTCCCAACAAATTCCAGACACACAGTTTTTTGTTCTACAAGATCTCTGATGAAATGATGTCTAATATCAATGTGCTTTGTTCTAGAATGTTGGACATGATTTTTAGATATATCCAAGGCACTTTTGTTATCACAAAAAGCAGTCAAAACTTTGCTATTTAATCCATAATCTTTTAACATTTGATTCATCCAAAGCAATTGTGTGCAGCAACTCCCAAGGGCAACATATTCAGCCTCAGCAGTGGACAAGGACACACAATTTTGCTTCCTACTATACCAAGACACAAGGTTGTTTCCTAGGTAAAAACATCCACCAGTGGTACTCTTTCTATCATCACTATTTCCAGCCCAATCAGAATCAGTGTACCCAACCAAATTGGTGTTTGTTTCTTTAGAGTAATGCAGACCTAGGTTCACAGTCCCACTCACATACCTAATGATTCTTTTCAAGGCTTTAAGATGGGACACTTTAGGGTTGGCTTGGTATCTTGCACAGAGACACACACTATACATAATATCAGGTCTACTTGCAGTGAGGTAAAGCAGACTTCCTATCATGCTTCTATAAAGAGTTTGATCAACACTCTCACCATCAGAATCATGACTTAGCTTTTGGGAAGATCCCATTGGGGTTCTTTGATGTGAAGAGTGTTCAAGCTCAAACTTTTTCACAAGATTCTTGGCATACTTAGACTGTGAAATGAACATGCCATCTTTGAATTGCTTAATATGTAAACCTAAGAAAAAGTTCAACTCACCTACCATACTCATCTCAAATGTGGAAGTCATGCTATCCACAAATTCAGCTAGCATTGGATCAGAATTTGATCCAAACACAATGTCATCTACATAGATTTGTGCCACAAGAATCTCCTTCTTATTTCTCCTCACAAACAAGGTTTTGTCAACCTCACCTCTCTTGAATCCTAGTTGAAGCAGATGGTCAGTCAACCTACCATACCAAGCTCTAGGGGCTTGCTTTAGCCCATACAGAGCTTTCTTCAGCTTATACACATGGTTAGGATATTTGGAGTCCACAAAGCCTTTAGGTTGTTCAACATAGACTTCCTCATTTAATATCCCATTTAGAAAAGCACTCTTAACATCCATTTGATGAAGAGTAATCTTGAGGTAACAAGCAATGGCTAGCAAAAGCCTAATGGACTCAATTCTTGCAACAGGAGCAAATGTCTCCTCAAAATCAATTCCCTCAATTTGAGTATAACCTTGAGCAACTAACCTAGCTTTATTTCTAGTTATCACACCTTGCTCATCAGTTTTGTTCTTAAAAATCCATTTAGTTCCTATGACATTACCATGTGAGGGTCTAGGAACAAGAGTCCATACCTCATTCTTTTCAAATTGAATTAATTCATCTTGCATAGCCATAATCCAGTCAGCATCTTTTAATGCTTCAGTAACATTCTTAGGTTCAATTTTTGAAACAAAACAACAGAAACTTACCTGGGAGTATATTGAGGAGCAACTCCATAAACCAGCCATCTTTCTATAATCAACTTTGTCCTTTTGTCTAGTTCTCACTTGAGCATGCACATCTCCCACAACTTGTGAAGTGGGGTGGTTTTTCTGGATTTTAGAAGGGATATCCTTTGACCTATCCACACACCCATTCACATTACCTTCTGGAGCATCATCCTGATCGAATCGGAGGAAGCTGTCCCTCGATTACAGGAGTTTGAGTGGATGTGGGAGCAGAATGTGGGTTCAGTAATGTGGAGGCGGATGTGTCCACATCCTTGGTTACATCCTTATCGGGTTCAACATTTTTATCGGCCTTTGGAAGCTTCTTTTGATTTTTCGCACTGTTTCTTCATCCTTCGATCCGGCCAAGCAACACGAAACATCATCCTCGGCAGTCTTGAGGTTAAGATCAAGTGAGTCATCAAATTTAACATTAGCGAGATTCCATAATGGTCTTAGTTTTGAGATTGAAAACTCTGTAAGCTCTACTGTTTGTGGAATAGCCCATGAAAATTGCTTTGTCACTCTTTGAATCAAACTTGGACATGTATTCTCTATCATTGAGAATATAACAAACACATCCAAACACATGAAAATATTTTACAGTTGGTTTCTTTCCAAGGAGGATTTGATATGGGGTGACAGTGCTACCAATCCTTAGAAACACCCTATTGCCAATGTGGCAAGCGGTGTTTAAAGCTTACGCCCAAAATTTCTTGGACAAGTTCTTTGAACTTAGCATGACCCTAGCCATTTCTTGCAAGGTTCTATTCTTTCTTTCAGCAATTCCATTTCTTTGTGGGGTGATTGGTGCAGAAAATTCATGAGTGATTCCCTTAGAATTGCAAAAATTGGTGAACATTTGATTCTCATATTCGGTGCCATGGTCGGACCTTATTCTTACGAGTCTTAAGGCCATAAAGGTTTCTCACCCTTTTGTACCAATTCTTGAATTCTCCAATTGTTTCGACTTTTCTCTTAAGAACATTACCCAAGTGTACCTAGAATAGTCATCAACACACACAAAGGCATACTTTTTCCTACCAAAGCTTTCTACTTCAATAGGTCCCATTAAATCGGTGTGAATCATCTCCAAACATCTAGTTGTGGAGCATTGTTGGACCTTTTTATGTGATGCTTTTGTTTGTTTTCCCTTTTGACATGAACCACAGACATCGGGGTTCTTAAAGTTCGGTTTAGGGAGGTATTTAATAGCTTCAAACCTTTGAAGTTCTTCCAGAGTTCTACGGCTAGCATGCCCTAATTTTTGGTGCCACAGATTGACATCATTAGCTTTTGAGCTTAAGCAAGAAAGATTGTCACCAAATTGGTAACAATTGTCGGCGGATCTAGGACCGGTAAACACACATTTATTATCCTTATCAAACTCTTCACACAAGTGCTTATCAAACTTCACAAATAGGTCATCATCACACGGTTAGTGATGCTTATTAGGTTGGCTTTCAAGCCTTCTACATGGTACACATTGTGCAATTTTGGGAGACCCTTAACATCCAGGGTTCCTTTCCCAACAATCTTTCCTTGAGCACCTCCACCAAAATTTACTTTCCCTCCATTTATCACTTCATAATCAAGAAGAATTGCTTGGTTTCAGTCATGTGCCTAGAGCACCCACTATCAAAATACCAAGAGCCAGAGACAGTACTCTTGAGGGAAGAGTAAACAACATTGCAGGCGGTAATTGGTTTGGCCACTCTTTGTTTAACGGTTTTCTTTTGGGTTGCGAGAGGTCTCGGATTGACGGGATGTGTGTTAGGATGTGCATACATCTTCTCACACATACGAGGTGTTTGAAGTTACCGATTTTTTATCGGCCTTGAGTTTGTAACAGAAGGGCCTAATGTGACCGGGAGCTAGGCGGTAATGGCAAATGTAATGCCTCTTCCTTGGTCTCTTCTCACTCAGAATGACTTTTTCTTTAAAAGCTTGTTTTTTCACACTTTTTGAGGTAGAAGCCTCACATCCCTCCTTTACAAAATTATTTTCAAAACCTATACCAATTTTTTCACGTTGACCCATAGAAAAAGCTTCTTCCATTTTCATTTTACTTTTGTTTAACTTAGTAAAAGTATTTTCAGCTTTTTCAAATTCATTCTTGAATTTTTCAAGGTCAACTTCTCTTTTGGTCACAAGGACTTCAAGTCTTGCAATGGTATCTTTTTGAGCATCATTTTCTTTTGAAAGTACAGCTTTTTCATCTTCACTAGCGGCCAATTTATCGAAGAGATTTGTTTACCTTAACAAGTACCTCAATTTTGTCCAATCTTTTCATCCAATCTGTATGCAGCTCCTTGTATGTGGCAAAGAGTTCCCCATAGGGAATGTCTCTTTCTTCTTCTTCATCATCTGAATCTCCTTTTACAGAGAAACTTGATTCGGCACCGGTTCGGATGTGACACCAGATGTGTACACAGCGAGCCCACATCGAAGGGATTTTGAGGAGTATATTCTTCTATATCTGCGAAAAAGCATTAAACACGAGAATGGCAATTTAAGACAGACATATTAGCCACTTCTTCTTCCTCATCCTCACTTTGTCACTAAGGGTAGCAGTTAAGCTCATTCCCTTCTTTTTAAGTGTGTTAGCACACTCATTGGCATAATGACCAAAGCCACGACATGCCCTACATTGGGTGATTCGAGATGATTTATTTTGAAAACTTGGTTTCTTGAATCGATGTCGGTGCTAGGTTTTGGCTTTTCGTGATCTTGGAAGTAGGTCTATTGGGGAATTTGCTTATCCTTCTATTTTTCAAGATAGAACTGAATTTCTTTAAAATAAAAGCTACATCCTCATCTTCAAGATTAGACTTGTCAATTTCGAGAGGATAATTCCACAAGCTCTTTTGGTAGAGCGGCGGCACTTTTAAGGGCAAGGCGTGTGTTTTGTTCTTCTTACGAGCCTCAAGGTTAAGCTCAAACACGGTCAAGATTCCTATGATAGTGTCAAGACCTACAGTGTTTGTGTCCTTTGTTTCTTCAATCGCAGCTACTTTAGTGTTAAACCTCTCAGGCAAGGTCCTTAGAATTTTACTAACAAGTCTTGCATTGGAGATAGATTCTCCTAGACTTGTGCATTCATTTGAAATCTCATGAATCTTAGCGGCATATGACACAATATCCTCGGTTTCTTCCATTCGAAGTAACTCAAACCTATCCATTAAAATTCTAAGCACGGTAGCCTTCACACTTGGTGCTCCCTCGAGATTGAGTTTGCAAAATATCCCAAGCAGTTTGGCTATACTCTCATTTGTTATAAGCTTGTACATATTCCCGAAACATGGCTGGAAATAGCACCCATGGCTTTTGAATTGTAATTTGCAGCTTGTATTTCATCAAGAGTCCATTGTTCTTCAGGTTTTCTTTCAAAAAAGGACTCACCAACACCAGAAGATGGCTTTTTCTCCATAGTAGGAGGTTGCCATGCAACAAGAATGCACATCCAAGCTCTTTCATCAATACTTTTGATGTAATTTCGCATCTTAGACTTCCAAAGAGAATAATTTATGCCATCCAAGACAGGAGGCCTATTTTGGTGATTTTGGCATTCCATAATGACTACACTTTCTGGATCAACACTCAGTAATATTTCGAGAGTTGGCTCTGATACCAATTGAAATTTTCGTGTAGCTAGGAAACTTAGATCACGCAATAGGCAAAGGATGTGAGTACAGATGTGTCTCACAACTGTCCACACATCCACAGATAATGCAGCGGAATAAAACAATTAAATTCAAATAAAATGCAATAACTCAAGAGTTATATACGCTTACTGATCTGTGTGATCAGCAAACTAGGCTTACGCCCAAAAACCTTTCACTATAAAAACTTTTGTTTCTTACAAAAACAAATAAGTGAAAAACTAAAATATGAAAATACTTAACAAGTTCTAATCACCTTCTACGATATGAACAACTCCCCTTTCCCAAGTAGGACTTATTCAATCAGAAATAAAACAAGAGAACTTTATGAAAACCTAGATGTGAGTTACGGATGTAAGCTCACAACCTAAAATCAGCAAGGACGTATGCAATGAAGTATGTGTATTTTTTTCTCTAAAAACCGTAGCTTCTCATGTGCTGAATGTCTTGAATTTATAGTGCACCATTGAGAAGATCTTCATGCAATCGACCTCTACCGTTGTGAGATTCCTTTTCCTATATAAAAACATAAAACACACTCACAAGGAAATCAAATATTAGTAGGTTAGTCCTAATATAAAACTATGTACATAAATAAAAGATATTTACTATATTTACAATTCCTAGTCAAAGTAGAATACTTATAAATCTCCATGAAAGTCTCAAAATCTTCTTACCATAATAGAAGTCAAATTAAATAAGGAAACAAGTAGTTCCCTAAAAAGCTCACGCTTTCATGGTGTTTAGAGGAAGGGAGCGGTGAAGACTTGGCCGAAGGTTGTTTGGTGAGGTTTTCCGGTGAGGATGGTGTTGAGGGAGCCTTGGTGAGGAAGAGGTTAGGTTGAGGTTGGGGAAGCTTGGCCGGAGAGGGGGAGTTTACGTATAGAGAGAGAGGAATCCGGATAGAGAGAGAAAGGGTGAGGTTGAGAGAGAAGGAGAGAGTCTGTGTGTGTTAATTGTGTGTGAGAATTGTGAGCTTCTCCACAAAATGAGGCAATTTGATATTTATATTTAGATTTGGAAATTGGATTATTTGGTCGCACGACCTAACGTATCCAATTTCCATGCCTCAAGCTGTCGCATGACTGGGAATGTCAATAACCGATTCTGGCGTCAAAACCAGATTCTGGAACATTCCGGGTTAATACCCAAAAGGTCCAAACTGATTAATTCCTTTTAGGTCCTTTTGTCCGGGAAAAATGCTAAAATACACTTCCTTCGCGAGAAACATATAAAATATTTCCGGAAGTCTCGGAACGGACCGGGAATTTACCAAAATGCCCCTTAATGCAATTTTATCATTTAAAATGCACCTAAAAGGGTTGCGAATTGGATTGGCGTACTTACAGAGCCCCTCGGCAACGTCACTTTTGGAAAAAAGTGGGGTTGTCGATAAAATAAGACCCAATCTCAATGAGCATAGAGGGATAAGGTAACGGGCTAGAAGGGTGAATCGAGGAATCTAATGGCTGGACCTTTCTGAGAAAGGATTCCTACGTATCCCTTAAACAAGGGAATCAAGCCAAATCGTAGTTCGGAATTACCAAAATTAAAATCATAAGCAAGGAAAGGGGTAGAGACGTATCTTCATACCTTTGCTGTGCTTACCTGTGGTTTCCTGAGGGGTCGGTATTACTGCGGTCGAATAGTTGCTTCCTTTCATACCAGGTTGTAGCTGCCGGAGGGTCTCATGCTGCAACTGGTATTTTGCGAGTAGCTGCCGGAGGGTCTCATGCTATCGCTGTTGACGAGTTGTAGCTGCCGGAGGGTCTCATGCTGCAACGGGTCTTTTGTGGATGCCAGGGGTCTCATACCACTTCTCTCATGCAGGATAGTTGCCGGAGGGTCTCACACTATTGCTGCTTCTCTTCGTGGATGCCGGAGGGTCTCATACCACTTCTCTTCTTCTTTGCTGGGGATAAGTATAGCTGCCGGGGGTCTCACGCTATCTCTTTTCTGCTCTGTTGGGGATAAATGTAGCTGCCAGGGGTCTCACGCTACTTCTTGTACGTGCATTCTCTTGCTAAGTATAGCTGCCAGGGGACTCACACTATTTCCTTTCTGTTCTGTGCTGATAAGTATAGCTGCCAAGGGACTCACGCTATCTCCTTTTTTCTGTTCTTTGCTGATCTTTGTGGATGCCAAAGGGACTCATACCACTTCTGCTTCTGTTGGGGATTAGGTGTAGCTGCCAGGGGACTCATGCTACTTCCATTTTGTTCTTCGTCGTTGATAAGTATAGCTGCCAGGGGACTCACACTACTTCTGCTTCTGCTTTTCGATACATGTAGCTGCCAGGGAACCTGATGCTACTGCTGTCTGACAAGGGCATTTGTTGATGATCAATCTCTGTCCAACACGGGTTCCTGATGGTCTTCCGTCCAACACGGGCCTTTGGTGATGATCTCCCGTCTAACACGTGCGCTTGATAGGGAGCCTTCGTCCAACACGGGATTTGGTAATGAAACCTCCGTCCAACACGGGCAATTATGATCCTCCGTCCAACACGGGGATTGCTGATAAGCCTCCGTCCAACACGGGCAATCTGAGGAATACTCTCCGTCCAACACGGGAATTTTGATACACCTTCCGTCTAACACGGGCAATTTGAGGGATACTCTCCGTCCAACACGGACAATCGATGATGAACCTCCGTCCGACACGGGGAATGGTAATGAAACCTCCGTCCAACACGGGCAATTATAATCCTCCGTCCAACACGGGGATTGCTGATAAGCCTCCGTCCAACACGGGCAATCTGAGGAATACTTCTCTGTCCAACACGGGAATTTGAGAATAAGCTTCCGTCCAACACAGGAATTTTGATACACTTTCCGTCCAACATGGGCAATCGATGATGAACCTCCGTCCGACACGGGGAATGGTAATGAAATCTCCGTCCAACAGGGGCAATTATAATCCTCCGTCCAACACGGGGATTGCTGATAAGCCTCCGTCCAACACGGGAAATTTGCCGAAGCTAATGGGCATCTGAAACTCCTTTTGACGAGCAATGCTTGGAGACTGGGCAGCTGAGGCTCTTTTCAACGATACTGACGACAATGACAAAGGCGGGGATAGGCCACTTGCAGGATTTGGAACCCTTGTCCAGATTGTGATTGAGGAACAACTCCCATAATCAGATTATGATCACTTTGATTATTATACCCTGCGGGGGGAACACAACACTCTAGGCACTTTGCATTTTATTTGACTTTTTGCTTTATGCATTATTAATCTTTTGTTGCACAAGTCCATCTCAGCTGGGGAGAATAGGAAGTAGGGATTTGGCACGGCTTGACGAGCAGAATATGCATGCTATTTCGCTTACTCTATGAGGGGTCATATATAGGACGAAAGTGTTTACAATGGGGTGGACCCTCTCCCACGAGGTGGAGAACTGACATGGCGCAGCTAGGCAAGTCGGGGGCGCTCTCTAGAGTACAGATTGCAGCAGGTCCATTGCTGGTGAGGACAGAGTACATCACGCGTCTGAGAAAGCAAGCAATAGAGAATGTGCAGAGGACGATCCCGGCTTGGCGAAGCCCCAGTTGGTAGTACAAAGCAAACTTGGAGGGAATCTGGTAAGGAGAGCTGGAGGGACACCTTAACCAAAGCCCCAGCTTGAGGACAAATTCATGCAGCTTCATCGCAGGCAAAGTCATCTTGTGGCCGAGGAGGCAACCCATCGTTTTAAACCGCAGTCAATCAGTCGCTGGACAAGACTCGGAAGTGTTTACGTGCAGGGGCAGATCCTTCGAGGGTGGGAAATGAATCCCGAGTTCTGTGTATGACACTCTCGCTTTGGGTTTGACTCTTTTGAGAGAGTATAAGCATCACAAGGTGTGGAAATTGTATGGAAGCCCCTGCTGACCGAAACGGTGTTTAGCTCTATCTTCCTATGATGTAGAAATAGAAGACTTTTCGAGACACTTGAAAACCTGTCTTATTCGTGATGATCACAAAGCTGCTTAAAACCCTTTATTGATGTTCGGGTTAGTCAACCGCCAAAGCTGATATGAGCAAATATTTTATATCAATCCTGAGGAGAAAGCCCACTGATATCGAGATCAAATTCGGAAGGATGGAAGGTGTATGGGCATGGTCCTTGAGGAGACCAGATTTTCTGAGATTTGTTTGTGATTTCGACCGGACCAATTAAGGTTGCCTACGTTCCCCTCCATAGGAGGAGCTCAGGTCGCCGTAGTTCGGGCTTATCCCGAATGAAAAGAATGAACGGTGAAGTTCGGGGATGTGAGGACCTTCGAGAATTTTTGAGAATTGAAAAAACGTGTCCTCTTGGAGTGTCGATGGGAGACACAGATGCGAAGCCCCAGTGGGACATTCACGGCAGGTGTTTGCGGAGGAGAAATGAAGTATGCTCACATGCAACGTCAAATGAACGGACGGAATTTGCACAATCTTCAATTGATGGTCCTTTGAGCCGGGATGAACTTGGCTCTGCTTCAAGCAATAATCTGTCTTGGATTTCGACGATATTGGACTGAAACTGCTATCCGGTAGTAACTGCGGCTGGGCTTCAGGGTTTCGATCGGTCTTCGGGTGATTTAGGATATCATGACCTCTTGAAACAAGAGGTCGGCTAGGCTTTTTGCTGACTGTACCTCTAAAGATGAGAGGTTGGCTCTTGGGTATGTGTTTGGGATTTCTATGGTGGGGGAATCCATGATTTCATTTTCAATGCCTCTAAGAATGAGAGGTCAATCTTGGCTTTGGTCAAGGCAAAGGTAAGGGTAATGGGATGGGAATGTCCTCTAAAATCGAGAGGACGGCTGGAATTGGTTGAGGTAGTGGTGAGGGACATCCGTGCTGTCTCTTTACTCACTCTGAGACTCCTCTTTGAGTAATGACCGGATCTTTTGACTTTCGCTTCCGAGAGGATCGCTGGGGACTAGGCTCTCTTTCTTTTTTTTTCTTTTCTTTTTTTTTGTATTTTTTATTTTTTTTTTATTTTTGTCTCTCTCTTTTTATTTTGACTTTGAGAGGATAATTTCAGCTAGTCCCCAGGATGGATCATTGCATTCCGTCGTTCTTGAGCTTGGAGACGGTCGATCTTCTTTTGCATCGCGGGAGCCTCAAGGATAGTCCCTCTTCTTCTGGAGATGGTTAGACGGGTTTCAAAGCGTGCCGATCTTGAAATGAAGGGGTGTTGTTTAGGTGAGGGTAAGGTGAAGGTTTTCCTAAGGGTGAAAGGTTTCAACCGCAGCCCCTACCGGATGATCCGAACGAGATTAAGTCTTCGTTACTTCTTTAGCTTACTTCGCGGAAGATCTGTGCAAATCCATCGAGCAACGAGATAGGAAGAACGAAGGAAGATATGTGAGCATATTGGAATCGAGGTGGGGAATGATATCAGTCGATTTCTCGCTCCGATCAATTTAAACATTAGCCATTTCAAAGCATTAGTCGGTGAACAGCACAAGTGATCATTTGGAATAAGACCATTTCAATTGAGTGTAACGTAGGTGTACTAGTAATGTCTCGAGTCTAGCAAGAATAGAAACAAAGATTTTTATCACTGCAAATCAAAAATTGGTCCAACTTGGACTCGACAGACTCATGTCCGACAGTGGACATTCTAGACCCTACGAGGACTGATTGACTTCTTCAACATTGAGCATCGTTGCCATCGGTGCGGTGAGGACCCTTCTCGATCTCTTTGTCATTTATAGGTCATCCTCCTTATCTTTAGCAATCTGAGCAAATGACCGGGCCTCTCGCTTGCGAGGAAGAATATCTTCAAGTGTAGCTCGCTTTCGATGGACGCACCCTTTGCACTCTGCTGCTGACCCATGGGATATGAGCTTCCAGATTTGTGGGCCATAGTCTTCTCTGCACCGAGCATTTTGGATTCCGAATCAGATGGACGACTGCTCGGGCACTTGAACTGCTTCCGCCTCGGGAATATGGACCAATGAGCGCCGGGAACGAGAGCATATACCCAACTTCCCTTAGTCTTGCAGAGGTGAAAAGGTAAGAGCGTGTATAAGGCGAAAGGCATAGAACTTTGAGATGGTATGGGAGAGGGGAGAGTACGGAAGGAGATGGACTCATGCAACACTTATTAATCTTCAAGTAGAAATCGGTGTTTTAAGTCCTAGAGACGGTTGGGAAAGGCTAATCCTTTATTTCACGCAATCTAGACATCGGGGGAACCTAAGGACACATCATCCAAAAATACACCAAACGTATTGGTTCAAAATTAATAATAGGCGATAATACCTAAGCCAAACAAAAGCATTTATGGGGCGAACGAGCAGCCCCAATTTCTGGAGAAATTTGGGCAGCATAACGGGTATTCCTGAAGAATTTCAAGGAAAAATCCGGCATGACCTCTCATCGGTGCACGTTGACAAAGCGACATGATCTCTCGTTAGAACATTCCGTGGGAACGACATGTCCTTTCGTGAAACCATGTTGCGTTGGCAACATGCCCACACGTGCTAGGTTTTGGGAAAGGTACGAAAACTTATTAAAATTTTTGAAACAACTCATTTTAGTGTATTTGAAAAATGGCGTGTCGAAAACCAACCATTTTGGGTGAGGTTTAAATGTGTGGCGCCACCTATAATGCACTAGGGGTATGGGTTTGACATTAGGAGCTCAAGCGTAGGCGAATTTTATGGCCGTCCGCGATGCCGTCAATCGCACCCGAGGGTTCTAGATCTACGTGGTGTAGTGTGCGGGATGGCTATGTTCCTTTATTTATGAAAATGATTTTTTTTATTTGAAAAGAGGGTGATAAAGAAAAACAACACCACACACACTCCCACAGAGACACAATAATCAGATGATCAATAATCGATCATGGGGGATTGCCCCACAATCACAATCTGCATCAAAGAAATATAATCCTGCTGAGTGGCACCTTCTGTCGCGCTACACAGGACATCAAAGGTACGATTTGTCGCGTGACAGAAGGATCCCCTTTTAGAATTCTGAACAAGAACCAAATCAGCCCCAGCCTCCAAGCGCAAGCAATATCAACAAGCCCCAGCAACAGCAACACAATCAATCAAAGATGGGATACAAGAAGGGAACGGAATAAAACAAAGCATATAAGATGCAATCAACACATATAATGTCACACACAAAGCACACACAAGTGAATGAAGTGAATGTTGAACAAGAACGAAAGTCTGACCCACTTTTGAAAAACAAGTTTCAAGTTGTCCCCAGCAGAGTCGCCACTGAATGTGCGCTCGCCGAAATTTATAAAAATAAAGGAGTCGCCACGCCGTACACTGAATGTGCGCTCGCCCGAAAAAAAGAAAAGGAGTCGCCACGCCGTTTTAAGAGGAAACATTGAAAACCTTTATGTTTAGAGAAAATGGGTTCGGGGGTCAAGTTACGTGTTGGGAAGAACCGAGAGTTCACCCAACACGCCTCGTCCGTAGACGAGTCTTTCAATCGTTCAACATTCAATCCATTCAAATGTGTGTGCAAAGTGTGCATGACAATATATGTATAAATGCATAAATGTGCTTTGTTTTATTACTCAACAAGGGGAGAATACAACTTTGTAGGCTATTGACTCTGGGAGGCCACGTCCCACTTTACATCGAGGAAACAATACTTACAACTGAAATGTGGTCTCTGCAGAGAGCCACTTGTGTCGCGTGACACAGGACTCCAACTGTCCAATTGTGTCGCGTGACACGAGTTGACCGTCTGCAGGTACCTTACAATATGAGCACTAATCCAACAGAAATCAATCCAAATCCCAACACAATATCACAACAGCTCAGAAACAATGAATTCGCAATGTATTGACCAAGGAGACGTGGATATAGGGAGATCCACACTCCCTTGGCCAATAGGCAACAAATTCCACAATATCACATTATGAACATTAACAATACCAAGCAAAGCAATTAAACAGAGAGATCGGCAGTTGGGACTTGATAATTGAGGACGGACGAAGTCCAATTATCAAGTCCGGGGAATAATTTGCAATGAGACAAATAAAATGTAAATAAGAGATAAAAGTGAGGAAATCGTTACCCTCGTAGTCCACAAATTCGATACCAAGTTAGGTATCGAATTCTTCAATCAGCTTCGGAACGGGACGGAACGAGCTCGGATCAGCACAACAATTAAGCTCCCAGTGTCTGTGTGATTCTCAGTACGTGCACGTTGAACGGCCTTGGGACTGTGATTGACGGTTTCAGACTTGAGCAGAAGGAGCGGTAATTGGGAGGGATTGTTGTTGGCGTTGTTTGCCTGTTGGTGTTGGGATCGGAGAAGGAGGGAATCGAAGGAGGTTAGATTGGTGTTGAAGCGGTTTAGGGCGATTGTAATGGGGAATTGGTGTTTGGCCGGAGAGTTGGTTTTGGGGAAGAACAAGGAAATTGGAAGGGAGTAGATTGGTGTTTAGAGGAAGGGAGCGGTGAAGACTTGGCCGGAGGTTGTTTGGTGAGGTTTTCCGGTGAAGATGGTGTTGAGGGAGCCTTGGTGAGGAAGAGGTTAGGTTGAGGTTGGGGAAGCTTGGCCGGAGAAGGGGAGTTTACGTATAGAGAGAGGAATCCGGATAGAGAGAGAAAGGGTGAGGTTGAGAGAGAAGGAGAGAGTCTGTGTGTGTTAACTGTGTGTGAGAATTGTGAGCTTCTCCATAAAATGAGGCAATTTGATATTTATATTTAGATTTGGAAATTGGATTATTTGGTCGCACGACCTAACGTATCCAATTTCCATACCTCAAGCTGTCGCACGACTGGGAATGCCAATAACCGATTCTGGCGCCAAAACCAGATTCTGGAACATTCCGGGTTAATACCCAAAAGGTCCAAACTGATTAATTCCTTTTAGGTCCTTTTGTCCGGGAAAAATGCTAAAATACACTTCCTTCGCGAGAAACATATAAAATATTTCCGAAAGTCTCGGAACGGACCGGGAATTTACCAAAACGCCCCTTAATGCAATTTTATCATTTAAAATGCACCTAAAAGGGTTGCGAATTGGATTGGCGTACTTACAAAGACTTATCTCCTTGCGCTTATGCTTGAGATAGTTCTTGAAGTCCTTCCATGCTGGCGGCAATTTTCAATGATTGACGCCACTTTAAATGGTTCATTCATAACCATTCCTTCAACAGTCAACCCATGTAGGATCAACTAAAACTCATCAACCTGGCTGGCCACGGTCTTTGAGTCAACCATCTTGAAATCAAGGTATTTGCCAACAACAAACTTCTTTGAACCGGCATCCTCGATTTTGTACTTTCGCTCCAAAGTGTCCCATAACTCTTTGGCCGTATCCACAAGACAGTACACACTGTATAGATTATCATCCAGCCCATTCATGATGTAATTCCTACACAAGAAATTACCATGATCCCATGCCTCTTTGGCAATCCTTCTTTGATGGTCGGGATCATCAATTGGTATAGCAGGGGGATCCTCTTTTAGGAACTTCTACAGACTGAGGGTGGTCAAGTAAAACAGCATCTTTTGCTGCCATCTCTTGAAGTCCGCCCCAGTGAACTTGGATGGTTTCTCACCATGTGCCGGGTGAGTCGGAGCAGTAGCAGGAGCAGGTGCAACATTTTGTTTAGTTGCATCTCGGGTCGGGTCGGGAGTAGCCCCAGAAGACTGGGAGGTATCGGTTTTGTTTGCCATCTCTTAAGAAACGTAAAATACTTCTTACGATTGTTAGGAAATTTAACAGAAAATGTAACGGCTTCTTAAAAGATAACGGAAAAACTAACCGACAGAATAACAAACTGAAAATTAAGTCGAGGCTTGTGTTTGACACAATCTTCGTAAGAAGTATTGCCCCGCACTGGTGCTAACGGTATTCTGACAATCTCCTCATAAGATGCAACGACTTTACAATCGTTAGTAGAAGCACTTCAAACTAACGACTTCGGCGAACAAACTAATTGTTTGGAACTTCTGGACTTGAAAGGAATATTTATGCTTCAATATGCTTTCTCTCTAATTGCTATTGAATACTAACTCACTGAATGATGGAATGAATGAATTGACAAACTGCAGGGGACTATTTATAGATAATGAAGAGTTGGGGTGCCTTTTGGGAATAGGCATTATAGGCACCTGGTGGATTCTGGCCGTTGGATCTGATCTTGATGGAGGGTGGAGATCTGCTGGATCTGCCAGCACCTATTCGAACTGGTTCCTTTGAACCATTCCAACCCTTCCATCCTTGACCTGGTTCATTGAACCCATCTTGCACCCTTTGGTATAGACCAGATCCAGGACCCACGGTCCGACCCAGTACAGAACCGGCCCAAACCGTTGCACCGCCCCAGCCCAATCCGAATGGTCCTAGGCCCAACCGCACCCATGCACCGCCCCAGTCCACTCCGAGCCACGAACCTTGATTGATTTGCTAAAAATCAAAGGCTCCAATAGCTCCTAGCGATGATGCGCACGTGCAAAGTGCAAAGTGCGCCCTAAACCGCCCATTCCGCCCTTCACGCGCTTCGCGGGTGTGGTCCAAATTGAGCTAGTATAAAACTGGCACAATTGGACTGCACCTTGCATGGTTGGCCCAATGGTCCACCTAGGTTGGCCCAAGGAGGAACAACTTGATGCCTCCTCCTTGTTTGCATCCACATATAAACTTGCTTTACTTTCTATCTCTAAGCAATATGGGATAACTCTTTCATATCCCATAAACTCTTCATTTTCCCATTTCAAGTTACAATCTTTAGCCATTAATTTCTCATTCACCCGAAAATGGTTTTGAGTAAATAAATGCATTTTCTTAATCTACAACAAATGTAGATTATAATTTTGTAACTTATTTCATTAATCAATAAATGAAACCTATTTGAAAATTGGGTCAAAACTTGTTTCTAAAACCCATTTCCAACATTTACAACCATGAAAGCTTGAGAGTGAGTAAGGTAGATAGAGAGAGAAAGAGAGAGAGAGAGAGCGTGCACCAGAGAGGAAGACGGAGGAATCCCTAACCGACCAGAGAGAAGAGAGAGATGAAGCTGCGTCTTTTGATTTTGGAGAGAGAACGGAGTTGCAAAGGTGAGAGGAGAGAGAAACAAAAAATTTATTTAACCTAAAACTCAATTGCGATTGCTTTATCATTTTTCTCATTAAATTGTATTTATTTATTTTTTTCAAAAATTAAATTATTATTAAATAGATTAGAGACAGCTAATGCCATCACATATTTATTTATGCAGTCGCATATTGAAATGTCTCTCCCGCCAAATTGGGCCGCGAAAATTTTCAAGATTTTTTGGACCGCTGATCTCAAATGCGACCATTTTGTTTGCGATTGCTTTAGCCATCGCATAAAGATGTCTTCTGTGACGGCCTTTTTGGCCATCGCAATAAGCCATCGCATATTCCACTTTTTCTTGTAGTGACCTCTTCAGAGACAACAACTCCTTTTTGAGGTTCACTATAAATAGCTTCCCCTAAGCATTGAAGATGGTTGGTGCATTTAAGATCTTTGAGAGTGAGTTGCCAAGAACTACCAACCTTCCAGATCTCAAGTTCAAGGCATTCAATTCAAGTCCCCACTTTCACTAGACCATATCTCTGTAGGACATACACTGAGCACCTTCAATCAATTCAAGTAGTGTTCCTCAATAAGACTATTAATGGACCACATTGATTGAATCACACACACACCCTAGAGAAATCAGCTCAACTTGTGAGCACATCTCTAGAAAACACTTAGTCATTCTTGTAGCATGATCCATTAGTGGTCACATTACTTTTAGCAACCTTCAATCATTGGGGTTGCAATTTGTAATAGTTAGGAATCATTAATAGCAGTGCACTTTCACAAATCCAAGTTCTGACCAAACTTGGTAGAGGACGTAGCAGTTATTTAACACTGTGAACCTCTTCAAAAAATGTGTCATTTCTTCATGTGTTTGTTTATTATTTGTGTTGTTGTAACCCGTTGACAATTTCTCAACTGGTCACAACCTGTTGACTCCAGTTACTGCTTACTTTTTTGTTCTATTGGAAAATTATCTTGTTGCACGAAATTTTATCTTACTCTTGAAAACCCCTTTCCTAACCGATTTGTGTGAGTTCTCTAAACCGACTCAATTTCAACTGTGCAAACTCGGTCTCATCGGTTAACCTTACGAGTGAGACTTAGCATTTTCAAAAGGTTTTTAAGAGTTTCTAGCAAAAGTTTTTAACAGGCTTTTCACCCCCTCTGCTTTGATTCCTACCCGATTGGGCCTAACAAGGAGGAGGAGGAGGAAGAGGAGGAAGAAGAGTCAGACTTGTCACCATTCTTGCTTTACTTCTTATTTTTCTTAGCAAAGGATGCCTCATCTTCGGAGGAGGCGGGTGATTCATCTTCTTTCTTATTTTGCTTCTTAGTCTTCTTAACTTTCATTTCATGGAGTTCTTTAAGAAGGGCATATATTTGAGCATTTTTTTCCTCTAGCTTGAGGTATGCTTGAGCGAGCAAAGCTTATTTTCCTTTATGTCAGCTTCGGTGATGGGGAAGAATCAGTCATTGTATCGACCAAGTTGCCTTGATGTTGTACCTTGATGTGTAGCAACTGTGTTAAACCATGACCGAGTCCAAACAAATCGGTTGAATGAGGGGTATGAAAGGTTTGGAGTTTTTGACCAAATGACACAAGCACACAAAACAGAGAAGATGTCTCGCACGAGACAAGGTTGTCTTGCGTAAGAAAATGCCACTGAACACTTTCAAATTTCAAGTCCCATTTTTGGTTGGACGGAGGTAAATCCATTTTGGGGTTTCTACCTATGTCCTGGAATATTGGATTTGTCACCCTATAATTTGAGCCCCTTGTATTCCATCTGTATTACACTAGAAAAATGGACAATTTTGGGTAAAGGTCCCACAATCTCATTGGAATCCACCATTCAAATCCAAACCTAATGGCTTAGTGATTATTTAAGTTCTTTGTAAAACAAAGTCATATGTAGTGAACCTTGTGAAGAATTATATTTCATGAAGGGACAATTCATAGGGACAAATCCGAAGCGACATTCCGTAAGGACATTCATTAGTTACTCCTCATGATAGATTGTATATGGCTTTACTTTGGTCAAAGAAATAGAATAGCCCCTAAGTCAAACCAATCGGTCAAAGGAGTGTTTTAAGATGCCTAGAATGATGCATGAGTTTTATGTAGGCTTACAGCTCAGGCTCCCTGTAGAGTGATAGTTGTATGGGAGGGAAATGCAAAGTGGAGTGCACCAACATTGGGGAGACCAGCGATATAGATGACTGACATCCATCCTCAGTGTGGGTATCCGGGTTAATAAAAGGTATGCACGTACAATGCGAGAATTTATATCAATGAGTGTACGTATGTGACAGTCAAATCTAGGTGATGAAAATTTTTTAAAAACAAAAATAGATAATGGGTACATTTGCCTTGAGTAGTTGCCTACTTTTCCCCCAAATTAGGATGACTCAGACTGTCGTAGTTCACACGTAATGAGAGAGAGAGAGAGAGAGAGAGAGAGAGAGAGAAGAATTAATTAATTATTACAAAGCTTGAGTCAACCGAATACCAACTAAAATTGAAAAAATTCAATCTCAAAAAAGTATATAAGTCTATACAAACAATCAATCATTTCATGCAAAACAAGGGTTTTCACAAGAAACAATGATTGATTTCGAGTTTTCCATCGTTAAGAAGGCACTAAGATGATGAAACTCTACAGATACTGCCTTATGGGATCCCCCTTACGTGTCTAAATCGAGTTTTGAGACTCCAATTCAAAACTAGAAATCAGCTGATCTTGGAGCTTGCCATGCACAAGACAAGTTGTCCCATGTGAGACAAGGCTCTAGAAAACACAATTTTAGCAGAAATTGAATAAAGATAGTAACACCTCGTACATGCAAGTCTAACCCTTTTTAAATTTAGTCCCCAACATAGTCGCCCTAACTGAAACCTTAATCATAAGATTAGCAATGGTGAGTTTTAACATTCAAGAGTCGCACTTATCATTTATTTGTAGAAAACCAATAAGAAAAATCTTTTGATTGAGATTCAGTGGTTAATTAATGGAATTGAAAGGTCAAGTAGCAATTTGGTCTTGCTTACATGTTATCAATTAATTCAATCAACTAATAAAACAAATATAACAATAATTAATTTGATTAATTATTGCAATATCGGATTATTTGCTTCGAGATCGCATTCATGAATTGAACGGATTATAGGCTAATACTTTTGATGAGATTACACTACTATAAAAGTAATAAAGATGTTGAGAAGAGAAGATAAAAAGTATAGGAGTTTACCTTGTGATTTTGAGAGCTTCTAATGGATAGACTTGACAAATGCTTGAGATCTTTAAATATGGAGGTCACCAAGAACGAATTTGAGATAAGTATTTTATGTGTTCTTTCAGGGAGAGAACGCATCAAAAATTGTGTAGGAGAGAGAATGCGTAGTAGAAAGTGTTTCGAAAAAAGAAACTGAAATTGCCACGGCCTAAATCACAAGTGATATCAAAGGTGATAACAGCACCAACAATAGCACTTGGAATAGCACACACAGACACTTCGAAAATAAAAATAATTTTGTAAGAGAGATTGCAGCGAAATAATAACACCAAAATTGTTTTTCTCAAGTTATATAAATCTTACAACTTGAGGATGCCTCTTAGGCAAGACTTTATCACTTTATAAAAAGAATTACACAAAGCCGAATTTTGTTCCCTAAGACTAATACAATATAAGCTATATGGAACAAGAGATAAAGAACGGAATCCAATCCTAGCCAACACACAACCATATACCAAGGTAATAAAGTGCGTAATTACAAGGGAGGATGGATGAAAATAGCCAAACAAAGAACTCTATCTCTCTATACTTCGAAGTTGAGCATAATTGGCAAATCTTGGCATATCTTCAAATGCATCCTTCCAAGCATATTTATAGTCTTCAATTACTTGAAGGCTACTCAAATAAATAGCCTTGGGGCTGTCTTGGACGTTGAGGGAGAGTGGGGAAGTGGTTGGTGTGTTCCTCAATCCAAGCGCCCACCTTCCTCAATTATAGAAACCGTGTGTTTGTTTATCCAAGTCCATGCATCAACGCCTTATACTCCCAAGCTTTCTCCATCTTGTACGCTCTTTGAATCAGCAACAATCATCTTGACTAAGTCTTCACACGATTTTAATGTTTGTTGACAAAGTAACTCTTGGAAAGATTTATGCATAAAACGTCATTTATGCATAAATCATTATTCTCTAAATTTTTCACGTTTCTATCTCATTCTCCAATTATATTGCAACCTGAAATATGGACATATACCATAGACTATACAGATTATATTAGGACATTAGTACATAAATTAATAAATAAGAAATGTACAACTATATAAATTCCAACACAGGAAATCATCTGAGATATCATCTGGAATCTTGGAAATCATTCAGGATATCACCTGCGTTTTACACTAACAATCTCCTCCTTAGTTGAATATTTCTTCTCAAACCTAATGTCTGCTTACACCGCAATTTAGTCGAGTCCATACCAAGACAAACGAGCATAGAAGCAGGACTATAACATCTCCACGAAAATTAACTCCCCCCTTAATCAAGGAGCCAATCTAAACAATGATTTTATCAAAATAAACTAATTTATTTCAAACTTAAAAAGTTTTCAAAATAAACTAAGTTAAACATTAAGCAAATAAACCATTGTACCAAAATATCATCCAAGCAAGCAAAACAACCTAACGATTAAAGTTTTAAACAAACCATCTAATGTTTGTTGCCACCAACATAAAAAAAATAAAAGTAAATTTTTTAAGAGCCACATCACCAAATAAAAATAAAAAGAAATTGTTTAGGACACCACAAACCAAATCCACCAACACAGTAGTGGCAACATCTTTCTTCTTCTTCTTCTTCAAACTCCTCTTCTTCTTCTTCTTCTTCTTCTTCTTCTTCTTCTTCTTCTTCTTCTTCTTCTTCTTCTTCTTCTTCTTCTTCTTCTTCCTCCTGATCTCCATCCCTATCTCCTCCACCATCACTTGGGCCAGCACTGGTGGTAGCACCTGCAGTAGCACCAGCTCCAGAAGCTGTAGTAGCAGCACATCCTCCCCCTGTTTGGGAAGATATTTCATCAATAAAAATATCAGTTGCCTGCTTAAGCTTGACCCACCCATCAACAAGTTCTCCAAATGCACTTGATTGATTGTGCAAGAAATTCAGCACTGTCGTCTTTGGGATTGATGGAGAAGTGTTGCTCAGAAGATTGATCATATTAGACAAAATACTTGCAGCATCAGTTCCTGCAAAAGTATTAGGGGCAACACCTGGGGAAGCACTTGGGATATCACGTGAGATAGTACCAGGAAGAATAGAAGCAGAACCAATTTTTTCATCAGATTTTTTCCATGGAAGGTCTTTAGTATACCTGTTGCCCTTTTTCAGTTGAGGATCAATGGTATAATTCTCAGGTTCAGAGGTGAAAGTATCAGAGGATTCAATAGTCAAGGATTGAAAGATTAAAACTTTGAAGATCAAAGAAGGATAGGGGAAAAAGGTAATGTTCATTTCTTTCTTTCTACCCCATGAAGCTAAGTGTTTGAACACTAATCTTTCAAAGTTAATCCTATGATTTTTTCCCAATCTGTACAAAACATTAGCATGCTCCTAGGTAATAATAGGTTCATTTGTAGTAGGAGCCAATTAAAGATGCAAAGTTTATAAAGAACAAAGTATAGAGAGGTAAGCCTAGAAACATGAAACTTTTCCTTTAAAGGCCGGGACTGAATTTTGTTGTG
Source organism: Adenophora triphylla var. japonica (assembly GCA_022495995.1). Taxonomy (NCBI): domain Eukaryota; kingdom Viridiplantae; phylum Streptophyta; class Magnoliopsida; order Asterales; family Campanulaceae; genus Adenophora; species Adenophora triphylla. The sequence continues at coordinate 151,137 of JAFEMH010001534.1, read as the reverse complement.
GGTGAGGAACTTAACCATTTCATCCCTATTAACCCTAATACTCTCGTCATCTAAATTTTGGAGGCCTAGAACTTTGTTAATAATGGCTGAAGTAAACGAATAAACCTTATCCCGCACAAAAACTTTCCCAAATTTCTCAGACCCTTCATTATCCAAATGAGCATGTAGGTTTGCAAAAAGGTTTCTCACCACACTTTCAACAAAGACTGAGGCATGATTATTTGCCTTAAAGAAATTCCTATCCTTTAAAAACTGAACCATTCCTTCCTTTTCTAACTGGCCCTCATCAATATGCTTTTCTTTTAACAATTTCTTACTTAAATTGTTAAGCCAAAACTCCATGTTTTCCTTCTTATAAAATTCCAAAGTAAGAAAAGGTTTTGGAAAAGCATTATCTTCCTCATTCCTAATAAACTCATCACCAGATAGCTCATTATCACTAGGAAAAGATTTCGAAGGAACAGGTGTTACGTCGGATGATATCCTGCTTTTGGTAGCACCCTTGGTAGCACTCACTGAACCTTTGCCCTTGCCCTTTTTCTTCTGAAAATCAAACAAAGTTTCCTCCTCTTCAGCATCCACCCAATCATCAAACGAGTCAACAGATGGTTCCTTCTCCTTGTTAACATCAAAATTATCGTCACTCACATGAGGTGATGACATTTCCAAGGAACTTTCTGAAACTTCAACCGGACCAGAGGTGGTATTTGATGAGGTGGTATTTGATGTAGCTTTGGACCTGATTGACCTGATTCGATTGTAGGACCTCCTCTTTGCTACTTGAGGAGACTACTTGGCTGAGGGGAGATTTTCTTTTCCTCTTCTCTTTAGGTTCGGCTGGGATGATAGTAACCTTGGGAATTCCTTGATCAAAGGATGAAACAGGGGCATCAACTGGAACTACATCCATTATAGGAGGAGAAGAACTTGGTGTAATCATAGGTGAAGTCTCCATGGCTACACGAGAGACTGCACTTGGGGAAATGATAGGAGAGATGTCCATTTGGTCGGTGTTTGAGGGTTCAGTGTTGGTTTGGATGGAGAAGCCATGGATGGATTTTGGGAATTTTTTGAGAGCGTATTTTGACCTAGAGAGAGAAGATGCTGAGACGAGGTAAAATAGAGAGAGAGAGAGACGGTTACAAGGATAAGGAAGTGATTCCGAAGGCTAGAGATTAATGACCAAACGAAAAGAACAAGAAACAATTTACGAAAGCCTAAGGGGCCATTTGGTTCGGTGGAAAAAAAGTGAAGGAATGGAATGGTCAATGGAATTGAATTCCTGAAGGAATTGGAATGGAAAAAAACTGGTCAAACCCCTCCGTTTGGTTGGCACGGAATGGAATGAAATTGTCATTTAATTCCTTGGCAAATCATGTTTGATTTGAAAATATAAATTATAGGAATGGAATGAAAGCATATAAAATGACCAATTTACCCTTCTTTTTTTTTGAGAGTGGGTGGGGGGGGTAGGGCAGGGGGTATGCAAATTTTTTTTTTGTGGGGTGGGGGGGGTGAGGGGGGTGGGGGGTAGGGGGGTATAAAAAAATTTGTGGGGTGGGGTGGGGGTGGGGTAGGGGTGGGGGGTGGGGGAGTGGGGTTTGGATGGGAGGTAGGGGCGGGGGGTATAAAAAATTTGTGGGGGGTAGGGCGGGGGTATGCAAAAAAAAAAAAAATTCATGGGGGGAGGGTGGGGTGGGGGGGAGTAGGGCAGGGGATATGCAAAAAAAAAATAAAAAAAAATAAATTCGTGGGGGGTGGGGTGGGGGCTGGATGGGGGGTAGGGCAGGGGATATGCAAAAAAAAAATCGTGGGGGGGGAGGGGTGGTGGGGGTGGGGGCTGTATAGGGGGTAGGGCAGGGGGTATGCAAAAAAAAAATTGTGGGGGGGTAGGGGTGGGGGGAGGGGGGGGGTGGGGGAGGGGGGTGGGGGTGGTGGGGGTGGTGGGGGTGTGGGGGCCTGGATGGGGGGGTGGGGTGGGGAGGTAGGGGTATTTTGGTCATAATTTTTTTTTCATTCCATTGCCAAGGGAATTGGCCATTCCTTTCATATATGGAGGGAATGTCAAATTCCATCAAGCCAAGGAATTGAGCATTCCCGGGGAATGTAAATTTTGAACCAAACACGGCGAAGGAATGAAGTCAATGGAATTGACCATTCCATTCCGCCATGGAATGGCCAATTACCGCGAACCAAACGGCCCCTAAGCTTTTATTTTCTATTTCATAAAATCAAAGTCTGCCTCTTCTCAAACCCTAACACAACTATAAATACTAATTAAGAAAACCCTAAAGCACTTTTTATTTGAAAAGACTAAAACACCCTTAATAAACAATTCATTAAAACATTAAAACCCTAAAACTTAAAGCCCAAAACCCAGCCACACTGAAGCCCGGCTTGTTGTTGTTGCCGCTGAAGTTCCGCCTGGCTTTGTTCCAGGCGCCCGCCTGGCCTAAGGTGAGGCGCCCGCCTCGCTTCCAGACGGCCGCCCTATTTTTACATTCTTTGTCTTACGCACTGCATCATCCTCCCCAGCTTAGAAAAGACTTGTCCTCAAATCAATATTCTCAATATGAACACCACGATACCCCAAAAAATTTGAACTCCATCAGCAAAAGGAATTTGATGCCCTTGACGAACTCTAAACTTCATTTCCCTTGTGACAACATCCATCCAAACATCAATAAAGGGCTTTAAGCAAATTTGTGATCATCAGGAATAAGACAAGTTTTCAAATGTCTCGGAAAGTCTTCTTCTCTACGTTATTAGGGATATAAAGTTAAACACTGTATTTCTTTCAAACAGGGGCTTCCATACACTCTCCACACCTTGCAATGCTTATACTCTCCCAAAAGAGTCAAACCCAAAAAACGAGAGTGTCATACACAGAACTCGGGATTCATTTCCCACCTTTGAAAAATGTGCCCCTGCATATAAAAACTCTTGAGTCTTGTCTGCCGTCCGACTGACTAGAACATGAAGATCAATCTCATCCTGGGGCTGTAAAAGACTGTGTGGCAGATTGAGGCTCGGTCAGAAGTTGATGTATGTACGTATGTGGTTCCCGGGGCTGTTTCTATAATATCAAGTACTTGAGAATGGATTTTGTTACAAGAGGCCCACTTTATGATGAAGCTATTGAATTCCATACCCTGGGCAAGAGGATAAAGCTTGGAGACAATGAAGAGGTCCATTTTGAAAAGCCTGTCAACCTGACTTGACATGTCACGCGACATAATGTACTTTGGCTGCCTTGAGTCGTGCGACATAGTAAGTCCAAAACCAGACATCAGCAAGCTACAATCTGATTAGTACCAGGGTACGCCCCGACTTGTTTCAAATTGCAAAATAGCAAAGACACTCTGCAAATATCATGGGAGAGGGAATTTCATTCAAACATAACATACACATTCACCATTCACATATACCAGCCAAAACAAGCAAGCCACTCATGCTAGTGCTATAGCCATTCAAAAGACATTCATTCCCATTCTTCCCAAAAGATGGACTCGCATAAACAACTAACAACTAATAATAATGTACTAGGTGCAAAATAAAAAAAAAAGAAGAGAGTGTCTTGACTGTTTTCTTGCCAAAGCAGGGTACAATAATCAAAAGAGCCATAAATCAATCCAAGAAACTACTCTGAACCATCTCCGGAAATGTAAGAGCCATCCTCATCGTCAGAGCTATCATCATCATCAGCACCCTCGCTGCCTTCTCCATCTGCATCTCCTTCCTCAGTATCTGGGACGGCAGCAGGAGCGTGGTACACAACAGGATCATCTCGGAAAAGCTCGTGCATAATAGGAATGGTCGAAGTCTCAAGCTCATGAGGATATCTGGAAGCATCGCTATAAGCTGGAAGGACTAGGTGGACGACGAGGAACAGTCTTGGTCCTGGACCTATGAGTATCCTCAGCACATGTGTCAGTGCGAGCTCTCTTCCTGCCGGGTAAGCTGAGTGTAGAATCACTATCATCAGAGCTCCGAGCCGAGCAACGCTCCCTCAAATAACGATTACTCCTCACCAGCTGGTCAATCATATCCATGGCTCCGGTATAATGACGAGCAATGCTCCAATAAGTGTCAGCCGAGACCTGATAATAATCAAACAGAAGAAGAATAAAAAAAAACCAGTCATCGTAAAAGACAAGGGTTTCCAGCAGTCCGAAACAATAAGCAGAGAAAAAGCAGTTACTTACAGATTGAGTGCCCTCAGGGAGATGAAAATATGGATAAATCTGGCTGGTATCAAGAGTGGCCCGCCTCATGTGGTCCCCGTCCTGAAAGTCTTCAAAAGGAGGAGGTAAAGGAGCATCCATGACATGTCCAGTAGAGGGGCCTGCAACCTGAGCATCACGTCTCGCGACCACTTGCGGTGACCTCAGCCTCGTAGCCACATAAGCCCCATAATCCCTGTCATCATCGATATAATTAAAAGCAGGCTCTCCCTGGATCAAAGCAGCCACGTCATCTAGCTTCCTAGGAAACCATATCTCAGCAGGAGGATCGTATGGGACTCTAGCAATGCTCCCGGGGCCGTGCTGTCTATAAACCCGCTCGCCCAAATACAATGCGTCCCTAGACAAGCCCACCAGCAACTTACGACACTCAGTCAAATAAAGAGCATGCTCCAGATTGACCCCAGCATATCGGTCAACCCAAGGAAATAGAGTCAGACTCCCGGGGGTCCTCCACAAGCAGATAATTGTATCATCATAAGAAGCAGTCACCCGTCCCTTGGTATCCGCTGTCCAAACTTTCTGCCGTGCGTCCCTCACCCAGCACCTCATAGCAGGAAATGTAGTGGCCGGGTACGCCTCCCCTACCCGCCAAGCATATCAACATATAACCTCATAAGCCCAAGCCTGAGAAAGGAAAGAGAAAAGCAAAGCTAGATTAAAAAAAAAAGAGAGAAGGGGACAGAAAGAAACGATATTAGAAAGGGAGATCAGACCAAGAAGTACCTCAAAAGCTAAGTGACAGCAGTTGAAGGACATAGCCTTCCCCCGGCTGACATCATCAAGAGCCAGATATAACTCGGCCAATCCGGCCTCTCCCCAAGACAGGGTCCCAACAGTAGTCCAATCCCTAAAAAGCTCTAACAAAGAAAGCAAAGCCGAAGATGTGGCGTTGATGAACAACATATCCGAAAAGCCAACCCAAACAAAGGCCCTAGCCCATCTCAGAGCTCTCAACTTGTCCTCCTCAGTTTCTGCCACCTCGACTGGATAACCGGTACTCTGCTCAACAATCTGGCCATGAAGATCCCCTAGCTCGTATCCGTTCCCCTTTTTGTCCTGGGGAACAAAGCCGATCAGCTCCATGAAATAGGCCTCAGTGGGAGGCTGTGGGTCATCATCTAAAGCAGGCTCCTCCAAGAATAACGGCACATCAGTAAAAGGAAGTCCCGTAATAACAGCAAAGTCGTACGGTGTGACCGTCGCCTCACCCCAAGAAAAATGAAAGGAGTGGGTGGTCTCCCACCAGAACTCCCTGAATGCCTTCACCAGTCCAACACTCCTCTGGGTACCTCCAACATCCCTTGCCATCTCAAAGAATCGCCCCAACCCGGCAGCATATACTAAGCTTTTCGGCGAATGATCAATCTCCTGACTGCCGGGCAACAGGTCCCACAACCGGCCGATGACCTCTGAAGAGCCTCGGGTACGTAACTCCTGCAGGTAAACACAGCACAGATATGAATATCCCAAAATTCTTTCCAAAGAAAAGCATTTCAATCAACCAATTGCATATTTCACTTTCCAAGCAGAACTAGGGTTTGATCATTTAAGCATGCATTCATAATTTCTAGATAACTCAAAACATGCAATAAATTCATGAGTTCAACAGAGAAAAAGAATCCGATCATTTTGGCACAATATCCGTTTTTCATCACAACAAAAGCAAGGGTTACAAAAATTACCTTCTTTTTCTTCTCCGGTGCCGAAGTGTGCTCTTTAAGATGCGGGTAAAAATCTCCCCTCACAGTATGAGGGACGAAGGGCCGTTGATTCCTTAAGGCATTCTTTCTCTGAGCTGCTAGCTGAGCTTGGGAAGGACCCTTCTTCGTGGGTCTTTGTCTAGGAGGCATAATAACAATTCAAAAGCAAAATCAAGCCCTAGAATTGATCAATGGCACTCGAAATTGAACAAGGGGATGCTTTCTCCACGCAAAACCGTCCACCTCCCTTCAAAAATGTGTTTTAAAAATGAAGACTGTCCGCCTTTATGAGCGACTGTTCACTGGCTTTAAATAGCCGCACGACAGAACGTTTCCCATGGCCAAATTTTCAAAAAAAAGAAAATGCCCCTGCAATTTGATGATTTGCAATTTTAAACCCTGATGGCATGCTCTGTAGACTCCCTCGCAGGTACAATGATCAACTTAGTCTCACAAAACCTCGAAGACTGGCCCTCAGGTCAAATCGAAAAAAAAAGAGAAGAATAATAATAATAAAAAAAAGCCCGTATCTGCGATAGCCTCCCAAGCAGAGCTCAACAGAATCAATGGCCCCAAAGCACCGAAAGAAGCCAACTCCCCAGAAAGCAGAGTCCCTGGCTTATCAAGCAAAAGCAACAGAATCAACGGCCCAAAGCACCGAAAAAAGCCAACTCCCCAGAAAGCAGAGTCCCTGGCTTATCAAGCAAAGCAACAGAATCAACAGCCCCAAAACACCGAAAAAAGCCGACTCCCCAGAAAGCAGAGTCCCCGGCTTACCAGGCAAAAATCCCAAAAAGAAGCCGACTCCCCAAAAAAGCAGAGTCCCCGGCTTACAAAGCAAAAGAAAGAAGCCGACTCCCCAGAGATGCAGAGTCCCCGGCTTACCAAGTGAGAAGATCAGTAACCTCGAGGCATAGATAAAAGCAAAGTCCCCGGCTTCCGAAGCAAAGCTCAGGGCGCAAAAAGAAAAGCAAACAATCAACAAAGACCGTCCAGCTGCAAAACCGGCAAAAGAACAACGAACAGAGCAAAAGAAGTAGCGTGAGACCCCTGGCAGCTACACTTATCCCCAACAGAGCAGAAATGGAAGTAGCGTGAGTCCCCTGGCAACTACACCTACCCTGCACCAACAAAGTGGTGTGAGACCCTCCGACATCCACAAAAGACCAGTTGCAGCATGAGACCCTTCGGCAGCTACAACTCGTCAGCAGCAGTAGTGTGAGACCCTCCGACAACTACCCTACACCAACAAAGTGGCGTGAGACCCTCCGGCATCCACAAAAGACCAGTTGCAGCGTGAGACCCTCCGGCAACTACAACTCGTCAGCAGCGATAGCATGAGAACCTCCGGCAGCCACTCGCAAAGTACCAGTTGCATCATGAGACCCTTCGGCAGCTACAACCTGGCACAAAAGGCGACTACTAGCCAACCGCAGTAGTACCGACCCCTCACGAAGTCGCAGGTAAGCACAGCAAAGGTATGAAGATACACCTCTACCCCTTTCTTGCTTGTGATTAGTAATTCCGAACTACGATTTGGCTTGATTCCCTTCTCAAGGGATACGTAGGAATCCTTTCCCAGAAAGGTCCAGCCATTAGATTCCTCTATTCACCCTCTAGCCCGTTACCTTATCCCTTGATGCTCATTGGGATTGGATCTTATTTTATCGACAACCCCACTTTTTCCAAAAGTGACGTTGCCGAGGGGCTCTGTAAGTACGCCAATCCAATTCGCAACCTTTTAGATGCATTTTAATGTAATAAAATTGCATTAAGGGGCATTTTGGTAAATTCACGGCCTGTCCCGAGACTTCCGGAAACATTTCATAGGTTTCCCGTGAAGGAAGTACCTTTTGGTACCTTACTCATGCAAAGGGACTTGTTGGTAATAAACCTTTTTCGACCTTTTAGGTATTTAGGCCTGAATGTTCCAGAAACTGGTTTTGGCGCCAAAAGCGGTTGAGGAAACCTTGTGTCACGCGACAAGTCGAGGCATGAAAGTGGTTATGTATAGTCGTGCGACACAAGGTGACCACTAACTGCAGCCTATAAATAAGACCTTCCCCCTCTCAGAAATGGATCCCAACTTTAGCCTACTGTTACTCTGCAGAAATTGCATCGTAACAAAGCCTCCCAAACACAACTCTCTCTCTCTCCTACCTTCAACCTACCCAATTCCCTCCAATCTAAACCCCTTTTCTCAAACCAAGCCACTTGGACCTTCCTTGCATCAATTCTCTCAGGCTCCAAGACCAGAAGTAGTGAATTGAAGGGTCTTGTATCTAACTTGATACAGGATTCGTGGAAGCATCAATGGTAATGAATCTCAAACTCCCTCTTCTCTCTTCCTTCTTATTCAATTCTTCATAATTTCATTGTTTACTTCTGTTAGGATTCAGTAATCAGACTCTATCTGTCTAGATTACTGAATCCCAATCGCAATCTCCCTGTTTAAGTCGTTTGATCTGTGTAATTGAATTGCTCTTGTTAAATACTTGCTTGAACTTGGTGTTTGAACCCCAAGGGGGGTGTGGATCTATCCATATCCACACTCCCGGGGTCGATTTGTTGTTATTTCTGTATTTCGTATCCAATCTAGTCAATTCATTAGATCTGTGTAGGTAATTGTTGATTCTGGTGTTCATAGTGTAAGTCTCTGCAGATGGACTCTGTATGTCACGCGACACATTGTTCCAAGATGATCCTGTGTCACGCGACATATGTGGTCACCGGTATCATGTGTCATGCGACATATCGTGACCCATTTGCAGAAACTCTTTTCTCTTGTAATCTGTTTTAGATTGTTGTAGCAGGGATGTGGCCTCCCTAAATAATGGGCTCACGAGTTGTAAATCTCGATTCTTATTTAATAAAATGCATGATTACCACACTTATTCATTGTCAACACTTGCACACACTTTTGGATTTGCTTGGATGTTTAATTGAAAGAATCATCTATAGACGAGGCGTGTTGTGTGAACTCCCTATTCTTCCCAACACGTAACCTGACCCCCGAACCCATTTTCTCTCTAAAAAGGTTTTCAATGTTTCCTCTAAAAACGGCGTGGCGACTCCTTTATTTTCAACCAAATTTCGGGCGAGCGCACATTCAGGAAGGTACCAGCACTGGAGGCATCCCGATACTAGAGATCAAGCATGATGATGAAGGGTTTGCCTTGACCGGATTCTCTATAGCTTCCTCCAAAGGACCAGTGTGTTGCACTGACCTCACTGCTACCTCCGACAAAATACCTCCTGACATGCGAATGATGAGAAAAATGGGTTATCTTCCGGGGCTCGGATTGGGCAAAAGACTTCAGTGTCGCAATGCTATCATTGATGTGAAGGAACAGACTACCCGATATGGCTTGGGGTACGAACCGAATTCTCGGGAAGACAGAAAAGCTAAAGGCACAGTTCAAGAAAAACAAAGTGAACGGGTCCGTCTCCATCCTTACAGCTTGTTTCTGGCCCATTACTTCACAAAAGGTAGGACTCAATATGATGAAAATGATAATCAAATATCCTTGAGAAAAACTCTTCTGGAAAACCTTGAGAAAATTCGGGGAAAACCAGCAAATCCCGTTCGAAGAATGTTCCTTGACTTGGCGGACATTCCTGAGGCTACCACTACTGTTCAGAACAAGTATGCCTTCAAAGGAAACCCAGACAGTTTCAAAGAGTCAGCACTCTTCTCATCCGGGGTAATGGATTTCTCCGCCTTTGAGTTAGCTCTTCCGAAGATCAGCCAGATAGAAGCTGCCAGTAGTGAAGACAGTGAGTTGGGTTTGCAAAAGTTGTTTGATGAAGAAGCGCAGATCAATGATTTGATCAACTTCAGCTCAGATGACGTGGTAGTTGCCGTAATTGGAGACGTTGGTAAAGAGCCTTTTGACCCCCGTACTTTGGTGACTAAGACAGAGATGCCGTTGAAGAATTGGGAGACATTCTCAGGGCCGATAGCCAGCCGACAGCAAATGATCACAGAGCTTTGATTGGTACCCCGTCCTTCTCAGCCCAGTCGTGTCAAACACCTTGTCATCCATACAGTTGAGTCAGGAATCTTTGAATTCCAGCCCTCCGAGTCATCCGAAGGCCTCACGCCTGAGGATTATGAATATGTAACCAATGTCATCTTTCCTCTTGCTTTGAATGAAATGACAGAGCTTTCTGAGTATCCCCGTATTTCCAACTTAACAAATGATAAATTAACTCAAAACTTAACAACAGTTAATAATGAATCATTTGAACAAGATGCAAACACACTAAATGAACAATACATTCAAGAAATCTTTAAGCAGGTTATAGACAAAGAGGAAAACCGGGCCCAAGCTGCCGAGGAGGTTTTGACAAGTGTTAACTTGGGTACTGTCGAGGAACCTAAAGAGACACAGATTGGAAACTTCTTCCAGGGGGTTGAACGGGACAGACTGGTCAATCTGCTCAGAGAGTACATGGACGTGTTTGCATGGTCGTACAGGGATATGCCGGGGGCTGAACGGTTCGATAGTAGAGCCGTAATCCCTCTAGCACCGGATGCTAAGCCGAAAGGTAAACCGAGGAAGATCAAGCCAGAATGGTCTCTACAGGTCAAAGAAGAGATTGAGAAGCTACTGCGGGTAGGATTCATCAGAGTCATCAAATACCCGACATGGATATCCAACATTGTGACTGTAACTAAGGCCAATAGGAAGGTGCGCTGCTTTGCAGATTTCCGGGATCTGAACAAAGCCAGCCCGAAAGACGATTATCCCTTGCCAAACATAGACATTCTGGTGGATGCCACTGCCAACTATAAAGTCAAATCCTTCGTTGATGGCTTTGCTGGCTACAACCAGATCAAGATGGCCGAGGAGGACCAAGAAAAGACAGCCTTCACCACACCGTGGGGAACGTACTGCTATACAGTGATGCCATTTGGGCTTAAGAATGTCGGGGCCACTTATCAGAGGGCAGCGACCGCACTCTTTCACGACATGATCCACAAGGAGATTGAGGTCTACATCCCACGACATGATAATCCACTCCAAAGGCGAGGACGGACATCACTTGGTTGACCTGAGAATGTTCTTTGAGAGGCTGAGACAGCATTCCATGAGACTGAACCCTGCCAAATGCACCTTCGCAGTGACAAGGGGAAAAGTACTTGGTTATATGGTCACGGTGTGAGGTATCGAAGTCGATCCCCAAAAGATCAAGGCCATTATGGACATGAGGTCACCTCAAACCCAGACAGAAGTCAAAAGCTTTATGGGCAAACTACAGTACATTAGCCGCTTTGTCAACCAATTGACTACTATGTGCGAGCCCATCTTCAAGCTCATGAAGAAGAATGTAAACACAGAATGGACCGAGGAATGCCAGGATGCCTTTGACCAAATCAAGGCATACTTAGTACATCCTCCGGTACAATGCCCCCTACATAGACAGAAACCTCTTCTGCTCTATCCCACTGTCACTGATACGGCAGTTGGGGCTATGCTTGCTCAGGAGAAGAAAGACTCTCGAGTAGAGAACGCCATTTACTTTGCCAGCCAGAAGCTGCAAGGAAGTGAGCTCAATTACACAGCATGTGAAAAGACTTGTGCAGGACTGGTCCGGGTAGTCGGTAAGCTGAAGCATTACATGAAAGCCCACCCTGTGAACTTGGTCTCGAAAATGGACCCCATCAAGTACATCTTCGACAAGCCTTCCCTCTCGATGCGCCTAGCAAAGTGGTCTTTCTTCTTAGCTGAGTATGACATCAATTATGTGACGAGAAAGGCTATCAAGGGTCAAGCATTGTCAGATCATCTGGTAAACTTCCCTAGCAATGAGGACCGCGAGCCTGAACCCCAATTCCCAGATGAAGGGATCTTCGTAGTTGAGCCTGAGAACCGATGGCAGCTATTCTTTGACGGAGCTGCCAACAAGAGAGGAAATGGCATAGGGATGCTACTGGCCGATCCGAAAGATGACCACACGCCCATAGCCCTCAAGTTGAACTTCCCTGCCACGAAAAATGTCGCCGAGTATGAAGCTTGCATTGCTGGTTTGGAAGCTACCTTAGAAAGGAATGTCAAGGAGCTCGAAGTTTATGGAGACACAGCCCTGATCATCAACCAGGTCTCCAATAAATGGAAGACTGTGGATCCTAATCTTCAGAGATATCATGCCTATATAGAGGAGTTGACTGAGCAGTTCAGAGAAGTGACCTTCCATTATCTGCCAAGGGAAAAGAATAGATTCGCAGATTCCCTAGCTACTCTAGCCTCACTGGTAGAGATCCCCGAGGGAAAGACAATAAAACCCTTCAGAGTGGGTAGAAGAGAAGCCCCAACTTTCTGTTGTGAAGTAGACCTGGGACCCGAGCCTGTCAAGGAACCCTGATACAATCAGATTTACCAGTTCCTCAAAGATGGAGAGTCAACTTTCAGAGATGAAGAAGGTAGACTAAAAGAAGGCATTAAGGCCAAGAGCTTGCAAGCCCTGAAACGGTTGGCCTCCCATTATGTCATTCTAGGGGGCGACCTGTACAAGAAATGGTACCATGGACCACTCCTCCTGTGTGTCACCCAAGAAAGGGCCAGAGAGTTGATGACCGAAGTCCACAATGGTCCCTGCGGTCCTTATATGAATGCCAGAGCATTGATGCAAGTGATCCTCAGAATGGGTTACTACTGGATCTCCATGGAAACGGACTGTGTCCAGTATGTCCAAGCGTGTGACAAATGCCAACGGTTTGCCAACCTCAACCATCTCCTGCCTCATGACCTGTACTGCATGACGACTCCTTGGCCGTTTGCAACTTGGGGTATTGACGTGATAGGGATGATAGCCCCGGCAGGAAGCAATGGGCATGAATTCGTGTTAGTAGCAGTCGACTACTTCACCAAGTGGGTAGAGGCCAAGTCCTATAAGGTCCTCACTTCCAGAAAAGTGGCCCAATTCATCAAAGAAAACATTATGTGCAGATATGGGGTGCCCAATGAGGTCATTTCAGATAACGGGTCGCACTTTGAAGGGGACTGCGATAGATTGCTGTAAGAATTCTGAATCACTCGCCACAATTCATCCCCATACAGACCTCAGACTAACGGAGCCGTGGAAGCTGCCAATAAGACGCTCAAACGGATCATCGGACAAATGGCCACCCGTGGTCGTGATCGGCCCGAAAGCCGCATCCGACACTGGGGGCTGGGCGTAACGTCCGTCGAACAAATGCCTACGGGAGAAACTCCATTTGCCCTAACTTACGGGATGGAAGCAGTGTTGCCCGTGGAGTTGGAAATCCCGTCACTACGGGTCCTCCTGGAAAACAGTGTCAACGAAGTAGAATGGCTGCGCAGCCGGCACAATGAATTAGCCCTGCTCGACGAAAGAAGGCTAAAAGCCATGGAGCACACCCGAGCCTACCAGAGGCGAATGGCCAGGGCATTCGACAAAAAGGTCAAGGCCAGGGACATCAAAGAGGGTGATCTAGTACTGAAAGTGAAGCCCCCTACCAGAGACAACCCCCTGGGAAAGTGGGAACCCATTTGGATCAGCCCGTATGTGGTGCAGAAAATACTATCGGGAGGTGCAATGAAGCTTGCAGACCTGGACGGTAATCCCTTTGTCCACCCAGTCAACGGCGATAAGCTCCGCAGGTATTATGTCTAAAAGAAAAAAAAAGAAAAGAGAAAAAGGAAAAAAATCTTAGTGCAAAAAGAGTAATGCCCAGCTAGGCTGAAAACCCAAAAAGGGCGGTCTAGGCAAAAAACAGGGTTGCACAAAAAAAAATAAAAAAAAAGACCAAAAAGGCAAAATCCCGATAGTTCACCAGAAAGAACTACGAAGACCTGATCCCCTTAGTCTTTCTTGTAAAAGGGGAACGTAGGCAGCCAACAATGGTTCGGTCTAAAAAATAAATAAGACAATAAAGTTTCCATGAAATGTGTCTTATAAATTTCTAAGATAATATCTCTTGTTCATTACAAGTTAAAAACTCCTTGATGAGTTCAAGCACGGTCTACTCTTGACTCTGCTAACCTGCTACAAAGATCTAAAATACAATAAAATGCCTAATAAACTATTGTGTTTGCAAATGACAATAAGGGAATCCTAAGAAAAGATCTATCAGTTGTCATTCACTGAGTCTTCTTTGGTCTTCTTCCCTTTACCTCGACCTCGTCGAGTGTTCTTCCTCTTCTTCTCAATGATGTCGGTCTCCCTCATCCCAACTTCAAGTATCCTCACTGGAGCCTCCATCAAACCTGTGTCAATAAGTGCCCTCTCAACCCGGGCACGAGTCCGCACTTCCTCCCTCTGAGCCTCAGTCAAGGGAGCGACTTTAGAAAGCCTCTCGTATCGAGCCTCCATGTCTCTAATAAGGTCACCCGACTAGTTATGGCGACTCACCTTAGCCTCAGCCTCCCTCAGAGTCCTACTCGAGTCACAGTTAGCCCCCAATAAAGCCTGACGTCTCTCTCCCAATATGACCTGAGTCGCTCCCATCTCCCTCTCGTACCAGTCCAAGTAGGCTGTGGTCAAGATGGTACACTTCCTACTTTTGAGAATGGTCCTGGGTGGGAAAGCAGTATATGTCTAAGCCCTCGTGAAGAATGAGAAGCTGGCTGGATCCCTCATGCCTAAAGACACCACCTCCATGGTACGGATGTCCTCCCAATCGCCCAATGGCTCCTGTAAGGCCCCGAACTGCCTGGATACCAAGCAGAGTATGTAGAAGGATGATGAAGAAAGCCCTAGAACTCTCACCACATAGGACTCCTGAAATGTCCTCCGGGTCTGCAGCCTCCAATGAGGTACCCACCAATGAATATCCGAAGTGGATAACCTAGCCATCATTAGCTCCCAGCTACCTTGGTCTTGCTGCCTAGGTGCACCCCTCTGTGAAATCACCCAAGGGCACTAAGTTGGCCACCATGACAAATCCCCACAGACTCGGCCGTGAACAGAGATGAAAACACAGAGAGGATAAAGGCATCCATAGCCACACTGGTCGTAGCCATATCCGGGAACCCAAACCTGCCCGGGATATCAGAAAGGTCAATCCGATCAGGGGCTACCATCATCCCCTCAGCCTCTCCCAAAGTGATTTGAAGAAAAGATGCCAACTTTACTGCTACCGGCACGTCTTCGATCAGAGGAACCGATATAGCCTCAATTTCTGGACCCTCAATCAATGCTCGGAAGTCTTCATAGGTTGGGACGAGCTCATTGTAAGAAAAGCAGTAGACATGTCTCCGGACGTCCCAAAACCTCACAGTGGCCCTCAAAAGGTCCCAATCGGGCGGGAGATCCTTCGAATGCCATAAAGACTTGATCTTGAAAGTGGTATCAAACAGTATCTTGTTGGATTGAAAGTTATGCCTCATCCAAGATTGAAGATCGGACAGAAAACGGTCTCTTTTCCCCTATTGCAATCTGACTGGTTTCTCCATTGCAAACGATAAAAGTTGATGTCTTTTGGTAAAAAATATGCTCTGGAATCAGTTGGGACAAGTCTAGGGTGAAAATGAAATGACATGGCCAAGCCTTGGTTTTATTTTGAAAAAAAACAGTTCAGACATAACTATCAGCCGCACGGCTTCATTTTCCCCAGGTCCTGGCCAGACGGCCTCATTTTCCATCTGCAGAAAAAATCTGCAGCAATCAAAGTTGCTGCCCAAGTGGAGTTCTCACCCCACTCTCTCAACAATACCTGTACAAAAACATGTCCAAACACCAACCATACAGTTATATGTCATCACAAACCTTTTTGGCCCAGTTTCAGCCCCAATTCCAAGCAAAAAACTGCCCCGAGGCTCAAGTAATATGCAAATTCGTAAGGCATAAATTAGAAAAGCAAATAAAAGAGTAATACATTGTTTTCTCCCCACCGGAGCCCAAATAAAACGAAAAACAAATAAAATGTGCATAAAAAGGTGTTCATTGTCTGTTTCCTGCCTCCTAGGTCAATTCTAAGGAATCCTAAGCCTCCGACTCCTCGTTGCTACTCAGCTCGTAGAAGCTAGGATCCTTCATCAAGTCCTCGGCATCACTCACGTCCGATAGGTTGACATTCACGTGCTCGTACTCTGCTAGCTTCTCCAGGATGTCGGTGTTGGGTCCCTATCCCCGAGGCATGGCGCTAGAAGAATACTCTGAGGCCGAGGAGGTAGATGTCGTGCTCCCCACGTGCCTTCTTCTGCGCATGGGCTCCTGCACATTAGCCCAGCCCTGGAAGCGTATGCCAACTTCCTCAAAAGGGACCGGCACACATCTTTCTGCCGTACCATTTCATCGTATGAGCGAGTAGGAACCTGAGAGAAAAGAGAAGAAAACTCTGAAAATCTCAGGAAAATCTCAGAATTGCAGAAAGCAAATAAATCCAGAAAAGGGAAAAGACCCTAAATGTTCTCACAGTGCTGTCAGACGGCAGAGTATGTCGGGGCTTCCTCGTATCAGGAACGGGAATCATGAACCTCCTCGGTACCCCGTTGACCACATAAGAGAGATGAGCAGGAGGCATCGGTGGGTCAGTAGGCTTAGCTTCCCCGTACCCTGAGTGACAGCCAGCTTCACTAGTTTCTGTGGTGTCCTCAACCGCTGCTCCACGAAGGTGGCATACAGGGTAGCCAAGTCAAAATACTCCACGGCCGCCACGCCAACCTGGTACCTAGCAATATCATCCTCCAACCAGTCCCTGGGCTGCAACATCTGTGCTGGAGGATCATGGGGTATGATGGCGTCCAAGGGGGGACATGGCCATGCTGCCTAGAGAAATGATCCCCCAAGTAAATGACATCACATGTCAAGCCCGTCAACCACCTCCTCTACCTAGTCGCCTCTACGGCATCCCCTAGCAGCAACTCCGGGTACCTCCCCCATGGGTAGAAGTCAACTACCTCATGTCCATCTCTGTTGATGATTGGTCTCACCATCTTGTAGTCAAACGTGATCCGGGTCTTCCCGGTAAACTTGTCTCTAGCATCTCCCCTCCAATGGATCATGGCTGGGAAGATCTCCGGATCACTCTGCTGGTTCCACGGAAAGAACCCAATCACTTCGCAAAACCAGACCTGCATGTTCAAGACAAAAGTGTCATTTTCTCTCATCAAAGTCTTAAGAAAGAAAATAAAAGAGAGAAAAGAAAGTGAGACTACCTCAAGAGCAAAAGAGAAACAGTCCATGGAGGCAGCCTTGTTCCGGCTGTATATATCCAATGAGAAGTAAAGCTCCGCCAATCCGGCCTCACCCCAAGAGACCGCCCCAACCTCATCCAGATTCTCCAAAGAATCAAGCAAGCAAACCATAGCCAGTGTCCCAGAGTTCGCAAAGATAGTGACCGATAGCATCAACCATAAGAAAGCTCTCGCGAGCTGGTGGGCGGTCACCTCGTTGGCAGTAAATCCCTGCATGCAATCCTAGACCGCCACCTCCACATACCTAGTCTCCAACCCGAGCCCCTTAGGACGGAGGTCAAACCCAACCAGAGCCCTGAACTCCTCATCCGTGATGTGGTCCCTCCAAGTCACTGGCCTCCCAGTGAACTGAAGGCCAGTAATAGCAGTGAAGTAGGCAGGCGTCACCGTAATCTCCCCCCAGCTAAGGTGAAAGCTGTGGGTGGTGTCCCACCAGAACTCTGTAAGGGCCTGAACTAGCCCCTTACTCTTGGAGGTCACGTGGATACCTCTGCCAATGGCATCAATGAACAAATCAAGGCCGGTAGCCATCACCAGCTGCTTGGGGTTCACCCCATCCTTCTCAAAATTGGGCATCCTCTCCCATAGCTTCACTGCGACCTCAGAAGGTCCCCTAGACTTGTTCTCCTATAGGAAAACACAACAAAAACGTATCAGTCCTTCATCTCATTTCAAAAGCACGCATATATTCAAAATGTGCACATATCTTCAAAGAAAAGCATTCATAAAAGATTTCTAGCATCTTTTGCCTAGAAAGCGTGTCTTTCATCACTTGAAACACGTCATGCCAAGCACATTGCTTTCAAAAACACAGAATTCCAATTTTCAACATTCTTTGCACATAAGCATTAATTTTTCAAAAAATGGCATGCATGAATCCTTTTCATCGTCCAAATGTCCGTTTTCTCATCCATGATCAAGAATTGACCTAGTTCTAGCACATGCAAGGACTCTGTCACATTTTAGACATTATTTTTCTTAAGTCATTTTAAAAAAATGGGTCATTCTCATTATTTTTCATATAAATTGCACATGCGTGTTCATTTATCTCCTTAGACTCATAGGTTAATCATCAATATTCCAAAACCATCAACAAAAATCCTAGGAAAATTCGAAAAGTTCCTAAAAATCGGGTCAAGCCCTAAGTCAATCAAAAATTCAATCAAAATTGACGGAATCAAGCAAATCAAGAATGCTTACCCCAACTGATTGAGGTTTCGTTGATTTGTGTTCTCCCCTACCGGGATAAAGCTCCGATGGAGGCATAATGAAGTCATACTTCCTCTCCGTGCGAACGAGCTCCCTCCTCCTCCTTCTAGTGGCTTCGGATATGTTCCTCCGTGCTTTCCTAGGCATCGAGTTCCCTTCCGGATCCATCTTGATCAAGAGAAACAAAGGGATTGAAGGATTTTTTTTTGAAAATTCTCTCTCTCCTCTCTCTCTTCCTCGGCAGTAAGAGGGCAGCAATGGCGCCCAATGCCCATTCCAATTTAGTTTAAATAATATGATGAAATTAAACTTCTAGCCAGACGGCTTCTTTTTCCCTCATCTCATGCCGGGCGGCCTCTTTTGCCCTGAGCAGAAATTACATCTTTGCCCCTGGACTTTCCACTTAGGCATATAATTCCTGTTATCTTTTAACCAGAATAACGCTGTTTTTCCCAGAGGATATCCGTTATCTCCAAGAAGAATAGACTTTCCTCCCAAGTCACCTCCGTTACTTCCGTTATAACGGAATAACGCTAGGTGACAACCTCCGAATTGTCAAGACCCAAAACTTTAGCTACCTCTATCACACAGATTGAGAAGTATGCTCAAGTTCTCTAAACTTTAGCTACCTCTATCTCACAGAGTTAGAAGTATACTCAAGTTCTCCAAACTTTAGCTACCTCTATCTCACAGATTGAGAAGTACGCTCAAGTTCTCCAAACTTTAGCTACCTCTATCTCACAGATTGAGAAGTACGCTCAAGTTCTTCAAACTTTAGCTACCTCTATCTCACAGATTGAGAAGTACGCTCAAGTTCTCCAAACTTTAGCTACCTCTATCTCACAGATTGAGAAGTACGCTCAAGTTCTCCAAACTTTAGCTACCTCTATCTCACAGATTGAGAAGTACGTTCGAGTTCTTCAAACTTTAGCTACCTCTATCTCCTCGATAGTGATGTAAGCTTTAGTCAATCAGGTGACAACCTCCATTAATTGTCAATTAGGTGACAACCTCCATTAATTGTCAAATCAGGTGACAACCTCCATTAATTGTCAATTAGGTGACAACCTCCATTTATCGTCAAATCAGGTGACTCCTCCATGAATCGTCAAAACCTCAAGGATCCTAGACACTGTTCCTAACTCTCTAGTGAGACTTGAACTACGACCAAGGCTTGATTCCTCCGGGATACGTAGGTAGCCTTTCATAAAGGTCCAGCCATCTGACCGTAGTGGTCACCCTCTTCCTTCATCACTCCTCAGTGGTGAGGCAGCCTTTCATAAAAGGTCCATCCATCTGACCGCAGTGGTCACCCTTATCATTCATCACTCCTCATTGGTAAGGTAGTCCCTCATAGAGGCCCGAATATCCGACCACATCGGTCACTTCCTTCATCTAGCATATCCCCAGTAGGATCAGTCACTTGACCTCCCAGGCCGCTTTCCCTTCTATTTCCCCAGCAAGAGACCAGTTTCTCTTCACCCTTCCCCAGCTGATATATTCCGAACTACGACTTGGCTTGATTCCTCTGGGATACGTAGGTAGCCTACTTTAGGTTCAGCCAATTCGTCACATATCACACCCCTTTCCCCAGTGGATATATTCCGAACTACGACCTGGCTTGAATCCTCCGGGATACGTAGGTAGCCTACTTTAGGTTCAGCCAATTCATCACATATGACACCCCTTCCCCCAGTGGATATATTCCAAACTACGATTATGGCTTGATTCCCACTCGGGATACGTAGGTAGCCTTCCAAAGGTTCAGCCATTCGACCACCTTGGTAACCCAGTCCGTCTCGGCATTCGCCAAATTGGATCCTTTTCTATCGATAACCCCACTCGCTATGCAAGTGACGTTGCCGAGGTGCTTCTGTAAGTACCCAAATCTGGCTCATGCCTTCCGGTTAAGTTTCCCGGCAATTCCTCGGACTTTCCTAAAGTTCATGGGCAATTCGGGAACTTTTCCAAACTTTCCGAGGGGCGAAGGACTTGCTAGGAATTAAAATTCCACGCAGTCCTTCGCTGGAAAAGCCCTTCTAGAAGGCCACCTTGCATGGTTCTAGAAATGAGCTGAGTCATCTCAGGATAAAACCGCATGGCCTCATTTGCCATGGGGTTACAGCCGCACGGCCTCATTAGCTGCTGTCAGACTGCCTATAAATAGAGACCTCCTCTATTCATTTTAGGGGGGATTTTCAGTAGTGTTACTCTGCCAAAATACCACCACAAAATTCCAGAGAGCTGAGAGTGTCAAAAACCATCTCCCTCCTCTTCAAAACCTTCCAAAGTTGGTCCTTCCCTAGGCAAACCTCAAGGAGAAAGAGGGACACCACCATTGGTAACCTCTCCTCCCCTTTATCTTGCATTATACTTGTATTTATGTGATATATTACTCCTTGCTTTACATATTGCTATATACTTGCTTGGGACTTGATAAATTGTCATTAAAGATCATATCTTTAGGCATGTAAATCATATTACCCCCTTTTCCCTATCACATAGGATCCATGGAGGATCCAACCCAAGGATGAACAAATAAGACCTCAAAAAAGGCTTGTTCTAGGGTTGATCTCTCACATGGTGATGTGAAAAGTAGCATCCTTTGCACTTAAAATATCATCTTTACATATAAAGTAGCATCCTTTGCTCTTAAAATGACATTTATATGTATAAAGTAGCATCCTTTGCATCAAAATAGCATCCTTTGCAATAAAGATGTCATCTTTGCACATCAAGTAGCATCCTTTGCACTCAAAATGTCATCTTTATGCATGAAGTAGCATCCTTTGCACCTAAAATGTCATCTTTTCATTAAAAATGTCATCTTTAGCTTAAAAATGCATCCCCCATGTCCCTCATGGTTGGATCTCTCTCCTAGGATTGCCTAGTGACCTTCTTAAGGCACAAAAAGGCATAGGATGAGTATAAAGATCCAATCTTTGTACCCCTTCCCTAGTCCCCCTTGGTACTTGGAGCATCTCTTGGAACGAGATGGTGTAAAGGTCCTATCTTTACATCATTTCTTCCACTTAAAGATGTCATAAACGGATTCTCCTTTAGAAAAGGATGAGCCCTAGCCGCATATCTCCGATCATCACTTGAGACGAGCATAAATGTCCCGAAAATTCAAAATCGTCACAAGATGTAGGATTGATAGGCAAAGGTCATTCCTTTCTAAAGAGTCTCATCCTTGGACTCTAAAACGGTGTCCCTATCTTGATCACATATGACCCAAGGTCTCATCATGATGATCATAAGTCCAAGATGAGAAGGGGACCAAAGTCCCTAATACATAAAAATCCAAGGAATCCCGAGTGAATGTGCGCTCGCCGAAATTGAAAATAAAAGGAGTCGCCACGCCGTTTTTAAGAGGAAACATTGAAAACCTTTTTTTTGTAGAGATTTTTGGGTCCGGGTCAAGTTACGTGTTGGGAAGAACCGAGAGTTCACCCAACACGCCTCGTCCGTAGATGAGTCTTTCTAACGTTCAACATTTAATTCATTCAAACGTGTGTGCTAGTGTGTATGACAAGATATGTACGGAATGCATAGAAGTGCTTTATTTTATTGCTTAAATGGAGGAAGAAACAACTTGTAAGCCATTGACAATGGGAGGCTACATCCCATATTACAAAAAAGATTAATAAAACTTACAACTAAAATGAACCTACTGCAGAGGCTTGTTGTGTCGCGTGACACAGGACCTGAGAGGTCACTTGTGTCGTGTGACACTACAGATCACTTTGCAGAGATTTTACATTATTGAACAAAAGGGAAGTAAAGCTATCTAATCACTTCAAAATGAATCTGGATATGGAAGATCCACACCCTAATTTGAGTGACAAACAAAAGGGGAAAAGGAGGAACAAACTTACAACTGAAAGATGATTCTCTGCAGAGAGGTCACTTGTGTCGCGTGACACAGGACTTGATGAGTCACTTGTGTCGCGTGACATAAGTAGACCATCTGCAGGAATCTCACAATTTTAAATCAGAAGCTGACAAGGATCGATTCAGATCTAATTAATATACCAAATCAACTCGGAATAGCACATATTAATAACAGATTACCCAAGGGAGAATGGATATGGGAGATCCACACTCCCTTGAGCACCAAGCAACCAAGGGAGGTATAATTACAACACCAATATGCAATTAAACCAAGAAAAACCAATTTAACAGAGATATGGCAGTTGCCACTTGATAATCTAAAGCAAATGGAGCTTGATTATCAAGTGGAGGAAGAACAATTACAAATAATCAAGTAAAATGAGAGAGAAAGGGTGGAGAAACACGTTACCCTTGTAGTCCTCTACTTCTACACCAAGTTAGGTGTGGAAGCCTTCAATTCAGCTGCTAGGAAGTGCAAATGAACACCAATTGGCTGCTTCTCTTCAGATCTTCAAAGGGATGTAGGTTGTATGAAGGTGGGTTTATGGTTTGGGTGAAGAAGAGATGGAATTGAGGAGATTTTGTGTGGTTTGAGGAGTGAGAGGGTTTTCTGTCGTCAATTGGGCAGAGTAACTTTAGGGTATTGGAAAGGGGATCCTGATATGAGAGGGGGAGGGTCCAATTTATAGGCTGCATGGAGGAGGTCACTTGTGTCGCACGGCCTTTCGCTTCGCTTTTCCATGGTCAATTGTGTCGCACGACTTGTCCAGCCATGTAACCGTTTTTGACGTTAACAACTGATTTTGGAACCTTCTGTGATAATTCCCAATAGGTCCAAATCTGATAATTCCTGGTAGATCCTTTTATGTGGAAAAATCACTCGCAAGTACTTCCTTCATAAGAACTTTAAGATAAGTTTCCGGAAGACTTGGAATTGACCGGGAATTTACCAAAATGCCCCTAGTGCCATTTTATTACATTAAAAAGCACTTTTAAAGGGTCGCAAATTGGATTGGCGTACTCACAGAGCCCCTCGGCAATGTCACTTATGGAAGAAGTGAGGTTGTCGACAAACATGACCCAATTCCAATGAGCGGCTGGGGGTAAGGCGGAGGGCTGGATGATGAATTGGTGGATCGGATGGCTGGACCTTTTTAAGAAAGGATTCCTACATATCCCTGGGAGGGAATCAAGACAAATCGTAGTTCAGAGTATTCGAAGGAGACAATTAGGAGGTGTCTGACCCGATAGAAGACTATGAGGAGGCGTCTTGACCCGACTAGACCATTAGGAGGTGTCTGACCCGATAGAAGACAGTTAGGAGGCGTCTTGACCCGACCAGACCATTAGGAGGTGTCTGACCCGATAGAAGACTGTTAGGAGGCGTCTTGACCCGACTAGACCATTGGGAGGTTTCTGACCCGATAGAAGACTATTAGGAGGTGTCTTGACCCGACTAGACCATTAGGAGGTGTCTGACCCGATGGAAGACTGTTAGGAGGCATCTTGACCCGACTAGACCATTAGGAGGTGTCTGACCCGATAGAAAACTGTTAGGAGGCATCTGACCCGACTAGACCATTAGGAGGTGTCTGACCCGATAGAAGACAATTAGGAGGTGTCTTGACCCGAATAGACCATTAGGAGGTGTCTGACCCGATAGATGATTGTTAGGAGGCGTCTTGACCCGACTAGACCATTAGGAGGTGTCTGACCCGATAGAAGACTGTTAGGAGGCGTCTTGACCCGACTAGACCATTAGGAGGTGTCTAACCCGATAGAAGACTGTTAGGAGGCGTCTGACCCGACTAGACCATTAGGAGGTATCTGACCCGATAGAAGACTGTTAGGAGGCGTCTGACCCGACTAGACCATTAGGAGGTGTCTGACCCAATAGAAGACTATTAGGAGGTGTCTTGACCCGACTAGACCATTATGAGGTGTCTGACCCGATAGAAGACTGTTAGGAGGCGTCTTGACCCGACTAGACCATTAGGAGGTGACTGACCCGATAGAAGACTATTAGGAGGCGTCATGACCCGACTAGACCATTAGGATGTGTCTAACCCGATAGAAGACTGTTAGGAGGTGTCTTGACCCGACTAGACCATTAGGAGGTGTCTGACTCGATAGAAGACTGTTAGGAGGCGTCTTGACCCGACTAGACCATTAGGAGGTGTCTGACCCGATAGAAGACTGTTAGGAGGCGTCTTGACCCGACTAGACCATTAGGAGGTGTCTTACCTGATAGAAGACTATTAGGAGGCGTCTTGACCCGAATAGACCATTAGGAGGTGTCTGACCCGATTGAACGAGATGAACTGAAGGGAGTGATTTTTCTAGTGTATTAGACATAATGATTTGACAATTTGGATGAGACATATTTTCATACCTGTGCTGTGCTTACCTGTAGCTGCCGGAGGGACTGATGCTACTGTTGGTTCTACTGGGGATAGATGTAACTGTCGGGGACTCACGCTACTGTTGTTGACGTCTTGTTGTTTTGCAGTGCAAGGAACGGCCTTTGTTGACGATTGGTTGTCTTTGGAGTCATGAACTTTGCTTGATGTGACATGGGTTCTGTTTGCTAGGGAACAGATTTTTGCTGATGCTTTTGGTGGCGGGGCCAACGATCTTGATGCACGTTGCTGGGGAGACTGATAGACTTGGGATTCTTTGTCTCGGTTTTGTTTTGAGGGACAGTCTTTGAGACTCGATGGTGCTCAGTTGGTTGCTGTACCTGCTGGGGTGGATGTAGATACCGGAGGGTCTTAGGCTGTAACTGCTTGTTGGGAGGTAGCTGTCGAGGGTCTCATGCTACCATTGGTTCTGCTGGGGATAGGTGTAGCTGCCGGGGACTCACGCTACTGCTTGATGACCGTGGCTGCCGGAGGGACCTATACCACTTATCGACGCTTGCTGGATGGCCGCTCACGGAACAGTCTTTGCAACATAGTCTTTGAAGTCATCGAGGCTGGTGAGCATCATTGCTTGGATTCTGGGGCATCTGGGGCTCTTTTCTTTTGACAAGCATTGCTTTGAGATTGGGCAACTAAGGCTTTTTCAGATTATGCTGATGAGTCCGAGCCTGACGCAGTTAATAAAGGCGGGGTCTGCCACCTGCAGGATTTGGAATATTTGTCCAAAATTGTGATCCTATGGGCAATCCCCACGATCAGATTATGATTACTTGATTATCGTACCCTATGGGGGAGGAAAACACAACACTTCTAGGCACTTTGCATTTTATTAGACTCTTTGCTTATGCATTATTAATCTTTTGTTGTACAAGTCCATCTAAGCTGGGGAGAATAGGAAGTAGGGATTTGGCACGGCTTGACGAGCAGATATGTCTGTATCAGTTGCTCTATGAGTGGTCATATATATAGAACGAAAGTGTTTATAATGAGGTGGACCCTCTCCCATTATAGGATGATACGGTGCAACTTAGGCAAGTCGGGGACGCTCCCGGGAGTACAGATTGCAGCAGGTCCATTGCTAGTGAGGACAGAGTGTACCGCGCTTTAGAGACAACAAGCAACAGAGGGGGCAGAGAGCAATCCCGGCTTGGCGAAGCCCCAGTTGACAGTCCAAAGCGGACCTGGAGGGAAATCTGGTAAGGAGAGCCTGAGGGATACCTTAACCAAAGCCCCAGCTTGAGGACATTCCATGCAACTTCATCCCAGGCAGAGTCATCTTGTGGCCAAAGAAGCAATTCATCATTTCAAACCGCAGTCAATCAGTCGCTGGACAAGACTCGGAAGTGTTTACGTGCAGGGGCATGTCTTTCGAATGGTGGGAAATGAATCCCGAACTTCTGTATGACATCCTCGCTTTGGGTTTGACTCTTTTGGGAGAGTATAAGCATCACAAGGTGTGGAGAGGTGTATAGAAGCCCCTTCTGACCGACACAGTGTTTGGCTCTATCTTCCTATGATGTAGAAAGAGAAGACTTGTCGAGATACTTGAAAACTTGTCTTATTCGTGATGATCACAAAGCTGCTTAAAACCCTTTATTGATATTTGGGTTAGTCAACCGCCAGAACCGATATGAGCAAATATTTTTATCAATCCTGAGGAGAAAGCCCACTGATATCGAAAATCAAACTCTGAAAGATGGAAAGTGTATGGGAACGGCCCTTACTGAGACCAGATTTTATGAGATTGGTTTGAGATTTCGACCGAACCAGTTATGGTTGCCTACGTTCTCTTCCTTAGGAGGAGCTCAGGTCGCCGTAGTTCAGGCCTATCCCGAATGAAAAGAATGAACGTTGGAATTCGAGAATCTGGGGACCTTTTAGGATTTTGAGAATTGAAAGAACATGTCCTCTTGGAGTGTCGATGGGAGACACGGACGTGAAGCCCCAGTGGGGCGTCCACGGCAAGTGTTTACGGAGGAGAAATGAAATAAGCTCACATAAAACGTCGAATGAACGAAGGGAATTTGCACGATCTTCACTTGACGGTCCTTTGAGCCGGGATAGATTTGGCTCCGCTTTAAGCAATAATCTGTTTTAGATCTCGACGAAATTGGAATGAAACTGCTATCCGATAGGAACTGCGACTGGGTCTCGGGATTTCGATCGGTCTTTGGGTAAATTCAGGATATCATGACCTCTTAAAATGAGAGGTCGACTAGGCTTTTTACTGACTGAACCTCTAAAGATGAGAGGCTGGCTTTCTTGGGGTGTGTTTGGGATTTCTAAGGTGAGGGAATTGATTTGCTTCTTCAATGCCTCTAAGAATGAGAGGTCAATCTTGGCTTTGGTCAAAGGTAAGGGTAACGGGAATGTCCTCTAAAATCGAGAGAACGGCTTGGAATCGGTTAGAGGTAATGGTGAGGGACATCCATGCTGTCTCTTTATTCACTTTGAGACTCCTCTTGAGTAACGACTCGCTCCTTTGACTTTGCTTTTGAGAGGATCACTAGGGACTAGGCTCTCTTTCTTTTTCTTCTTTTTTAATTCTCTTTTTTTTATCTCTTTTTTTTTCAATTTTGTCTCTCTCTCTCTCTCTCTTTTCCATTTTGTTTTGAGAGGAGAATTTCAGCTAGTCCCCATGATGGATCATTGCCTTCCGCAGTTCTTGAGCTTGGAGACGGTCGATGCTTCTTTTGACTCACGGGAGTCTCAAGGATAGTCCCTCTTCTTCTGGCGATGGCTAAATGGGTTTCAAAACATGCCGATCTAGAACTGAAGGGGTATTGTTTGTGAGGGTGAGGTAATGGTTTTCCTAAGGGTGAAGGTTTCAACCGCAGTCCCTACCGAATGATCCGAACGATGTTGAGCCTTCATTGCTTGTTTAAGCTTACTGAGGAAGATTTATGCAAATTCATCGAGCAACGAAATGGTGAAGACGATGAAAGGTATGTGAGCATATGGGACGCGAGATGGGGAGTTGGTAAGCCCCACTTTGAGAAGGATATCAGCCGATTTTCTCACTCCGATCAATTTAAACATTAGTCATTTCAAAGCATTAGTCTGTGAGCAGCACAAGTGATCATTTGGAATAAGACCATTTCAATTGAGTGTAACGCAGGTGTGCAAGTAATGTCTCGAGTCTAGCAAGAAGAGAAACAAAGGTTTTTATCACTGCAAAGCAAAAACTGGTCCAACTTGGACTCGATAGACTCATGTCCGACAGTGGACATTCTAGATCCTATGAGGACTGATTGACTTCTTCAATATTGGATGGACGAAAGAGCATCATTGCCATCGGTACGGTGAGAACCCTTCTTAATCTTTCTGTCCTTCATAAGTCGCCCTCCTTAGCTTTAACAATTTGAGCAAACAACCGGGCCTCCCGCTTGCGAGGAAAAACAGCTTCGAGGGTAGCCTGCAACTTTTCGATGGACGCACCATTTGCACTCTGCGGACCATGGGATATGAACCTCCTGATTGGTGGGCCATAATCTTCTCTGCACCGAGCATTTTGGATTCCGAATCAGATGGACGTCTGCTCGGGCACTTGAACTGCTTCCGCCTCGGGAATGTAGACCAATGAGCGCCAGGAATGAGAGCATACACCAACTTGCCGTAGCCTTGCGGAGGTGAAGAGGGTGTAAGACGGAGGATAGAGAACTTTGAGATGGCACAGGAGAGGGAAGAGCGGGAAAGGAGACGGACTCGTGCAACATCTTATTAATCTTTAAGTAGAAATCGGTGTCTTTTAAGTCCTATGAATGGTTGGGAAAGGCTAACCCTTTATTTCACGCAATCTAGACCTCGGGGGAACCTTAGGACACATCATTCAAAAATACACCAAATGCGTTGAGTCAAAATTAATAATAGGCAATAGTACCTAAGCAAAACCGAAGCATTTATGGGACGGACGAGCAGCCCCAATTTCTGGAGAAATTTGGGCAGCATAACGGGTATTCCTGAAGAAATTCAAGGAAAAATCTGGCATGACCTCTCGTCGATGAACGTTGACAAAGCGACATGATCTCTCGTTAGAACATGCCGTGGGAACGACATGTCCTTTCATGAAATCATGTTGCGATGGCAACATGCCCACACGTGCTAGGATTTTGGAATAGGTACGAAGGCTTATTAGAAATTTTGGAACAATTCATTTTAGTGTATTTAAAAAATGTCGTGTCAAAACCAACCGTTTTGGATAAGGTTAAAGTGTGGTGCCACCTATAACGCGCTAGGGGAATGGGTTTGACATTAGGCGCTCAAGCGTAAGCGACATACATCACTGTCCGCGATGCCGTCAATCGCACCCGAGGGTTCTAAAATCTACGTGAAGTAGTGTGCGGGATGGCTATGTTCCTTTATTTTGCGAAAAATTATTTTTTATACATTTTTTTTTTGTTTTATTTAAAAAAAGGAAGAAAAGGGAAATTACACACACACACCCCACAGAGTACAATAAGCGAAAAACCAATAAATCGATAACAGGGACTGCCCAAAATCATCAACTGAACCAAGAAAACCAAAATCCTGCAAACTGGCCACTTCTGTCGCGTGACACAGGACAGCAAATGCAAGTTCTGTCGCATGACAGAAGGGTCCAATTCCAGAATTCTGAAGATTAAACCTAGGAATAGCCCCAGCCTCGAAGCTTAACAGCACAACTCAAAACCAAGCAAAAGAACAACAAAGCAGGAAACAAAGACAATTAAACAAAGCACATAAGATGCAAACAATACATATAATGTCTCAAACAAAGCACATACGAGTGAATGGATTGAACGTTGAACAACACGTAAGTTTGACCCACTTTTGAAAACAGGTTTCAAGTCCCCAGCGGAGTCGCCACTGAATGTGCGCTCGCCGAAATTGAAAATAAAAGGAGTCGCCACGCCGTTTTTAAGAGGAAACATTGAAAACCTTTTTTTTTGTAGAGATTTTTGGGTCCGGGGGTCAAGTTAAGTGTTGGGAAGAACCGAGAGTTCACCCAACACGCCTCGTCCGTAGACGAGTCTTTCTAACGTTCAACATTTAATTCATTCAAACGTGTGTGCTAGTGTGTATGACAAGATATGTACGGAATGCATAGAAGTGCTTTATTTTATTGCTCAAAGGGAGGAAGAAACAACTTGTAAGCCATTGAGAATGGGAGGCTACATCCCATATTACAAAAAAGATTAATAAAACTTACAACTAAAATGAACCTACTGCAGAGGCTTGTTGTGTCGCGTGACACAGGACCTGAGAGGTCACTTGTGTCGCGTGACACTACAGATCACTTTGCAGAGATTTTACATTATTGAACAAAAGGGAAGTAAAGCTATCTAATCACTTCAAAATGAATGTGGATATGGAAGATCCACACCCTAATTTGAGTGACAAACAAAAGGGGAAAAGGAGGAACAAACTTACAACTGAAAGATGATTCTCTGCAGATAGGTCACTTGTGTCGCGTGACACAGGACTTGATGAGTCACTTGTGTCGCGTGACATAAGTAGACCATCTGCAGGAATCTCACAATTTTAAATCAGAAGCTGACAAGGATCGATTCAGATCTAATTAATATACCAAATCAACTTGTAATAGCACATATTAATAACAGATTACCCAAGGGAGCATGGATATGGGAGATCCACACTCCCTTGAGCACCAAGCAACCAAGGGAGGTACAATTACAACACCAATATGCAATTAAACCAAGCAAAACCAATTAAACAGAGATATGGCAGTTGCTACTTGATAATCTAAAGCAGATGGAGCTTGATTATCAAGTGGAGGAAGAAAAATTACAAATAATCAAGTAAAATGAGAGAGAAAGGGTGGAGAAACGCGTTACCCTTGTAGTCCTCTACTTCTACACCAAGTTTGGTGTGGAAGCCTTCAATTCAGCTGCTAGGAAGTGCAAATGAACACCAATTGGCTGCTTCTCTTCAGATCTTCAAAGGGATGTAGGTTGTATGAAGGTGGGTTTATGGTTTGGGTGAAGAAGAGATGGAATTGAGGAGATTTGGTATGGTTTGAGGAGAGAGAGGGTTTTTTCATCAATTGGGCCGAGTAACTTTAGGGTATTGGAAAGGGGATCCTGATTTGAGAGGGGGTGGGTCCAATTTATAGGCTACATGGAGGAGGTCACTTGTGTCACGCAGCCTTTCGCTTCGCTTTTCCATGGTCAATTGTGCCGCACGACTTGTCCAGCCATGTAACCGTTTTTGACGTTAACAACTGCTTCTGGAACCTTCTGTGATAATTCCCAATAGGTCCAAATCTGATAATTCCTGGTAGATCCTTTTATGTGGAAAAATCACTCGCAAGTACTTCCTTCATAAGAACTTTAAGATAAGTTTCTGGAAGACTTGGAATTGACCGGGAATTTACCAAAATGCCCCTAGTACCGTTTTATTACATTAAAAAGCACTTTTAAAGGGTCGCGAATTGGATTGGCGTACTCACACCGAGCGATAACCAACTCATGGTTTATACGTCCGGAAGACCACTTGGTACATTCCCCCCTTTTCAAAACTCACATCTCACACACAAAGGCACTAAGGCAAGTATGAAAAGCGGATCCTGGAAGACTTGCTTCGACAAGGCTCTTTGGGTGAACGACGATCCGTTCTTCCCAAAGGGTAACTTAACCTCTGGACCCAAATCCTTTTTTTCAAAGTTTTGAGAAAATCAAAATGGCATGGCGACTCCATTTTTCAATTTAAACCGGACATTTCCAAACTGATGTGAGGCGGTGATCCCCCTTACACGAGAAAGTGGTTCCAAAAAAATAAAATAAACAAAAATAGAGCCGCTTATCTTGGGCACCACATTCACACAAAGCTTATAAGAAGAGACTTGTCTCTGATAAGTTAGCACCAAATCTGACAAGGTTATTTTCGGAAATTAATTTTACAACCACAAAGAGAACAAAATGTTTGTTGCTCTATACGATTTGTTTCTTGAGAAATAATTTCTCAATAAAGAATCTAGTGGGAATATAATTAATCTTGAAGGAGTTCAAGAACCCGAAAATAATATGGAACCAAGAGTAGAGACAGAACCAAGTTCACAAGGAGTTGTGGAACCGGTTCAAGATGCACAAGTCCATCGTAGATCAGATAGGTTACGATCCAAACTCAAGAAATATTGATTTCTCGTTACAGAAAGTAATGAAGTGGAGTTTATCGAAAATGATGAACCTACTTGCTATCAAGAAGCAATGTCCTCTCCTAATTCGTAAAAATGGCAAGAGGCCATGAAGTCCGAATTACAATCCATGGCTAATAATCAAGTTTGGAACTTGATTGATCCACCTAAAGGTGTAAAAACCATAAGGTGCAAGAAGGTCTTCAAGACCGACATGGATGTAAAGATGTATACTTTCATGACTAAAGATTGTAGCAAAGGGATTTAGGTAAATTCATAGTATTGACTATGTGATATGACAAATGGATGTCAAACGACTTTATTTAAATGGAAAGATTATTAAGGATGTGTATAGTACACAACCCAAAGTTTTGTCGATCTGAGAAATTAATAAAGTATGCATGTTGCAAGATCCATAAGATGGGTTGAAGCAAGCTTCAAGAAATTGGAATCTTCATTTTGATGAATTGGTCAAAGAGTTTGATTTCATCAAGTACGAAGATGAACCTTGTGTATGCATGAAATTCAGTGGGAGCGTAGTATTATTTCTATTGTTTTATTACAATGATATCTTACTCATTGGAAAAACAAAGTTCCGACACTTAAGACTGTCAAGTCTTGGTCAAAGAAAGGTTTCTCAATGAAAGATATGGGTGAAGCCGCTTACATCCTTGGCATCATGATCTATAGAGATAGACCTGAAAGGATAAATTGGTTTGAGTCAAAATACTCGCATTGACAAGGTTCTTAGAAGAGTCTATGAAAGGTAACTTGTCAATGGGTCATGGTGTTTCTACTAGCAATATTCATTGTCTTATGACAACTGATGAGCAAAAGGAATGAATGAAGTTCCATATGCTCCGACATTTGGATCTGTCATGTATGCCATGATTTGTACTAGACCCGAAGTCTCGTATACTTTGAGCATGACAAGTCGATACCAATCTGATCCTGTTGAGAACCATTGGATGGCAGTCAAGATGATCCTCAAGTACTTAAGAAGGACTAAGGATACGTTCTTGGTATTTGAAAGGTTGGATGATAATCTTGTTGTAAGGGTTACATATATGCTAGCTTCCAAACTGACAAAGTTAATTTAAAATAGCAATTAGGATTTGTGTTTATGCTTGTTAAAGGTGCAGTTTTGATTGGAAAAATTCCAAGCAGAAAATTGTAGCAGATTCTACTACTAAGGCCAAGGTCTAGCAACATATGATGTAGCTAGAAGAGGCAGTTTGGATCAAAAGTTCATTTAGTGTTTTGGAAATGTTCCGAGTATCACTAATAGGTGAAACTTTTGTTGTGACAATTGAGGTGCCATTTGTGCAAACAATGGAACCAAGATCACAACAGCGATCCAAATACTCACTTAGACGTTTTTCAAGAATTCATTAGAATGAGAAGACGTTAAGATATGCAAAGTATTAACCGATGATGACATTAGGGATTCACTTACAAAGACCCTCGCACAGGCAGAAGCATGATGGTCATGTTAGGTCCATGAGTATTTGATACATAAATGGAGCCTAGTGCAAGTGGGAGACTGTTGGTGTAATGCCCTAGGCTTTAGTTATGTTTAACTTAAACTGTTATATATCATCTTTATCCTTGATTATAGAGAATGTTTATTATTTGATTTTTATATATTTTGCATATTTATTGTAATATTCTCCGTCCCTAATTATTAAGTGAATAATTAGTATAAATGTTAATGGATAATCATATGATGATTATATGCATAGAGATGCACATTAAATTTATGAGTACTTGTTAGTGAACAAGTGACTGGACTTGACCCGTATGAGATTTATGTCATGGTCAAATGTCATAATTAAATCTCATATGGTCACTTCATTTAGTCCCTAGACCTGAGATTATCATGACCTTACATATGATGAAAGTTATGTTTGATTTTAGTCAAACGATATCATAACACGATATCTATAAAGGCTATCTTTGGCATGATCGGATTCATGATAGGAAGGATGATAAGTCAAGATGGAATTTGTCCCTCGAAAGAGAGATGTTTTGCTTGGGCCCCTCGATGAGTGATAATGATGAAAGTGTATGGTCATACCCCAATGTGATTGGAATTATCATTATACTCAAGATCGAGAAAGCATTGAACAAGTACAAGTTGACGTGGACCATGACTTGTGTTCAATATAACATCGTGAGACAAAGGGAAAAAATGGAAGTGTACCATTGGAAACGTGAACTCTTACGTTATATTATTTGGGTAGACATAATGGCTTGCTAGAGTCCGCTTATGTCTTATGAGGGTCGATATGATCGGCTCATTGCTAACATAATATAATCCTATTGGGTCACACACAATTAGAATGAATTGATTAAACCAATGAAAGAATGATTGAGAAATTCCTTATCAGGCATAAGGTATCGCCCGACAGATCTTGGCCATAGGGCTCGACTGGTCGTGCGACATAACATGCCACTAAGGCGGTTTACAGACAGTTTCCTAATTTGATTAGGAAACAAACACCGTACTAGAGTAGTATAAATATGATGTCTGTGAAACCCTAATAACCTAGCCAAAATTCTGAAAAGAAAATCACAAAGTTTTTTTCAATATTCTCTCCTAGGTTTAAAAGATCTAGCAATCTTCAAGAAATTGTTCTTGGTTCATTCTAAAAGTTGATACTACTAGAGGGTCTTCGCTCGTACGACGATCAAGGCCTAGAGTTCAAATTGTCCAAAGCAATCTGAAGATTCAAGTCTTGAAGATCAAAGTTTGTGATTCAAAATCACATTGATAATTGTTCGATAGCCCAAGAACGGAAAGCATTTAAGGTTGGTAAATTCTATCTCATAGGAATTCAATTTAAACGTATAGAACGGATCTTAGGGGTCTTGGGTTTTGTGTTATAAGATGATTAATTCCGCTGCGCATGGACCCATAAAACCCAACATAGAGGAGGCATGCCGTCGGGAATACCTAGGAGCAGACTACCCGACCAGTCGATCTTTCAGAAATATAGAGGCCCAGGGGAACCCAGATGATGTAACTGGTGATGTTGCGGAGGACTATCGGAGGCAAGAGCTTCGGAGAGCTGCTATGAGAGACGATCCTGAGGTGATAGCTCGTCGAGAGGCCTTGAGGCAAGAGAGGATTGCTAGGGCAGCTTTGAGAGAGACTGGTCTGATTGATCCGCCGGCTCACATTATACCCGAGCTAGGATGAGCTCAAACTGACTTATTTGACATTCCTAGGCCAAGGACCTCCCGGGGACCGAGGAAAAGGAAGAGTAGAGATGCAAGTTCGGCAGCGGGAACGAACTCCTAGATGTTTTATTTGAGAGATAGGAGACACTTTTATTTGTACTTTTGAGAAAGAGATTATTGTATGGAATATGAGTATCCTTCGATTTCTTGTTGCAGACACAAATAGATGTTAGAATTTTGAAAATTTATTGATTTTATTCACATCAAGTTATATGAGTCGAAAGCAGGCCGTGCTTGAACTCATCAAAAAGAATATTAACTTATAACGAATCTTTGAAAAGCTTTGGAACTGTAATCAAAACACATTTTGGCAAATTGAAAGCACCGTTTATTTGACAAGATTTGAGGTTTTGAAGCATTTTAGACCGAACCACAAGTGGTTTCCTACGTTCCCCTACAAAGAGAACTAAGGGGCTCAGGTCTCCGTAGTTCGACTTAATTAACTTTGAGTTTAAGAAAGGGGAGATAGAAGGGGGGGCATGGTGCAACCCTATTTTTCACCTAGACTGCCCATTTTTAGGGTTTTCAGTCTAGTTGAGTATATTCTTTTAGCACCGGGCGCGTCCCTTATTTTTGCATGGACTACCTTTTGAGAGGTTTTCAGTCTCATCTCAGACTATTTTATTGCGCCTTTTATTTTTCTTCTCTTTTTTTTTTTTTTTATTTTATATATTTTTTATACAGAGGGGAGGACTCGATCAGATATAATACCGCCGCAACTTGTCGCCGTTGACGGGGTGCAGGAACAGATTGCCGTCCAATTCTGTCAGCTGTATAGCTCCTCCGGAGAAAATTTTCATTAGCAAAAATGGACCAACCCAGACAGGAGCCCATTTGCCCAATGCACTGCTCTGATTTAATGGTTTCATCTTGAGGACTAGGTCGCTGACCTTGATATCCCAAGGCTTCACCTTTTTGTCGAAAGCACGGGTCATTCTCTTCTGATACGCCCGATTATGCTCCATAGCCTTTAATCTGCGCTCATCCAATAGTGCCAACTCATTGTATCGGCTCTGGAGCCAGTCGATCTCATTGACTTCATTCTCCAGCAATACCCTGAGGGATGGAATCTCTAGCTCAATGGGCATGACAGCCTCCATTCCATAAGTTAAGGCGTATGGAGTTGTACCAGTAGCAGTCCGAATTGAAGTGCGGTAGCCCCACAATGCTAGATGAAGTTTCTCCGGCCAATCCCGTCCTCGCTCAGCCATTTTCTTGATAATCCGCTCAAGGTTTTTGTTGGCAGACTCAATAACACCGTTTGTCTGCGATCTATACGGTGATAATTTATGGCGCTTAACCCTTACTCTGTGAGCAGCCAATCGGTCTCTCCTTCAAAATGAGATCCTTTATCAGAGATGATTTCATTTGGGACCCCATAGCGGCAAGAGATTTGTTCTTTTATAAAGCGAGCAACTTTCTTGGTTGTAAGAACTTTGTAAGACGCAGCTTCCACCCACTTCGTGAAGTAATCTACTGCGACCAGATCAAATGAATGTCCGTTGCTTTCGGATGGAGTTATCTTCCCGATGACATCAATTCCCCACGTTGCAAAGGGCCAGGGAGTTGTCATGCAATACAGATTATGAGGAGGAATATGGTTTAAATTGGAGAAATGCTGACATTTGTCGCAGGTCCACACAAATTGGATGCAATCCGTCTTCATTGTGATCCAGAAGTAACCTAGTCTGATGATGTTGTGCATAAGAGATCGAGCATTCATGTGCGATCTGCAAGCACCGTTATGAACGTCTTCCATTACCCTCTGAGCTTTTTCTTTACTGATGCAGAGCAGGAGTGGGCAACCTTCCCTTTTCTTCCATAACTCATCACCGAGCATGACATACTATGCTGATAACCTTTTCAGAGCTTGCAGACTCTTGGCCTGAGCACCTTTTAGGTAACCCTCTTCATTAACAGGGAAGGATGCTTCACCATGCTTGAGGTATTGAAAGATCTGGCTATACCACGGCTCATCGACAGTTTCAAGCTCGATTTCACAACAATATGCCGGATTCTCTCGTCTCCCGACTCTGAATGGTTTGATTGAATTACCTTCTGGTATATCCACCAAAGAAGCCAGAGTAGCTAATGCATCAGTGAATCTGTTCTTATCTCGCGACAGGAACTGGAATGACACTTCCTTAAACTGACCAACGAGCTCTAAAATATAAGAATTTTACTTCTGGAGATAGGGATTCGTCGTTTTCCATCTATTGGCAGCTTGGTTGATTATCAGCTGAGAATCGCCAAACACTTCCAACTTGCCAACATTCCGCTCAAGGGCAGCCTCAAGACCGGCTATGCATGCTTCATACTCGGCTGCGTTGTTAGTAACTGAGAAGTTTAGTTTGATGGCGATAGGAGTGTGCATGTCCTTCGGATCCACTAAAACCATCCCAATGCCATTACCTCTTTGATTTGCTACACCATCGAAAAATAGCTGCCATCGGTTGCTGCTTTCTACCACGAAGATTCCTTCATCAGGAAACTGAAGATCTGGCCCTCGGGCTTCTGTGCTGGGAGAGTCAGCTAACTGATCAGCCAAAGCTTGCCCTTTGATTGCTTTTCGGATCACATACTTGATATCAAACTCTGCTAGTAAGAAAGTCCATTTTGCAAGCCTAGTGGAAATACTGCCTCTGTCACTCTGAAACAAGTACCTAATCAGGTCCATTTTGGAAACCAGATGCACTGTGTAGGATATCATGTAGTGTTTTAACTTTCCGACCACCCAAACCAAAGCTGCACATGTCTTCTCCAGAGCGGAGTAATTCAACTCGCTTCCTTGGAATTTGCGGCTGACAAAATAGATGGCATTCTCTACCTTTGAGTCCTTCTTTTCTTGCGCTAGCATGGCTCCAATGGCCGTATCTGTGACCATCAAGTATAAAAGCAGAGGCTTACTCCCATTAGGCGAACAAAGGATGGGAGGATTGACAAGATAAGCATTGATCTTCTCGAAAGCTAACTGGCACTCTTCATTCGAAATCTCCTCCTGGTTCTTTTTCAGCAGCTTGAATATAGGCTCACACATTGAGGTCAGTTGATTGACAAATCGGCTGATATACTGCAGATGGCCCATGAAACCCTTTACCTCAAAGAAAGTCCTCGGCGGCTTCATTTCGACTATAGCTTTGACTTTTCTCGGATCTACCTCGATACCACATTCTGTGACCATGTACCCCAAGACCTTGCCACGGATAACCCCGAAGGTGCACTTTGCTGGATTCAATCTCATGGAATGTTCCCGTAGCCTGTTGAAGAACTTCCTTAGGTCAATGAAGTGCTGTCCATCCGACCCCTTCGAATGAATGATCATTTCATCAATATACACCTCAATTTCCTTGTGGATCATATCATGGAAAAGAGTGGTGACGGCTCTTTGATAGGCAGCCCCAACATTCTTCAATCCAAATGGCATCACTGTATAGCAGTAAGTACCCCAAGGAGTAGTAAATGCTGTCTTTCCTTGATCTTCTTCAGCCATTTTAATCTGATTATATCCCGCAAAACCATCGACAAAAGATTTGACTTCATAATTCGTTGTCGCATCTACAAGCATGTCTATGATTGGCAGAGGGAAGTCATCTTATATATGGACTGGCCTTTTTGAGGTCTCAGAAGTCTACACAAAACCGTACCTTTCCATTTGCCTTAGTGTCCGTCACAATATTTGCAAGCCATGTCGGATATTCAATCACCTTGATGAAGCCCACCCGCAGGAGTTTCTCAATCTCTTCCTTAACCTGTAAAGACCATTCGGGCTTGATCCGTCGCAGCTTTTGCTTGATTGGCTTGGCATCCGCATCTAAGGGTATCCGATGTTCCACAATAGACGTGTCCAACCCAGGCATATCTTTGTAGGACCAGGCAAAAACATCCACAAACTCCTTGAGCAGCTCAATCAGGGCCTCACGCTCGGCTCCGGAGAAGAAGCTACCAATTTGTGTCTCGTTGGGCTCCTCGGCTATCCCCAGATTCACCGTGGTCAATATCTCATCGGCAGCTTAGGCCCGACTTTCCTTTCGGTCACAAACCTGCTTTGAATTATTATCTAAGAATTGTTCATCTATTGTGTCTACATTATTTTCGATTGAATCTTGCTTAATTATTTTTAAATCTTTATGCTCATTTTTAGTTAAGCGTTCAATCGTTAAATTTGCAATCAAGGGATACTCGAAAAGGTCTATTATTTCATTAAGAGAAAATGGGAAGACGACATCTACAACACGACGATGGTCTTCAGTCGTGAGGACATCAGACCTGTCATTGGACTCAAACTCGATTACAAGAGACTCGGGAGAATGACTCAAGACATGGGGAACAAATTTGGACACAGAAGGACTGGGATGAGGTTTGAGCCCCAGCTTCTCGATCATAGTCTCTCTACTGGTAACTGGTCCCTGGAAGGAAGTCCAATTCTTCAATGGCGTCTCTGCAACTGTCACCAAAGTTCTCGGGTCCATCACCGGTTCATTCTCAAATTCAAGCACAGCTACCACATCATTATCTGAAGAAAAATCGATCAAATCAAGGGGGTCCTTAGCAGCTGTAAGTACCCAAATCTGGCTCATGCCTTCCGATTAAATTTCCCGGCAATTTCGGTAAGTTTCCCGGTAATTCCCCGGACCTTCCTAGTGTTCCGGAAATATTCCGGAACTGTTCCAAAACAAATAAGGGCTGAAAGGGAAGCTTCCCAATTAAGAAACACGTTTTTCTTAATTGGGAGGAAAGTTCTAGAATTTGCCACCTTGCATGTTTCTAGAAATGCTGAGTCACAAGGGATAATGCCGCACGGCTGCATTAGCTCAAGGTCTCTGGCCGCACGGCTTCATTAGCCTTATCCAGACTGCCTATAAATAGAGCCCTCCTCTACCCATTTTGATCATCAACAAAAAGCATAATACTCTCATAATACGAAGAAGATCCTCCCAAGAGCTGCTGGAAGTCCAAGAAGGTGAAGAAGAAGGCCAAGAAGCTACCTCCCTCCTCCTTGAAGATCCCAAGATCAATTCCTCCTCCTAGCTCCATCCAAAGAAGAAGAGGAAGCCATTGGTAACCTCGCACGCCCTAAACTTGCATCCTAATTGCTTTATGTGATCCTAATTGCTCATTGCATTTCATACATTGCTATTATCTTGCTTGGGACTTGGTAGTTTATCATAAAGATCATATCTTTATACCCCCTTTCCCCCTTTGCATGCATTAGGCATCCTTTGCCATTAAAGATGTAATCTTTTGAATCAAAGGTGAATCCTTTGCACCTAAAAACCCCATTTTTCAATAAAAACATCATCTTCATGCATCCTTTGCATATAAAAATCCAATCTTTATGATAAAAATGCATCCTTTGCATATGAAATCCTTTTTCAAGCATCCTATGCATTATAGATCATATCTTTATCCCAAATTAGCATCCTATACTTTTTCAAAATACAATCTTCATGCATCCTTTGCATATTCAAATTCCAATTTCTTCATAAAATGCATCCTTTGCATAAAAATCATGTCTTTATGCATCATTTGCAAATAAAGATCATTTCTTTAACTCAAATGCATCCTTTGCAACCCAAAAATGTCATCTTTTCATTAAAAATGTCATTTTTACATGCATTCCCCCATGTCCCCATTAGCAACCTTGGAACGGACCGGTGTAAAAGATCCTATCTTTACATCGTTCCTTCCATAAAGGTTTCATAATTTCTTTAGAAAGGGACAACCTTGAACCCTATATCTCCGATTATCACTTAAGATGAGCATGAAGCATCTATATGAGCTCGACCGTCTTAAAGTGTATGATTGATGGGCTAAGGACCCTCCTTTTCTAAAGAACCTCATCTTTGACTATAAAGGGAGTCATTCTCTCAATCACGCAAGTCCCAAGGTCCAAAAATGCGATGATCACAAGTCCAAGATGAGGACGGGATCATAATCCCTAATACATAAAATCCAAGAAATCCCGAGCGACAACCAACAAATGGTTTGTACGTCCGGAAGACGACTTGGGACATTCCCTCCCTTATTTTCAAACACATGCACACAAGAAAGCATGCAAGCAAGCACGATTAATGGGATCTTGGGAGACTTGCTCCGGCAAGGCACCTTGGGTGAACGACGATCCGTTCTTCCCAAGGGGTAACTTAACCTCCGAACCCATAAAACCTTTTTTTCAAAGTTTTGAGGTAATCAAAATGGCGTGGCGACTCCGTTTTTCAAATTAAATCGGTTGTCTTCAAACTCGCGTGAATTTCCAAAATAAACAAAAAAATTTGGGGCACACATTCACAGTTTGGCGACTCCGCTGGGGAAATCCCAAAGGAGAAAAGCTTTTATTTTCAAAAAAAACAAAAAAAACAAAAATTGATACTCGGTATATAGGTGGAAACCACTTGCCTTTCCTGTACACCCCCTGATGTGGGAGTTGGGATAACCGGTGGTTTAACAATCCCACGTACCAGTATCCCTTTTTCGAAAAATTTTTTTTTGAAAAAATAAATAAAAGAAAGCTTTTCCCTTTGAAGCGGGTTAGACTCCCGTCGCCGATTTCATTAATCGTGCTTGCTTTCTTTACCTTGCATTGCATCATTTGCATCTTGGAATCTATGCATACTTTGAACGGGAAACAACCCGAAAAATAGCAAAAGGAGTGGAACCTGGAAAATTGATCCATGCAGTCGTACGGCTTAATCCTCCTTGGATTCTGACCGGACGACCTCAGTGGCAATTCCACCAGGAAAAATCATGGCTAATCTGGCAGTCCTAGCAGCTTGGGGCTACTCAGCTCCATGACTGACTGGGGCTCCCAGAAAATTTACGTGCTTACGTGTTGCATTTTCCCCGTCCCGAAAATCATTCCTTTAAAACACATTTCTGAAAATCTCTGTTTTAACTCAAAAAGGAACATTTTTTGGAGACCACACACTACGCACACCTGATATATCCTGTACACTTTGCACGCACGTCCTTCAAACCCGAGGGTGGTTCCAGCTGCAGTCACGGACAGCCTTACGATGCTCCCGGGCGCGCACGGAATCATCCCAACCTCCCCATGGCAGCCAGTGTCGACCAATGCACAGTCCGTGTCACACGTTTCAAAAAACCGTGACTTTTTGGTTGGTTTTTGGTCTAGTCCGTGTCATGTAGCCCAGTTGCATACCCTCGTAAAGGTCAAGCCTTAGTTCATAACGAAAAGCCAAGATTTTCGCTCAAGCGAAACTCTGCCAAAATTCCGACAAGGAAAAATTGGCGAGATCTTGACTCCGACATTGACTTTGACCTTGACCCGCACGGAATGCGTAAGAGTCAAGACCGAGTCTTTGCCAACAAATCAAAAGATCTTTCGCTCAAGCGAAGCTCTGCCAAAATTCCGACAAGGAAAAATTGGCAAGATCTTGACCCGGCATTGACTTCGATTCTGACTCACGCCCGGCGTATGCAACGAAGTTCAATGTGACACTGTGTCATCCGGCTTTCGCCGCCCGACCCATGCCTATTATCTTCTCGGACATTACCGAAAGTCAAAACGTCATTCGCTCAAGCGAAATTCTGCCAAAATTCTATCAAGGCAGAAAGACGAGACTTTCCCAGTATTGCCTTGACTATAATCCGCATCGCTCGTGCGCTGAAAGTTCCTATGACCCGCTAGACCCGTTAGGAGCGTTCTTTACTCTCGGTCGGTGGGATCCGCGTGCCCTATAGGACCCTCGCCCGTGTCCACCCCTGGGAGGTCTAAATACAGGTGGAATACGAGGGGCTGATAGAAGGAGTGACGGAACCCATGGATCAAGGATCTAGAGTAGTTGCGAAAAAGAAGGGCAAATCCCTTTTCCAACCAAATAGATATTAATAAAAGACATCTGTTTTAAGTAAACCGGAAGATTCTAATTTGCATATTGCCTGAGCCTTCAGCCTAAACACCTACCCCGAGTCTAAACCTTTCCTATCCCTTTCCCGCAGCGAGAAAGAAGTGGGTGAGAACACCGGGTCAGCTACTTGTTAGCACAGAATTCTCAGACAGTTCACCAGAATCCTCAGTTTGGTCAGTCCAGAGAGTCAGAATGTCCGATTCGACAAAGAACAACACTGGTTTGGGTAACCAGATGACTAGGGAAGAAAAGCTAGCCTATAGCCAATCCCCTCCTCCATCCACATATAATCCATTGCCAAAGACTGTCCCTTTTCAGTCTTCCCCAACACCCCGAGCCGTCAGGGTCCCGACACCCTTGCAGCCTTTGCATTCCCCCGTGGGACTCTTTTCCTCCTCTCGGCCTAATCCAAATATCCTTACCCTGGAATCCCAGTACGGCCCTGACCTCTCTAATTTCGTCAACGCCTGTGAATTTGCCTATCTCTCAGACAGTGGTAGTGAAGAATCAGTCGGAAATGAGAATAGGAATGGATGGATTTACAGTGATGATGACAGTTCAGTAGAAGGAATGGACTTGGAGTCAGCGGAAGTGAAACCCAATGGGCAAGATGAGGTAGAAAACCACAGACCTGGAATAGGGGATGAAATCACTTCAAAGTGTATTTACAGCCTGTGTGAAGGCTGTAAAAGGAAAAGGATGCTAGCTTAGATGAGGCCACATATGAGTCCTACATCCTAGAGTTCAATACTCCTTACAAAGACTTGGTCGGTGAATGGAGGGACTTAATTGAAGCCCTAGCTGAAAGAGGAAAGTGGGCTCCACCCGCCGATCTGGAAAACATAAGCGTCGCTGAAGCCAAACTCTCATCAGGGAGAGTAGACTCTGTTACGGTGTTAGTAGTCACTCCCCGAAACTCCGGGTCTCGAAGTAGAGTGTATGGATGCCCTGGAAAGAGTCTTAAGTCTCGAGGTGACCCCAGTCCCCTTTATGTCCCATGATGACAACGATGTTTTCTTGGTAATTCCCAAGTCAGGGGAGGAGTCCAAGATACCTCTTATATGGCGTCAAGTATCCCGACCTGCTTTTGCCCTCATTGGTCATCAAAGTCAAGATGAAAGTTCCCACGAGAGTTACTGCAGTGATACTGATGAAGACACAGTCAATGTGCCGGAAGGAACAGTAGAGGAGTGGTTAGCCCAGAAGCCAAAAAGCCCAGAAAACCTTCCCGACAGTAAAGAACAGAAACCCGCCATGAGGTTTGACCCCGCAGAAATCCTTATTGACGACGGAATTTCCCACTTCGTAAAAAATGTTTGGCCAACGTCAAAGATGCCGTCGAAGGCCGACCCCTAGAGAAAGAAGGGACATGCTTGACAGGTGATGAGGAATGTGATCCCACTCGTTGAAAAAATTGTTAGGTCCGGATGAGAAAGCCATTCGCCGGGCTCCGAACCCCGAAAGTGATAACTCTTGTTGCATGCCGACTTTGAAAAGTTTGAATGAGGCTCGTGAAGGCTCTAAAAGGAGATGGTAAAGGCGAAACCACCAATTGCTAAGCCAATCCGAGAGTCGAACCACGAGAAGCTCGAAAGCCGTTAACTTGGGATCGTGTTCGAGAAGCGGCCTATGCCTCCGGTAGTGCCGTTAATCGGATTAATCGGTAGAATTGGCTATACGCCGGCAAGAGCCCGCCTCGACTTTGAAAGAGCTAACGAGAATCCTCCAGTAGGAATAATGAGCCGGGAAAATCTAATGTCTATGTAATGACTCGGTCTGGACAGATGAGTATTGAGCAGCCTAAGGGTGACAAAAGGAATGCCATCTCGGAGCCAAAGACAGATAAGAGGCCTTATAAGTCGGAAGTAGAAAAAACCAGACTCCGACAAAGAGGATCCAGTGTTGACTCAGTTGAAGTGTACCCAGGCCAATATCTCCTTGTGGTCCCTGTTAACCTCTTCATACCCTCATAAGTTGAAGCTAGAAGAAAGTTTGGCCAAGA
This sequence comes from Adenophora triphylla var. japonica, assembly GCA_022495995.1. NCBI lineage: Eukaryota > Viridiplantae > Streptophyta > Magnoliopsida > Asterales > Campanulaceae > Adenophora > Adenophora triphylla. The sequence continues at coordinate 106,257 of JAFEMH010001534.1, read as the reverse complement.
CCATGGTGCCCATAGATGTCACCCCAGATGAGGTCGTCCAAATGATTGGAAGTATCCATTACGGAAACATCATTACCTTCACTAACTTGGACCTGCCAAAGTATAGGGCTAGTCATAACGAACCTCTTTACATCACAGTCCAGTTAGAGGAGCGTCGATTGCCACGGGTATTAGTCAATGGAGGGTCTGCAATGAATGTCTTGCCAGCCAAGATGATGGACTTATTGGACTTGAAACCAACAGATTTGAAGCCTTCTAGTCAGACTATTAAGGCTTATGACTCCACTGCCCGGTCAGTTTTGGGGATTGCTACTCTCAAGCTGTGGTTCGGAAAAAAGGTCATGGACGTTGATTTTCAAGTGATTGATATTCCGATTTCATTTACTTCTCTCCTGGGATGGCCTTGGATCCATCAGATAAATGGGGTAGCCTCTACTTTGCACCAGTGCGTCAAATTTCAGTCAAATGATGGCACTATCACCACCATTTACGGAGACAGTGTCACGGTAGAAGGAACCAGCACTGGAGATATCCCGATATTGGAAATCAAACATGATGATGAAGGGTTGGCATTGACAGGATTCTCTGTAGCTCCTTCCAAAGCACAAGTGTTGTGTACTGACCTCACCACTACTTCCGATAAAATCCCTCCTGCCATGAGAATGATGAGAAAAATGGGTTATCTTTCGGGACTTGGATTGGGTAGAAGACTTCAGGGTCGCAATACCATTATCGATGTAAAGGAACAGACTACCAGATACGGCTTGGGGTACAAACCGAATTCTCGAAATGGCAGAAAAGCTAAAGGGGTCCAGCTTCATCCCTACAGTTTATCCCTAACCCATTACTTTACAAAAGGCGGGACACAATGCGATAAAAGTGATCACCAGATCTCCTTACAGAAAACCCTTCTGGAAAATCTTGAGAAAATGAGGGGAAAACCAGCCAATCCTGTTCGAAGAATGTTCCTTGACTTGCCAGACATTCCTGCGGCTACCACTACCGTTCAGAACGAGTATGTCTTCAAAGGGAACTCAGACAGCGTCAAAGAGTTAGCATCCAGGGTAATGGATTTCTCCGCCTTCGAGTTAGCTCTTCCGAAGATCAGCCAGATAGAAGATGCAAGTAGTGAAGACAGTGAGTGGGGCTTGCTACAGTTGTTAGATGAAGAAGCATAGATCTCAGATTTGATTGACTTCAGCTCAGATGATGAGATAATTGCCGTAATTGGAGACGGTGGTGAAAATCCTTTTGATCCCCGCACTTTGGTAACTAAGACAGAGATGCCGTTGAAGAATTGGGAGACGTTTTCAGGGCTGATAGCCAGCCGACAGCAAATGATCGCGGAGCTTGGATTGGTACCCCGTCCTTCTCAACCCAGTCGTGTCAAACACCCTGTTGTCTATTCATTTGAGTCAGGAATCTTTAAATTCCAGTCCTCTGAGTCATCCGAAGGCCTCACGCCTGAGGACTATCAAAATGTAATTTATGTCATCTTTCCCCTTATTTTGAATGAAATGACAGATCTTTCTGAGTATCCTCTTATTGCCAACTTAACAAATGATAAATTAACTCAAAACTTAACAACAGTTAATAATGAATCATTTGAACAAGATGCAAACACACTAAATGAACAATACATTAAAGAAATCTTTAAGCGTGTTTCGTAAAAGAGGAAAACCGGGCCCAAGCTGCCGAGGAGGTTTTGACAAGTGTGAACTTGGGTACTGTCGAGGAACCTAAAGAGACATAGATTGGAAACTTCTTCCAGGGGGTTGAACGGGACAGACTGATTGATCTGCTCAGAGAATACGTCGACGTGTTTGCATGGTCATACAGGGATATGCCGGGGCTAGACAGTTCAATAGTAGAGCACAGAATCCCTCTAGCACCAGATGCTAAGCCAGTAAAGCAGAAATTGAGGAAGATCAAACCAGAGTGGTCTCTACAGGTCAAAGAAGAGATTGAGAAGCTACTGCGGATAGGATTCATCGAGTCATCGAATATCCGACATGGTTATCCAATATTGTGACCGTCACCAAGGCCAATGGGAAGGTGCGGCTGGCTTTGTGTGGATTTCCGAGATCCGAACAAGGCCAGCCCCAAGGACGATTACCCTTTGCCAAACATAGACATCCCGGTGGACTCCACTGCCAACTACGAAGTCAAATCCTTCGTTGATGGCTTTGCGAGCTACAACCAGATCAAGATGGCCGAGGAAGACCAAGAAAAGACTGACCTTCACCACACCGTGGGGAACTTACTATTATACATTGATTCCATTTGGGCTTAAGAACGCCGGGGCTACTTACCAAAGGGCAGCGACCGCGCTTTTTCATGACATGATCCACAAGGAGATTGAGGTCTATGTAGACGACATGATAATCCAATCCAAAGGCGAGGATGGGCAGCACTTTGTTGACTGCGGGAGTTCTTTGAGAGGCCGAGACAACATTCCATGAGACTAAACCCGCCAAAATGCACCTTCGGAGTGACAAGGGGAAAAGTGCTTGGGTATATGGTCACGGAGCGAGGTATTGAAGTTGACCCCCAAAAGATCAAAGCCATTATGGATATGAGGCCACCTCGAACCCGCAGAAGTCAAGAGCTTTATGGGAAAACTGCAGTACATCGCCCATTTCGTCAATCGCTTGACCACTATGTGCGAGCCCATCTTCAAGCTCATGAAGAAGAACGTAGACACGTAATGGACCGAAGAATGCCAGGATGCTTTTGACCGCATTAAGGCATACTTGGTACATCCTCCAAGTGCTATGCCCCCACATAGACGTAAACCTCTTCTCGCTCTATCTCACTGTCACCGATACGGCGGTTGGGGCTATGCTTGCTCAGAGAAGAAAGACTCTCGGGTAGAAAACGCCATTTACATTGTCACCGGAAGCCTGCAGTGGAAGTGAGCTCAATTACTCGGCGTGTGAAAAGACCTGTGCAGACCGGTGCGGGTAGTCGTCAAGTTGAAGCATTATATGCAAGCCCACTCTGTGAATTTGGTCTCAAAAATGGACCCCATCAAGTACATCTTTGATAAGCCTTCCCTCTCGATGCGTCTAGCAAAGTGGTCCTTCTTCTTAGCGACTACGACATCAACTATGTGACCGTAAAGGCCATCAAGGGTCAAGCATTGTCGACCACTGGCGAACTTCCCCAAGCAATGAGGACGGAGGGCCCGAACCCCAATTCCCAGATGAAGGGATCTTCGCAATGAGCCTCGAAAACCGATGGCAATTATTCTTTGACGGAGCCGCTAACAAAAGAGGAAACGGCATCGGGATGCTGCGGTCGATCCGAAAGATGAGCATACACCCATAGCCCTCAAATTGAACTTCCCGCCACGAACAATGTTACCGAGTACGAAGCCCGCATTCTTGGTTTGGAAGCCGCCTTAGAAAGGAATGTCGGGGAGCTCGAAGTTTACGGAGACTCACTCGATCATCAACCAGGTTTCCAACAAATGGAAGACTGTGGACCTTAATCTGCAGCGGTATCATGCCCATATGGAGGAGTTGACTGGACAGTTCAGAGAAGTGACCTTCCACTACTTGCCAAGGGAAAAGAACAGATTCGCAGATGCCCTAGCTACTCTAGCCTCATTGGTAGAGATCCCCGAGGGAAAAGCCATAAAACCCTTCAGAGTGGGTAGAAGAGAAGCCCCAGCCTTCTGTTGTGAAGTAGACCTGGGACCCGAGCCTATAAAGGAACCCTGGTACAATCAAATTTACCAGTTCCTCAAAGATGGAGAGTCAGCTTTCAAAGACGAAGAAGGTAGACCGAAAGAAGGTGTCAGAGCCAAGAGCTTACAAGCCTTGAAAATGTTGGCCTCCCATTATGTCATTCTAGGAGGCAACCTGTACAAGAAGCGGTACCAAGGACCACTCCTCTTGTGCGTCACTCAAGAAAGGGCCAAAGAGTTGATGACCGAAGTCCACAATGGTCCCTGCGGTCCTCATATGAATGCCAGAGCCCTGATGCAAGTGATCCTCAGAATGGGTTACTACTGGATTTCCATGGAAACAGACTGTGTCCAGCACGTCCGAACATGTGACAAGTGCCAGTGGTTTGCCAACCTCAACCATCTCCCGCCTCATGACCTGTACTGCATGACGACTCCATGGTCGTTTGCAACTTGGGGTATTGACGTGATAGGAAAAATAGCCCTGGCAGGAAGCAATGGGCATGAATTTGTGCTAGTAGCCATCGACCACTTCACCAAGTGGGTAGAGGCCAAGTCCTACAAGGTCCTCTCTTCCAGAAAAGTGGCCCAATTCATCAAAGAAAACATAATGTGCATATATGGGGTGCCCAACGAGATCATTTCCGATAATGGTTTGCACTTTGAAGGGGACTGCGATAGGTTGCTGTCAGAATTCAGAATCACTCGCCACAAGTCGTCTCCGTACAGACCTCAGACTAATGGAGCCGTGGAAGCTGCTAATAAGACGCTCGAACGGATCATTCGGAAAATGGCCACCCGTGGTCGTGATTGGCCCGAAAAGCTGCACTTGGCACTCTGGGGCTACGTAACGTGTCGAATACCTACAGGAGAAACTCCTTTTGCCCTAACCTACGGGATGGAAGCAGTGTTACCAGTGGAGTTGGAAATCCCATCATTAAGGGTCCTCCTGGAAAACAGTGTCAATGAAGTAGAATGGTTGCGCAGCCGGCATGATGAGTTGGCTCTGCTTGATGAAAGAAGGCTAAAAGCCATGGAACACACCCGAGCCTACCAGAGGCGGATGGCCAGAGCGTTCGACAAAAAGGTTAAGGCCAGAGACATCAAAGAGGGTGACTTAGTGTTGAAAGTGAAGCCCCCTACCAGAGACAACCCCCTGGGAAAATGGGAACCCGTTTGGATCGGCCCTTATGTGGTGCAGAAGATACTATCGGGAGGAGCCATGAAGCTTGCAGACCTGGACGGCAATCCCTTCGTCCACCCGATCAACGGTGATAAGCTCAGAAGATACTATGTCTAAAAAAATAAAAAAATATATATAAAAAAAAAAATCTTAGTGCAAAAATAGTAATACCCAGCTAGGCTGAAAACCCCAAAAGGGGCGGTCTAGGCAAAAGACAGGGTTGCACATAGAAAAAAGAAAAAAATCTTAGTGCAAAAAGAGTAATGCCCAGCTAGACTGAAAACCCTAAAAAGGGCGGTCTAGGCAAAAAACAGGGTTGCACATAAAAAAATATAGTTCACCAGAATGAACTACGAAGACCTGAGCCCCTTAGTCTTTCTTGTAAAAGGGGAACGTAGGCAGCCATATATGGTTCGGTCTAAACAATAAAAAGGGCAATCAAGCTTCCATGAAGTGCGTCCTAAAAAAATAAAGGGTATTTCAGTTTTCATAAAACGGGTCCCAATCAATAAGACATTTGAATTTCCATGAAATGTGTCTTGATTAATTTCTAAGATAATATTTCTTGTTCATTACAAGTTAAAAATTTCTTGATGAGTTCAAGCACGGTCTACTCTTGACTCTGCTAATCTGCTACAAAGATCTAAAATACAATAAAATGCCTAAATAAAACTAATGTGTTTGCAAAATGGCAACAAGGGAATCCTAAGAAAAGATCTGTCAGTCGTCATTCGCTGAGTCTTTTTTGGTCTTCTTCCCTTTACCTCGACTGTAACGACCCTAACCCTAGGCACTAATTTTAATATCATATTGTGTGCTTTTAATATTATTGTTAATATTATGTGTCCATTTTTATATACTTGATTTCTTATATTAGGATAAAATGAAAAGGAAGTAAAATAATGCTCTAGGGAAAATAATAAAAGTAGAAAATAGATAAAGAGTAAGAGGAGGTTAAATTGGGTAAAATAAATAAAGGGGAATAAAAAGGGGCTTTCATTTATTTAGGGTGAAAGCCTTGGATGAATAATTTAGGGAGGGGAACCAAATCCCTTAAAATCCTCCACTCTTACCTCCTAGTACAAGGACCCCCATACCTCCCATACCTTTCCCCTTACTCTCCCTCCTTCCTCCATACTCCTTCATTCTTCATACTTCCTTTCCCTAGCAAAAACTCCATGGAAAGCTCCATTGAAGCCTCCTCTTCCCAAGTCATATAGATAGTTTATTTCTCCACCATTTTCAAGTCCAAGGGCATTTTTGAGGTTGGATCATCTAGAGGAATTAATCAAGCTAAGAAGATCATCTTTTTATCCCAAAAATCCTAAAGTAAGTTATTATGACTTCTTTCTAATTATTGCACATTTTATGTGTTAATGAAGGTTTTATGAAAAGAAAAAGTATATTGTATTTTTAATATGGTTATTTGAGTAAAATGATTATTCAAGATTTAATTGATTTTAGTTATGATATGGGGGCTTAAGTTGAAGGAATGAGGGTATAATGGGAGTAATATGTTAATGACTTGATTGGGGATTATTAGGATATTCTCTTCAAATTAATGTTCATGAATTATTTGGTGTTGTTATTATTATTAAAATGGTTATTAGATGCTTGGAAACCTTCTTGTAGTTAAGAAATGGGTTTATGTTATAGAATGATGTGGTTGTTTAAGGAAGAGGATCAATAGTGTAAGAAAATGGATTAAGTAGATTAAGGAGGTTAAACTTGAATTATGGTATGAAATGGGTGGAAGATTTAGTGATGAATAATTTATGTTTACATTATTATGGGTTTATTTGATTTATGATGATCCTTGTAAGCTAGGAAATCCTCTTGGTGTTCTTGAATATTTGGGCTAGATAAAAAGAAAAGGAATTAAAGCTAAGTAGAAAGGATTAGAAATCTGGATGTGCTGGAAATCGCCTTGGGCAGTCGCCCATAGGGGCTTGTGCGGCCGCCCATGAGGCCAGTAACATCCCTACCTTGAAACCCTCTTGGGCGGTCGCCCAAGAGGTGTGTGCGGTCGCCCATGAGGGCAGAAACAAGTATTCCTTTTTAAACCCACTTGGGCGGTTGCCCAAGTGGTATGGGCAGTCACCCAAGACCCCAGACCTCATTTTAAAGCTGAGCCTGAATTAGTTTGGTAAGCTTGATTGATCACTTATAAATGGTGACTCCCACTTAGTAAATTGAGCTTGAACCTTCATAGAGACCTTGTGATATTGAATATTGTCAGGAAAAGGGTTGATAAGCTTGAATTGTAACTTCACCAAAGTGATTCAAACTTGGGAAGTAGGACTTACACTTTTATTAATATTATTCGAGGTTGAGTAGTAACTTTGTAAGAATGGTTTACGGTTTAGGTTGGCCTTACTTGCTCCCATACCTTGTTGATTAGTTGAACAGTGTAGAGATTAAAATCACACTAGTGTGTTGGTTAGGAATGTATATGTGTTACATCAATTTATTGTATCCCTATTGTGGATTATTTGGTATATGGTTGTATTGTATCCCGATTATGGATTATTTGGTATATGATTGTATTGTATCCCGATTGTGGATTATTTGGTATTGTTATGTTGTATCCCAGTTGTGGATTATCTGGCATATTGATTATATTGCATCCCGGTGTGGATTATGTGGTTATATGGATACCTTATTTGAACTCATAGTCGTTAATGGTATTATGCATAGTGTATTAAATGGTTGTTGCACTATGGTATTGATTAGCATGAGTATACATTACCATGTTGTTATATTATGAGGCATAGTGTATTAAATGGTTGTTGCACTATGGTATTGATTAGCATGAGTATACATTACCATGTTGTTATATTATGAGGCATAGTGTATTAAATGGTTGTTGCACTATGGTATTGATTTGCATGAGTATATTTTACCATGTTGTTATATTACTATCCCTTTTTGTGGATTTATTTCAAGTATCTATTATGTGCTTGAACGTGTTGATATTCGGGGTATAATGGAATTCAATCAATTATTGATTTGTTCTATAAGTGATTGAAGGTTCATTATACCTGTGACCGTTCCCCTCTGTGGCCACAGAGTGGGTGTGCTAACAACTGTATTGACCCAAAAAGCTTTACAGACCGTTGCGATTGGTGATTAGGGGGAATGCTTCTGTATTAAGCCTAAAGCTTTACAGTAGCGATATTATTGTTGGATACTCTGATATAGGTATCTTTTCTTATATGGATCTCTGGAGTATGAGTCCTATAAGAGGTGAATGTGCTGGAGGCAGTTCACCAAAGAGAGGAGTTTCACTCCCACGTTGTACGACTTATTGTTCAGACGGGAAAGGTAAAATGAGGTAACGTAAGGTGTTTACCGCTTTCATAATGTGTTATGTGCTACCATGCTATGTGTTGCATCTTGTTTGGCATCTTGCTGCATTCATAATAGCTTATTGAGATTTATTCTCACCCCTTCCCTTTTACTGCTTTAGATTGTGCTGAGACAGGTGACCTGAACCAGTGAGGCCGGGAAAGAGTTTGGACTCTTGCTTTTTGGGACTTGTCTGGATAGGTATATGAGTGGGTTGTCGGGAGTCATATTTAAGTATTATTCTTTTATAAGTTGTAAGGAAAACTCTTTGCTAAACAATGTTAATTAGGGTTTTTAATGTAATTAATCAAGTATGGTTATTAAAGTATTTGTTTAAATTCCTCCAAGTGGAGATATCATTATTTGATTATTTTTTATGGAAAATTTAGAATTGGTTTTCTTGTAAAGGCAAATAAAAGTTTTAAAAATCTAAGATGGGTTTTCTTAGTTTGAGCTTCTCAAGCTCGGGACACGCGTTAGGTTCCGGGTTGGGGTGCTCACAGTTGGTATCAAAGCTTAGTTTAGAGGTCAAGGGTAGATGTCTAAACTAAGGGGGAATGTGTGGTAATTGACGCCGAGTGTTTAGTGCAGGAGTTGTTCTAATGGTTGGAAACAATGATGACCAGCGAAAGGTTCTAGAAAATGAAAGATGTTTAAATTGTAGCCTTACAGTCATGGTATTTTAGTGATGAATTCAAATGGTCTTGGGTTGAATATGGAAAATGTTACAGGTGAGTTAATACATTTTACTTGAGTTGAAATTGTTAATTTAGTTGAGATATGGTATAGTGAAGTTTTGGTATAATCTTGATGTTAAGAAAAATGATTTAAGTATGTAGTATTATTTAGGGTTCCTTTTCATGAAGTTGGCTAAGATGTAAAGTTGTTGTTATATGAGTTGTACAATGCTATTATTATCGTATAAATGATTTTGGATAAGTTGACAATTTGTTTGGTGGTTAGAATATGAGAAAGGGGTTTGGAAATGAGTAGAGTAATAGTTTGATCAAATATAGGTGGTAATTGAAAGAGTATTATAAAGGTTAATATATGGTGGAGAGAATATTGTTGTGTGGCTTGTGATGTGTAAAAATAATGAAAATAACTTGAGTAGTGGGTGAATGAATATGGCAACTAGTGATAATAAGATATGATTTAATGTGGGAAGATAGAGTAATAGGGTTATAGGACTTGGAGACAGTATGTGGTATCATTTGAGAACTTTATGCTTAAAATTGACTAAGTGGTATAGTTGTTGTTGAATTGTGGTCTTATATAGTATATGATGTATTAGGTGATATACATGGTGATTGTAGTGGTTAGTCAATTAAAAGGGCTTTAGAAATAAACAGGAAAGGGTGATTTTGGAATGAATGTGGTAAGGTTGATATTCAAAATTATTGGGAATTATGTATCCATTTTAGTTAACTTATAATGATCATAAAAGGATTTGAAGAAAGATTTAATAATAGCAATATTGTCTAGAGTAAAATGGTGTTGTAAAGTAAAGGCCTATGGTCGAGTATGTGTTTCGGTTCCAGGAGAGATAGATCCCTCAGGGGTCACTAGAGGTAAAATTCCCTGTCTCAGAAGTTAGGGGTTATATTTTATTTATCTTGTTTCATATCATTATGTGTGGCATAGCATGTTGCTTCTATGTGGCATACATTACTTGAGAAATTGTTTTATTGTTAGAGGATTCTGCACTTATGAGAGAATACCTCGAATCTCCTTTGGTTTGCCACGATATGTATTGCCAGTTGATTTGGTATGATTACCGATGTATAATTATGAAATATACTTGACCTGGATGGTTAAGTAGTTGTTGTGTATTGGTAGACTATCATAATAAATGAGTCTCCTTTTCTAAGCCTAATTTGCTTATATTAGTATTTGGCATAGATAAACCTTTACATGGTATTCTTGTTATATATGCATTAAAGGCAGAAAGTTTTGGTTAAAGATGTGAAGGGTAATTAGTATGTGTTAGACTTGCATAAGAAGTCTTTCCAGAAGTTTTATGTGCTAGTTGTGAGTAGATGGTAATTGTGTTTCCATCCAGGTATCTCATGTGTTGATTCTAAGTATGGTAATCAGAATTTTAATCCTTATCTTGATGGCTTTATGATAGTTATGATTGATGATCTCCTTGGTTATTTAAAGTTATGAGAGGATCAATTGTGAGTTGTGTTATTTACCTTTAGTAGGAATTCATTGTTTGAGGAAGTGTGAGTTGGCTTGAGAGGATTCCAAATTTTGGGTTCTACAGTCTTAAGCTTGGATGTTACCATGGATCTTGCAAGAATTGAGTCCGTGATCTTTGGGTTGGCAAGTACTACCGAAGGAATTTTTAGGGAATTCTTGAGAATTGTAAAATCATTGATTTAGTTAACACTAAAGAATATATAAATGGTGTAGGATGTACTAAGGATGAATCATATGGATAGAGATGGAGAATAGATTGACTATAGGTCCGATCCTTACCTTACTTAATGGATGTGAGGACTTTGTGAAAATTTAAGTGCGTATTAAAGGAGAATTAGATGGTGATATTATGAGAATTGGGAAAGTAATAGCGTATGCTTCGAGGAAGTTGGCTTAGATAAATCGGAATTTTCTTACCCTCTACTCGAGAGTGGATGCAATTGTTTTATGTGAAAACTTTACCTTTTGGAAGCTCTCTTGTGGAATTTGTTACCGATCCTAAGAGTTGGAGGATTTAGTTACTTAAAAGGAAGAGATTAGAAGACTATCTAGATTATTGAAAAATAGGCTGTGTGTGGTGTGATGGACTTCCTTTCAAGTTGAGAGGTTAATTAACCTTAGCAAGTTTATGTAATAACAGTTTTTAGTTTAGCATTGGAATGGGTACTGTACAAACCTTGATATGGACAAGTTTAATTGTATAATCCTTCGTGCGTATGGAGTTCTGCAGTTAAGGATGATTTTACGGATTTGACTTATGTGGGAAAACTGTTGAAAGTTATTAGAATGATAGTTTAGGGAATTGAAATTCTAGGGTATTCGGGTTGTGAAAATGTATAGAAGAATCATGCCGTTAAGGAAACTAGTGAAAGTTGTAATTTGAGATTCGTGAGAGGAACCTTTGCTAGTCGATATTTGAGGTAAGTCTTTTTAAAAAAAAATCGGGACAAATTTTCTTTAAGGGGAGTGAGTGTAACGACCCTAACCCTAGGCACTAATTTTAATATCATATTGTGTGCTTTTAATATTATTGTTAATATTATGTGTCCATTTTTATATACTTGATTTCTTATATTAGGATAAAATGATAAGGAAGTAAAATAATGCTCTAGGGGAAAATAATAAAAGTAGAAAATAGATAAAGAGTAAGAGGAGGTTAAATTGGGTAAAATAAATAAAGGGGAATAAAAAGGGGCTTTCATTTATTTAGGGTGAAAGCCTTGGATGAATAATTTAGGGAGGGGAACCAAATCCCTTAAAATCCTCCACTCTTACCTCCTAGTACAAGGACCCCCATACCTCCCATACCTTTCCCCTTACTCTCCCTCCTTCCTCCATACTCCTTCATTCTTCATACTTCCTTTCCCTAGCAAAAACTCCATGGAAAGCTCCATTGAAGCCTCCTCTTCCCAAGTCATATAGATAGTTTATTTCTCCACCATTTTCAAGTCCAAGGGCATTTTTGAGGTTGGATCATCTAGAGGAATTAATCAAGCTAAGAAGATCATCTTTTTATCCCAAAAATCCTAAAGTAAGTTATTATGACTTCTTTCTAATTATTGCACATTTTATGTGTTAATGAAGGTTTTATGAAAAGAAAAAGTATATTGTATTTTTAATATGGTTATTTGAGTAAAATGATTATTCAAGATTTAATTGATTTTAGTTATGATATGGGAGCTTAAGTTGAAGGAATGAGGGTATAATGGGAGTAATATGTTAATGACTTGATTGGGGATTATTAGGATATTCTCTTCAAATTAATGTTCATGAATTATTTGGTGTTGTTATTATTATTAAAATGGTTATTAGATGCTTGGAAACCTTCTTGTAGTTAAGAAATGGGTTTATGTAATAGAATGATGTGGTTGTTTAAGGAAGAGGATCAATAGTGTAAGAAAATGGATTAAGTAGATTAAGGAGGTTAAACTTGAATTATGGTATGAAATGGGTGGAAGATTTAGTGATGAATAATTTATGTTTACATTATTATGGGTTTATTTGATTTATGATGATCCTTGTAAGCTAGGAAATCCTCTTGGTGTTCTTGAATATTTGGGCTAGATAAAAAGAAAAGGAATTAAAGCTAAGTAGAAAGGATTAGAAATCTGGATGTGCTGGAAATCGCCTTGGGCGGTCGCCCATAGGGGCTTGTGCGGCCGCCCATGAGGCTAGTAACATCCCTACCTTGAAACCCTCTTCGGCGGTCGCCCAAGAGGTGTGTGCGGTCGCCCAAGAGGGCAGAAACTAGTATTCCTTTTTAAACCCACTTGGGCGGTCGCCCAAGTGGTATGGGCAGTCGCCCAAGACCCCATACCTCATTTTAAAGATGAGCCTGAATTAGTTTGGTAAGCTTGATTGATCACTTATAAATGGTGACTCCCACTTAGTAAATTGAGCTTGAACCTTCATAGAGACCTTGTGATATTGAATATTGTCAGGAAAAGGGTTGATAAGCTTGAATTGTAACTTCACCAAAGTGATTCAAACTTGGGAAGTATGACTTACACTTTTATTAATATTATTCGAGGTTGAGTAGTAACTTTGTAAGAATGGTTTACGGTTTAGGTTGGCCTTACTTGCTCCCATACCTTGTTGATTAGTTGAACAGTGTAGAGATTAAAATCACACTAGTGTGTTGGTTAGGAATGTATATGTGTTACATCAATATATTGTATCCCGATTGTGGATTATTTGGTATATGGTTGTATTGTATCCCGATTATGGATTATTTGGTATATGATTGTATTGTATCCCGATTGTGGATTATTTGGTATTGTTATGTTGTATCCCAGTTGTGGATTATCTGGCATATTGATTATATTGCATCCCGGTGTGGATTATGTGGTTATATGGATACCTTATTTGAACTCATAGTCGTTAATGGTATTATGCATAGTGTATTAAATGGTTGTTGCACTATGGTATTGATTAGCATGAGTATACATTACCATGTTGTTATATTATGAGGCATAGTGTATTAAATGGTTGTTGCACTATGGTATTGATTAGCATGAGTATACATTACCATGTTGTTATATTATGAGGCATAGTGTATTAAATGGTTGTTGCACTATGGTATTGATTTGCATGAGTATATTTTACCATGTTGTTATATTATTATCCCTTTTTGTGGATTTATTTCAAGTATCTATTATGTGCTTGAACGTGTTGATATTCGGGGGTATAATGGAATTCAATCAATTATTGATTTGTTCTATAAGTGATTGAAGGTTCATTATACCTGTGACCGTTCCCCTCTGTGGCCACAGAGTGGGTGTGCTAACGACTGTATTGACCCAAAAAGCTTTACAGACCGTTGCGATTGGTGATTAGGGGGAATGCTTCTGTATTAAGCCTAAAGCTTTACAGTAGCAATATTATTGTTGGATACTCTGATATAGGTATCTTTTCTTATATGGATCTCTGGAGTATGAGTCCTATAAGAGGTGAATGTGCTGGAGGCAGTTCACCAAAGAGAGGAGTTTCACTCCCACGTTGTACGACTTATTGTTCAGACGGGAAAGGTAAAATGAGGTAACGTAAGGTGTTTACCGCTTTCATAATGTGTTATGTGCTACCATGCTATGTGTTGCATCTTGTTTGGCATCTTGCTGCATTCATAATAGCTTATTGAGATTTATTCTCACCCCATCCCTTTACTTGCTTTAGATTGTGATGAGACAGGTGACCTGAACCAGTGAGGCCGGGAAAGAGTTTGGACTCTTGCTTTTTGGGACTTGTCTGGATAGGTATATGAGTGGGTTGTCGGGAGTCATATTTAAGTATTATTCTTTTATAAGTTGTAAGGAAAACTCTTTGCTAAACAATGTTAATTAGGGTTTTTAATGTAATTAATCAAGTATGGTTATTAAAGTATTTGTTTAAATTCCTCCAAGTGGAGATATCATTATTTGATTTTTTTTTATGGAAAATTTAGAATTGGTTTTCTTGTAAAGGCAAATAAAAGTTTTAAAAATCTAAGATGGGTTTTCTTAGTTTGAGCTTCTCAAGCTCGGGACACGCGTTAGGTTCCGGGTTGGGGTGCTCACATCGACCCCGTCGAGTTTTCTTTCTCTTCTTCTCTATAAGGTCGGTATCCCTCATCCTGATCTCCGGTATCTTCACTGGAGCCTCCACCAAACCCGTGTCAATAAGTGCCCTCTCTACAGGAGCACGAGTCCGCATTCCTCCCTCTGAGTCTCAGTCAAAGGAGCGACCTCGGACAATCTCTTGTATCGAGCCTCCATATCTCTCATCAGGTCACCCGACTGGTTATGGCGACTTGCCTTAGCCTCAGTCTCCCTTAGAGTCCTACTCGAGTCACAGTCGGCCCCCAATAAAGCCTGACGTCTCTCCCCCAAAATGACCTGAGTCGCTCCCATTTCCCTCTCGTACCAATCCAAGTAGACAGTGGTCAAGATGGTGCTCTTCCTGCTCCTGAAGATAGCCCTGGGTGGGAAAGCAGTGTATGTCCAAGCCCTCGAGAAGAATGAAAAGCTGGCTGGGTCTCTCATATCCAATGGCATCACCTCCATGGTCCGGATGTCCTTCAAATCGCTCAATGGCTCCTGTAAAGCCCCGAACTGCCTGGATACCAAGCAGGGACTTTAGAAGGATGACCAGCAGAACCCTGGAACCCTCACAGCATAAGATTCCTGAAATATCCCCCTGGTCTGCAACCTCCAGTGAGGTATCCACCAACGGATGTCCGAAGTGGATAGCCTAGCCTTCATCAGCTCCCAGCTACCCTGGTCCTGTTGCCTTGGTGCACCTCTCCGAGAAATCACCCAAGGGCACTGAGTCGGCAAAGCCCCTGGCAAAGCCCCGAGCCTCTCCTGCAGCCATAAAGTCAGCACAGCTGGACTCCCAGACCTCATGAAATGGTCTCCCCTAGCCATCCTGTCAATGCCATGCAATGTCTCTCCCAAAACCAGTGGGACGATGTCCTTCCCAGCCCTGCAATCTCTGACCATATCCAAGAGACCACCATGACAGATCCCCACAGACTCAGCGGTGAACAGAGCAGAAAATATGCAAAGAATAAAGGCATCCATAGCCACCGTGGTCGCAGCCATAGTCGGAGACCCAAACCTGCCCGGGATATCAGAAAGGTCAATCCTGTCCAGGGCAATCATCATCCCCTCAGCCTCTCCCAGAGAAATCTGCAGAAAAGATGCAAGCTTTGCCGCCACCGGCACGTCTCCGATCAGCGGAATAGATATAGCTTCAATCTCGGGACCCCCAATCAAGGCTCGAAAGTCTTCATGTGTTGGGACAATTTCATTGTAAGAAAAGCAGTAAACATGTATACGGACGTTCCAAAAACGTGCTGCTTCTCTCAAAAGGTCCCAATCGGGCGGGAGATCCCTCAAATGCCATAAAGACTTGATCTTGAAGGAAGAATCAAGCAGCCCCTTGTGAAATTGGAAGTTGTGCTTCACCCAAGATTGAAGATCGGACAGAAAACGGTCTCGCTTCCCCCTTTGCAATCTGACGGGCTTCTCCATCGCAAAATGACCAAAGATGGTGTCTTTAAGTCCAAAATGTGCTCTGGGAACAATTGGGACAAGTCTAAGTTGAAAATGAAATGAAATGGCCAAGCCTTGCTTTTATTCAGAAAATAACCAGTTCAGACAGAACTGTGAGCCGCACGGCTTCATTTGCCCTCAGGACCAAACCGCACGGCCTCATTCGCCATCTGCAGAAAAAAATCTGCAGCAACTAAAAGTTGCTGCCCAAGAGAGTTTTCACCCCACTTTCTCAACCAAGACCTGTACAAAAACATGTTCAAAAGCCATTCAAGCATTTATATATCATCATAAATCATTTTGGCCCCATTTCAGCCCCAATTCCAAGCAAAAGACTGCCCCAAGGCTCAGATAATATGCAAATTTAAAAAGCATGAATTAGAAAAGTAAATAAAGCATTACTACAATGTCTTTGCCCCATCGGCGCCCAAAGAAAGCAAAAAATAAACAAAGTGTGCATCAAATTTGTCCATTGTTTGTTTTGTTCCTAAATCCACTCTAGAGACCTCCTAGGCCTCCGATTCTTCTTCTTCTTCATCACTGCTTAGCTCGTAAACACTAGCCTCCCTCATTAAGTCCTCCTGGTCGCTCACGTCAGACAGATGGACATGATCGTGCCCGTACTCAGCCAGCTGCTCCAGAATGTCAGCATTGGGTCCCCGCCCCCGAGGCATGGCACTGGAAGAGTACTCCGAGGCCGATGAGGTAGACGCTGTGCCCCCGACATGCCTTCTCTTGCGCCCGGGCTCCTGTGCGTCCGCCGCCGCCTTTGAAGTGCAGGCCAGCTTCCTCAGAAGGGACCGGCACATGTCCTTCCAGCCCCTGTTCTGCCTGACCAATCTGTCATAGGTGCGAGCTGGAACCTGAGAAAAAGAGAAGAAAATCTCAGAATTGCAAAAAGCAAAGAAATCTGAAAAAGGGAAAGACCCTAAAAGTATACTTACAGTGCTGTCAGGCGGCAGGGTATACTGGGGCTCCCTAGTATCGGGGACAGGAATCCTCATCCTCCTTGGAACTCCGTGGACTACGTAAGACAGGTGTGCAGGAGGGATCGGCGGGTCAGTAGGCTCATCCTCCCCATATCCCTGAGTGACCGCCAGCTTCATCAGCTTCTGTGGCGTCCTCAGGCGCTGCTCCACAAACACAGCGTAGGGGGTATCCATGTCAAAGTACTCCTCGGCGGCCACGCCTGCCTGATATCTAGCAATCTCATCTGCCTGCCAATCCCTGGGCTGTAGCATCCGTGCTGGAGGATCATGGGGAGTAATGGCGTCCAATGGAGGGACATGGCCATGCTGCCTCGAGAAACGGTCCCCCAAATAAATGACATCACATGTCAGCCCAGTCAGCCATCTCCTCTGCCTCGTCGCCTCAATGGCCTCTCCTAGCAAAATCTCCAGATACTGCCCCAAGGGTAGAAGTCCACTCCGTCATGTCCATCCCTGTTGATGACCGGCCTCACCATCTTATAATCAAAAGTAATCCGGGTCTTTCCCATGAAATTATCCCTCGCATCTCCCCTCCAGCGGATCATGGCAGGGAAGATGGTGATATCGCTCTGTTGGTTCCACGGAAAGAACCAGATCACTTCACAGAACCAGACCTGCGTGTTCAAAACATCAAAAGGGTCATTTTTCTTGCATAAAAGTCTCAAGACAAGAAAAAAGAAAGAGGGACTACCTCGAGAGCAAAGGAAAAGCAGTCCATGGAGGTAGCTTTGTTCCGACTATACATTTCCAAAGAGAAGTAGAGCTCCCCTAATTCGGCCTCTCCCCAAGAGACCGTCCCTATCCCATCAACATCCTCCAGAGAGTCGAGGAGGCTAGTCATGGCCAGTGTTCCAGAATTAGCAAAAATGGTGACCGACAGCATCAACCACACAAAGGCTCTAGCAAGCCGGGTGGGCGGTCACGTCGCTAACGGCAAAGTCCCGTATGCGCTTCGGGATCGCCACCTCGACATTCCGTGTCTCCATCCCTAGCCCCTTGGGAATCAACTCAAACCCGACCAAAGCTCGGAACTCCTCAGCTGTGATGTGGTCCCTCCAAGTCACGGGCCTCCCAGTGAACTGTAGACCAGTGATAGCCGTGAAATCAGTGGGAGTCACTATCAACTCTCCCCAGCTCAGATGGAAGCTATGAGTGCTATCCCACCAAAACTCAGATAAGGCATGGACCAAGCCCTTGCTCTTCGAGGTGATGTGAATCCCCGCCGATAGCCTCAATGAAAAGATCTAGGCCGGTAGCTCTCACCAACTCCTTGGGATTCGCCCCGTCTTTCTCAAAATCAGGCATCCTTTCCCAAAGCCTCGACCGCTATCTCGTAAGGTCCTCTGGATTTGATCTCCCGTAGGAAGCACGCAAAAGAAATGTGTCAGTCCTTCATCATTTTCAAAGCATGCATATATTCAAAAAGTGCACATGTTTTCAAAAGAAAAGCATTCATAAAGTTTTCTAGCATCCTTTGCATAGAAAACACGTCTTTCATCACTTGAAATACATCATGTCAAGTCCCATCGCTTTCCTAAAGCACCAAATCCCAATTTTCAAAATTCCTTGCACATAAGCATTATTCTTTCAAAAAGTGGCATGCATGAATCCTTTTCATCTTCCAAAATCTTGTTTTCTCATTGATAATCAAAATTTTGACCTAGTTCTAGCACATGCAAGAACTCCGTCTCACTTTAAACAATTATCATCCTTACTTTATTTTCAAGAAAAAAGTGGGTCATTCTCATTATTTTTGTCAAATAAATTGCACATGCATGTTCTTAGCCTCATAGGTTAATCATCAATATTTCAAAATCATTCAAAAATCCTAGGAAAATCCTAGAAAATTCCTAAAATTCGGGTCAAGCCCTAAATCAATCAATACTCAATCAAAATCGACGGAATTGAGCCAAATAAGAATGCTTACCCCAACCGATCGCGGGTTCGTCGATTTGTGCTCTCTTCTCCCCGGATAGAGCTCCGATGGAGGCGTAAGAAAGTCATACTTTCTCTCCGTACGGACAATCTCCTTCCTCCTCCTTTGAGCGGCCGCGGAGATGTTTCTTCTAGCTTGTCTCGGCATAGGATTACCCTCCGGATCCATTCTTGACCAAAGGAAGCAAGGAAATTGAAGGATTTTCGAATTCTCTCTCCTCTCTCTCTCTTCCTCGACGTGTTCTTGGGCGGCAACAATGCCAAATGCCCGTTCAAATCAGATTTTAAATAACTGGAAAAATTAATCTTCTAGCCATACGGCTTCTTTTTCCTCCATCTCATGTCGGACGGCCTCATTCGCTCTGAGCAGAAATTACAATTTTGCCCCTGAACTTTCCACTTGGACCTACAATTCTCGTTTAACTAAGATAACAACCTTTTCAGAAGATGTCCTTTATCTCCTAAGCAATTAAGCTTTCTTCCCAGTCGCCTCCGTTAATTCCGTTATAACGGGATAACGCTAGGTGACAACCTCCGAATTGTCGAAACTCTAAACTTTAGCTTACCTCTATCACGGATAGTGACGTATGCTCAAGTCTTCTAAACTTAAGCTACCTCTATCACGAATAGTGACGTATGCTCAAGTTATCTAAACTTTAGCTACCTCTATCACGGATAGTGACGTATGCTCAAGTCTTCTAAACTTAAGCTACCTCTATCACGAATAGTGAAGTATGCTCAAGTTCTTCTAAACTTTAAGCTACCTCTATCACAGATAGTGACGTACGCTCAAGTTATCCAAACTTTAGCTACCTCTATCACGAATAGTGAAGTATGCTCAAGTTATCTAAACTTTAGCTACCTCTATCACGAATAGTGAAGTATGCTCAAGTTATCTAAACTTTAGCTACCTCTATCACAGATAGTGACGTACGCTCAAGTTATCCAAACTTTAGCTACCTCTATCTCCTCGATAGTGAAGTATGCTTCAATTTTCCAAACTCTAGCTACCTCTATCTCCTCGATAGTGAAGTATGCTTCAGTTTTCTCAAGTTCTCCTAACTTTAGCTACCTCTATCATAGATAGTGACGTAAGCTCTAGTTTCATCAGGTGACAACCTCCATTAATTGTCAATCAGGTGACAACCTCCATTAATTGTCAATCAGGTGATAACCTCCATTAATTGTCAAAACTCTCAAGGATCCTAGACATCGTTCCTAACTATCTAGTGTTGCTTGAACTACGATCAAGGCTTGATTCCTCAGGGATACGTAGGTAGCCTTTCATAAAAGGTCCGACCATCCGACCACTTTGGTCACCTGTTCCTTCGTCACTCATCGGTGATGAAGTAGCCCCTCATAGAGGTCTAGATATCGACCACATCGGTCACTTCTAGCATATCCCCTGGGTAGGATCAATTGCTTGACCTCTTAGGTCATTTTCTCTTCTACTTCCCCAGCAAGAGACCAGTTTCTCTTCTCCATTCCTCAGCGGATCTATTCCGAACTACGTCCTGGCTTGATTCCCACTCGGGATACGTAGGTAGCCTTCCAGAGGTTCAGCCACTCGACCACCTCGGTCTCTCAATCCGTCTCGGCATTCGCCAGATCGGATCCTTTTCTATCGACAACCCCACTCGCCCTGCAAGTGACGTTGCCGAGGGGCTTCTGTAAGTACCCAAATCTGGCTCATGCCTTCCGGTTAAATTTTCCGACAATTTCGGTAAGTTTCCCGGTAATTCCCCGGACCTTCCTAGTGTTCCGGAAATATTCCGGAACTGTTCCAAAACAATTAAGGGCTGAAGGGGAAGCTTCCTAATTAAGAAACACGTTTTTCTTAATTAGGAAATGTTCTAGAATTTTCCACCTTGCATGATTCTAGAAAACTGCTGAGTCACAAGGGATAATGCCGCACGGCTGCATTAGCCAAGGACCTCTAGCCGCACGGCCTCATTAGCTATTTTCAGAACGCCTATAAATAGAGCCCTCCTCTACCCATTTTAAATACACAATATCATCAACCACTACACAATACACTATACTCAAGAAGATCCTCCCCAAGAGTCGGAAGTCCAAGAAGGTGAAGAAGAAGGCCAAGAAGATACCTCCCTCCTCCTTGAAGATCCCAAGATCAGTTGGTCCTTCCACCTAGCTCCACCCAAAGAAGAAGAGGCCACCATTGGTAACCTCTCACTCCCTAAACTTGCATCCTAATTGCTCTATATGATTTAATTGCTTATTGCATTTCATATCTTGTTATTATCTTTGCTTGGGACTTGGCATTCATAGTTAAAGATCATATCATTATACCCCCTTTCCCTCTTTTGCATGCATTAGGCATCCCTTGCCATTAAAGATGTAATCTTTTGAATCAAAGGTGCATCCTTTGTACCTAAAAACCCTATTTTTACATAAAAATGCCACCTTCATGCATCCTTTGCATATAAAAATCCAATCTTTATGATAAAAATGCATCCTTTGCACATGAAATCCTTTTTCAAGCATCCTTTGCATTAAAATCATATCTTTATCCTAAATTAGCATCCCTTGCTTCTTAAAAATGCAATCTTCATGCATCCCTTGCATATTTAAATCCCAATTTCTTCATAAAAATGCATCCTTTGCATAAAAATCATGTCTTTATGCATCCTTTGCAAATAAAGATCACTTCTTTAAATCAAATGCATCCTTTGCAACCCAAAAATGTCATCTTTTCACTAAAAATGTCATTTTTTTACATGCATTCCCCCATATCCCCATTAGTAACCTTGGAACGGACCGGTGTAAAAGATCCTATTTTTACATCGTTTCTTCCATAAAAAGGTTTCATAATTTCTTTAGAAAGGGACAACCTTGAACCCTATATCTCCGATTATCACTTAAGACGAGTATGAAGCATCTATATGAGCTCGACCGTCTTAAAGCGTAGGATTGATGGGCTAAGGACCCTCCTTTTCTAAAGAACCTCATTTTGTGACTATAAAAGGGAGTCATTCTCCCGATCATGCACAGTCCCGAGGTTAAAAATGCAATGATCACAAGTCCAAGATGAGGACGGGATCATAATCCCGAATACATAAAATTCCAAGGAATCCCGAGCGACAACCAATAAATGGTTTGTACGTCCGGAAGATAACTTGGGACATTCCCCCCTTATTTTCAAACACATGCACACAAGAAAGCACGCAAGCAAGCACGATTAATGAAATCTTGGGAGACTTGCTCCGGCAAGGCACCTTGGGTGAACGACGATCCGTTCTTCCCAAGGGGTAACTTAACCTCCGAACCCATAAAACCTTTTTTTCAAAGTTTTGAGGTAATCAAAATGGCGTGGCGACTCTGTTTTTCAAATTAAACCGGATGTCTTCAAACTCGCGTGAATCCAAAATTTGGGGCACACATTCACAACTGTGACTATAACAGGCCAACAAGAATAAGATTTTTCCCCTGGTCCAAATGGAGAAAACCCATCTGTACATATCCCCAGCCTTATGTTTCTAGGATCCGCAAAGAAAATCGTGGGTAAGTGGCATCAAAATGTTTCCATGCTTCACCGTCGAAGGATGAGTCATCACACCCTCTTCACGAGGACACTCTTTGTGCCAACGCATGGCTTACGAGCTTTCTTTCAATGCGTAAATTCGTTACAACACAGGAATTAGCGACATATAATGCAACCGCGCCCGAGGCACGTTTTCTTATGCTTGGCACTACTCACGGCGTGGTGGCTTATACCTACTAAGTCCGCATATTGAACATGAATCGAGGCCCTCATTTTCCTTATAAAAAAGCATGCACTGATTCTTGCAAGCATCAATTTTAACATACCCAAGACCGATCTGCCCCACCAACTTTTCGTCTCATAAAAATTGTGAACCATATTATTTTCTTCGGGTAGCATCCGTTGTCCCCATGACATGATACGATCGTAAGTATCTTTGGCTCATATTTGTATCGGCCTTGATAGTTAGAAGCTCGAGTCACTTGCTCTAACACCGTAGCCTTTGCACCAGGATGAATTTTCTCATTTGCAGAGTCCATTAAATCCATAAACTTCTTTGCAACGGGATTTGGTGCCTCTGTTGGATTAGGGTTCCAATCAAACTGCTGGGCTAGCCGCATTTCGAACCATATCATCCAAACCGACAGAGCACGACTCCTCTTCATCAATCAAATGTTCGGGTTCCCTGCGGACCACGTGATACGGTAGGATGATTGCGAACACTTGTTTCAACCACATAACGCTCCCAGTGCGCTACCCATACCTTGTAACCATCAACAAACCCTGCCTCAAAAACATGTTTATTTACCATCCAACACTCAGATATTTTCTATTCTTACACTTTTTACAAGGACACCTAATCTTATCATCACGCATGCACTGGGGATGCGCTCGAGCAAACTCCCCCAAAATGTTCTAAACCTTCTAAGAATTGGGGTCTGACACCCCTTCTATCGGGATTACTACGATTATCCATCAAACTACGATCTTCTCCAGGACATAATTAACTCCGCATTTCATAATATATTAACAGTTTAGATGTAATTAACGCATTACAATTCCCTAAATTTGGATTACAAACTTAAAAGCAACAAGACACTTCATTTAGGTTTAGAATTGGGGTTGGCTTCTATCGCACACATCTATCACATTTTTTTAATTATTAATATTTTGAATAATTTTAAATATTAATATTTAATTCTTTGTTGTAAAGTATATCATTCCCTAGGATGAAAGGACAATTCATGTCCATTAGGTTTAGAATTGGGGCTGGCTTCTATCCCATCCCGAAATACACGTATGAATTGCAAATATCACTTTGTCTACTTGCTTTATAATCGAAAATCAAGAAATTTTGGCAGCATAACCCCATGGTCTCCAAGTGCACGACGTAGACTAGGTCAATCAAACACTATCAATTAGAATCGACAGTGTGTAATCAACCATGTCTAGTATACACTCAGAGAACAATAGGATTAATGCGACCGAAATATCTCAACTATCGACTATTCAAGCAATTTTAATAGACAATGATGATATTTACAAAATCATATAATCGTGCATTTCAAGACTGTCCACACGGACAATTTAAGAATCGATGACTACATGTTGACCTCAACATGATAAGTTAAAGAATCTTAAATGGGTTTCTAAGCTTTTGTGTTTCAACCGTCACAACGTCACGTCGTAACATTAATTTTTATTCATTACCCTAAAATGCATAATTTTACAATAATGAATTAACACACACATCTATCATATTTTTTAAATTATTAATATTGTGAATAATTTTAAATATTAATTCTTTGTTGTAAAATATATAATTTTACAATGATGAATTAAATTAACATTTATAAATAAAATGAGAGTCGTTCTCATCCACAACTATCAAAACCCTATCTCATCTTAGACCAAGAAAGACAGAGCAAACAAGTTCTCGACTGTTTGAGCAAAGGATTTTGTTTAATAAGAATTTTTCGGTTTCACTTTGTCCTCCTCTCTAAGGATCTCAAACATAACAACCATGTTTGTGACAGTGCCTGTTTTACTCTTCACTGGTGTTATACGGTCACAAGTAAAAACAAGGTAACAGTATAACACCATTGAAGAGAAAAGCACATTACGTCACAAACATGGCCGTGATGTTTGAGATCCTTAGAGAGAAGAGGACAAAGGAAACTCGGAAAATTCTTATTAAACGAAAATACTTTGCTCAAACAAGGAGAACTTATTTGCTCTATCTTTCTTGATCAAAGATGGACGGATTTTGATAGCTGTGGGTGAGAAAGGCTCTCATTTTATTTATATTTTAAGATGTTAACCACCAACCACAATACCCTACAAGCAGTGCCACTAAGAGTTTTCTTCCTAATTTTAGACAATGATTAGGAGTCTAATTCCTTAACAATACTTCCATCCAAGTCTTCCTAATTTTAGACATTCACCCCCCTCCCTCCCCCTTTGACTTTACACAAGCCATCTGATACAAATTAAGAGTAAACAGGTTGATCGCTTGATCAAAAAGTGTGATCCGACCTAAGGTGCATCTAGGGTGCCAGGATTGATATCAGACGCTCAAACGTAGGCGACATACATCACCGTTCGCGATGCCGTCAATCGCCCCAAAATGGGATCTAGAACCAGTAGTAAACAGTTATACCCAAAATAAAGAAACATACCTAGCAGTAAACAATCAACAGTTCAGAACATGGGCCAGAATTTAAATACAGTAACCAAGTTGCACACACTCTGATTAACATCAAATTTTCAAAACAAATGATATGCAATCAGGATGCATCTAAGCCCTAACAATGTTCCCTTCAGCACATTTTTCAATTTAAAAAGGAGAAAATAGAGGTGTGCCCATGGTAAGAGACTAGCATAATAATAAATAGAGTTGTACCAATTTCTTTAACATTGTTAATCTATTTAAGAGGCCCATATAAAACATCTCAATCTGGCTAGGCACATTTGAGACCGACGAGGCTGCCGCTCACATTTTCATATTCACTTATTTGAATACAGCCTAATAACTTACATACAAATCTATTTAAAGCCTAATTAACTACCAATTAGGTATAATGAAGAGCCACTTCCAAAACCCAGCTTGATAAACTAGTTAGAAAACGCAAACAACCTAAATCGGAGGACCAATCAAGCATCAAAAATTCAAATATTTGATAATACACACAAATACCAATCAATAATCATGAACATTAGAATAAAAAACAAAGTAGGGTTCTGACAAATACCAATCAATAATTATGAAGGAAATATGAAAAATGAGAGAAAAAAACGAAGACTTACCCCTCTCAACGGCACCCCTCTCAACGGCGACTTCTGAACGGAACGGGGATGGGGACTACAACTGTGACTGACTAATGAGAGAGAGAGAGAGAGCGAGAGAGAGAAAGCGAGGGAGAGAGAGAGAAAGCAATTGAGAGAGAGAAAGCGAGTGAGAGATTACTAACCGGTGACGGCGAACGGCGGCGAACGGCGAAGGCTCGGCTACGGCGTTGTACCAGGTAGGGTTCGGCAGGGTTCGGCATTGTTAATTTGTGTATTGACTGAAGGCGTAAATGGCTGAGGAAGGGGAAAAGATTATATTTATAGGGCTTGTTACCGACGGACGAGGTCCGTCTGTATTACCGGCGGACAGAGTCCGTCGGTATTACCGACGGAATTTAATCCATTACCGACGGACGAAACAAAAATTTAAAAAAAAAAAATCCCGGCAAATAAAATTTAAATTCCATCGGTAAATGAATATTTTCCGTCGGTAAAATTTCGTCGGTAAAAGCCATGTTTCTAGTAGTGTAATGGCGGTATAAGAGCTTGAAGGCGTAAAGAGACGAATGGGCGGAAGGGTTTTGTATATATAGGGCCTACCAATACTGGTTAACCCGTGTGACCCATATTAATTAGCCCACAAAACCGTTCCCCTCGGGTCTCCAACCGGCGCCAACGTTGGATTTTCGAAATTTGGGCGGTTAGCATTTATTACGCCCCTCAAATGGCTGACACGTACCCTCTGTACTTGTCACGCGCTGTCTCTTCACCTACCCTGGGGCCCACCAGTTAGCCGAGAGGCAGAGCCCCAAAGCTTCTACCAGCTTCCTCACGTGCCTCTCACATGTGCCTATTTGCACGGGAGGCAGAGCAAAAACCAGTGAAAAATGCCAACACTGGTGCCCGCCTAAGGAGCAATATGACTGAACCGAGCTTAACTAGTAGCTCCTCGCTCAGACCATAAATAATCATTCACTTGGATCTAGGGGCCACTGATGAGCCCGGACCAGCTAGACCGGGCCCAAGCTCGGTCTGGTCCATAGGCCCAGTATGACGTGGCGTATCCTAGACCGCCAGAGTCAAGACCACAGACATATAGACCCTCAAGGTCAAGATTGCATTCCTCTCATCCCATCCCAGTCAAGACCGAAGGGATCCTGACTGTCAGCCTGGTGACCGCATGAGTTATGACTGCAACATCCATGCCCGCGTCAATTACCATTGACCGCGCCTAAGGTGTTGGCCGATCGCGGTCTCATATCGACTCTGCTTATCTCACCAGACTCCAGGTCGATATCAAAGCTTATTGAGCAAGTTTACTTACTGGCTCTGACAGTACAGTAACCGGCTCACTCCAATCACATTTAATGCGGCTCAGTCAGGCGCCTACTATTGCATTCATTGCGCCGCGCCAAATACACGTGTCACGACCCTAATATTAGGCACCATTTTAGTACACGTTGAGCACGTGGGGTTGGGGTTGTAGTTTATCATTTATGTCTTTTATGCTACTTGCTAATTTTTATGTGCACATTTTATGTCTTTGATAATTTATGTGAAGTTTAAGTTGGTCATGAATTGCCTTATATGAATTTAGGGTGATAATGAAATTTAGTTAATAATTTAGGGTCTAAGTTGAATAAATGTGAAAGGTTATAGTGAGATAATAATATTTGAATTTTTAAATATTAAGATGGAAAGTTGTTAAGGTGCTTTGTTGTTAAAGTTTATAGTTAGGATTGTTAGTTATAAGTTGTTCAAAGCTTGAGGAGCTAAAAGGGAAAATTGTTAATGTATATCTCTCATTAAAATTCCATGGAAATTCATTGTTAAAGAAAACCTTCAATTGTTCTTGCTCTGAAGAAGAAAAACCAAAACCTAGGCATTTCTTCCAAAAATTCTATCAACTTCATTTCCTTGTCATTTTCAAATCCGTTCGTATATCATTGTTCGTGGCGTCGAGGGGAACGCATCTATCCGGAAAAACAATTATTTATTTTCGCATTATTCCGGTAAGTTATTATGACTCCCTTCATTTTCTTGCTCATGCTATGTTGAATTGAATCTTCTTGTTGTTTAAATGGTTGTTGGGAATTATGGAACAATTTTTGGTAAGTTGGATTGGTCATGGAAGAATTTGAAGAAAGAATTGGTAATGGAAATGTTGTCTAGGTTAAATGGTGTTGTAAAGTAAGGTAATGGTTGAATTATGGGTTAAATGAATATGCATGATTATTTGGCCCAATTTTCTTGACTTGGAAGAGTTGTAAAATGATGTTAGTACTTTATACTTGGGTTAAAATGAGTATGAAATGGTTTGGTCTCAGTTTTGGTCAAGTTTAGTACCTGTTTTGACACTTCAAAAACAAAGGATTTTGTGTATATGTCAATTGGTTTTGGCTGTTGCTAAAGTTTAGCTTCTGGTGTTGATTTTGGCCTTGGTACGAGTCGTGCCCTTTGCCCACTCGTGACAACGACTCGTGCATTTGTTGTTACCCGTGCTGATTTAATTGGGGATGCAATGGCATGAGTCGTGCCAAAGGGCACGAGTCGTGCCATACCCTGTCAACTCTGAATCATTTTCCAAGCCTTAAAAACTTAATCTATTTAGGATATAATTGAACCCTCTTTAACTATAATTAAAGTAGAACACTTTATCTATACAATGGTATCTTACTTGGACAAAATGGAATTGTGGAAGGGGTTTAAAGATTGTTCGGAAAATGGTTGGTAGGCTTGATTTGTAACTTAACCAAAGTGAATCAAACTTGGTAATTTGAACTTGGACCTTTATAGAGGTTATGAATTGTTGTATATTGAACATGTAGGGCTTGTTGGTTATACATTGTGCCCTTACTTGATCTCATATTCATGGTTGGTGAGATAAATAATGTATGAAATGTATGTTACACTATGGTATTGATTTAAACATGTGTATGGATACCATGTTGTTCTTTTATTATCCCTTTTGTGAATTTCTTTTCAAGTAACTATTGTGTGCTTGAACTTGTGTTAATCAGCTGATGTTTAGGGGTATAATGGAATACGATCAATTATGGAAATTGTTCTATAATGTGATCGGATTACGTTATACTCTTTGGATGCGTACCCTTCTGTGGCCACAGACTAGGGTTATAGCATCTGTATTGAGCCAAAAGCCTTACAGAGTTGCTAGAATCTTATATGGTTCCCTGAAAAATGGGTCTTATAAGATGTAAATATGCCTAAGCAGTTCACAAATGAGTGGAGTTTATCTCCCAACGTTGTACGACTTATTATTCAGACGGAAAAAGGTAAACCAAGGTAACATAAGGTGTTTTCGGCTTTTCCAATGTGTCATATGCACCTTGTTATGTGTTGCATCTTACTTGGCATATTGTTGCATTCATAATAGCTTATTGAGATTTATTCTCACCCTTCTCCCTTTAATGTTTTAGATCGCTCTGAGACAGGCGGACCGACCCAGTAAGGCCGGAGAGGAGTTTGGAAGTGGTCTTTTGGGATTGTCAGGAGGGTATGCATAGGTGGTGGATGTTAAAAGTTATATTTTGGTATCACTCCATTGTTGGAGTTTGTTTATATAAAAAAAGTTTGTATAACTTATATTTGAAAGGTTTGTAACTAAAACAAGTATGTTTTTTTTTTCAAAGTTGATTCATGTCTTTTCCTCCAAGTGGAGATGACCTCAGTTAGTATTTGAATGGTAATATTAAAGTTGGGTTCTTTTCAAGTTAAGTCAAAGTTTTTAAATTTTAGGTGGTTTTGAATAGTAAGGGGACCCTCTCGCTCGGGGCACGTGTTAGGTTCCAGGTCGGGGTCCCCAGAGTTGGTATCAGAGCCTCGTCTAGAGGTCAAGGATAGATGTCTAGTTTAAGGGGGAGTGTGTGATAACTAACGCCGAGTGTTTGATGTAGGAGTTTATTCAATGGCGGGGAATGATGACGATCAGCATCAGGCTCAGGGCAATGTTGGCAATGCCGGGGGAGATGGCAATCAGAATGCGGAGATGATGAACATGTTCCTGGTGTTCTTGCAGAATATGGCAGCTCAAGGGCAAGCACAGCATCATCAAGAAGGCAGACATGGGCATGGTTTGGAAAAGTTCGTTAAGATGGCTCAACCAAGCTTTAATGGAGACCCAGATCCGTTGAAGGCGGAGAGATGGCTTGAAGCTATGAACAAGATTTTCGCAGCAATGGAGAGTCCTGACGAGGAAAAAGTGAGGTGCGCTGTCTTCAAGTTGGAAGGACCTGCCGAGCATTGGTGGCACATCGTGAAGGATAGTTGGGACCGGGACCATACACCGCAGACATGGGAGAACTTTACTCGTAAGTTCCGTGATCATTTCATTCCTATGGTTACAAGAGACAAGAAGGAGGTAGAATTTTTGAGATTGGAGCAAGGGACGATGACTGTAGCACAGTACTCTGCGAAGTTTACGGAGTTAGCTCGATATTGTCCTCATTTGGTGCAGGAAGAAGAGAGACGGGTATACCGTTTCGTGAAAGGGTTAAGGTTGGAGTTCCGGAAGCAGTTATTGACACACGACTTCACAGATTTTCAAGCGGAAGTGAATAGAGCCTATCGAATAGAGAATGATATTGAAGAGCATCGGGGTAAGTCTAAAGGTGGAAGTGGAAGTAAACAGAGGTTCCAAGGTCAAGGTTCGGGACAGAGTAGAGGACAGCAACGGTTCTCAGCCCCGGGGGTAGCAAGAGGAGGAAACGTGGCGGCTCCAGCAGCTTGACCTACTTCAAGTCAGTTTGGGATTGTATGTGGTTATTGCAAGAAGATGGGTCATTCAAAAGATAGATGTTGGAGCAATCAAGGAAAATGCTAAGAGTGTGGAGCAGCGGGCCATTTCTGGAAGAATTGTCCTAAGTTGCAGCGAGGGCAAGCATCAGGTAGTGGTCAAGGTGGACAAAGGGGTGGAGTTAAAAGAGATAACGAAGGGAAGCCTATAGATAGAGTGCAGGGGCGAGTGTTTGCCTTGGGTAGAGGGGAGGTTGACCTAATGCCGTTATAAGAGGTATTGTCCCTGTCTCAGGAGTTAAGGCTCGCATCCTTATAGATCCCGGGTCTTCCCATTCATTTGTGGCGTCTCATTTTGCATTTGCATTGCATAAGTTGCCTGAATTTATGCCTTATGTGCTAGAGGTTTCGACTCCTATGGGAGAGTGCCTCACTTCTTCTTTGGTCTATAATGGTTGTGATGTGACTATTTGTGGGCATGTATTGCCGGTGGATTTAGTAGAGTTACAAATTCGGGACTTTGATGTCATTCTTGGTATGGACTGGTTGAGTCATTGCCATGCTTTAGTAAATTGTAGTAGAAAGCGGGTCTCATTTGCTATGCCTGATATGCCTACTTTTGTGTTTGATGCGGATAAATCTATGTTTGGTATACATGTTATTTCTGCTTTAAAGGCTAGAAAAATGCTATCTAAAGGGTGTGCGGGGTACTTGGCTTATGTGGTAGATTCAAGTAAGAAATCCCCTGAATTAGCTCATGTCCCGACTGTTAATGAATTTAGTGATGTGTTCTCAAGTGACTACTCTATGCCTCCAGATCGAGAGGTAGAGTTTTGTATTGACCTAGTGCCCGGTACCTCACCTATTTCGAAAGCACCCTATAGAATGGCTCCGACTGAGTTGAAAGAGTTGAAGACTCAGTTGCAAGAGTTGTTAGACTGGGGTTTTATTCGTCCAAGTGTGTCACCTTAGGGAGCACCGGTTTTGTTTGTTCGGAAGAAGGATGGCACCATGAGATTATGCATCGACTATCATTTGTTGAACCAAGCAACCATCAAGAATAAATACCCTCTCCCGCATATTGATGACTTGTTCGATCAACTTCAAGGTTCCGTGATCTATTCTAAACTTGATTTGAGAAGCGGATACCATCAGTTGAAGATTAGACCGGATGACATTTCAAAGACAGCCTTCAGGATGAGATATGGTCACTATGAGTTCGTGGTTATGCCTTTCGGGTTGACTAATGCTCCGGCCGTATTCATGGATATGATGAACCGTATCTTCAAGCCTTACCTTGACAGCTTTGTAGTGGTTTTCATTGATGATATCCTTGTTTACTCTAAATCCCGGGAAGAGCATGAGAATCATTTGAGGATTGTCTTATCCCTTCTTCGTGAGAAGCAGTTGTTCGCCAAGTTCAGCAAGTGCGAGTTTTGGCTCGAGCAGATCTCTTTCTTGGGGCACGTGGTGTCTAGTTCGGGGATATCCGTGGATCCTTCAAAAATCGAAGCCGTAGTCAATTGGAAGCAACCTTCAACTGTGACAGAGGTTTGTAGTTTTCTTGGTTTGGCGGGGTATTACAGAAGGTTCATTGAGGGTTTTTCTCGAATTGCAACTCCGTTAACAAGACTGACTCGGAAGGATATACCTTTTGTGTAGGACTCTAAGTGTGAAGCAATTTTTGTTGAGTTGAAGAAGAGGTTGACATCAGCTCCCGTTCTTACCCTTCCGGATGGTTGCGAGAACTTCGTTATATTCAGTGACGCCTCGAAGGAAGGATTGGGGTGTGTTTTAATGCAAGGTGGGAAGGTGATTGCTTATGCCTCTCGGAAGTTATCACCGGCAGAACAGAATTACCCTACCCATGACATGGAATTGGCTGCGATTGTGTTTGGGTTACATAAGTGGAAGCACTATCTTTATGGGGCGAAGTTCGAGATTTTTACCGATCACAAAATCTTGAAGTATCTGTTTACCCAAAAGGAGTTGAATAACCGGCAAAGAAGATGGTTAGAGTTATTGAAAGATTATGATTGTGTGATTTCGTATCATCCGGGGAAAGCAAATGTAGTTGCGGATGCGATTAGCCGAAAGGCTTATTTGTCAACTTTGAGTTCCCGAGAGTCAAGACGTGAGTTGATATTTGCGAATGTCCGAGCAATCCCGACCTTGTATGGAGATTTGATGGAAGCTCAACAAAGTGATCCGGAGTTGAAGAAAATTTTGGGGCAAGTGCAAGATGGAAAAGCCGGGGAATTTGCGTTGAATAGAGATGGAGTTTTGACTTTCCAAGGCAGAATTTGTGTTCCTTCATCACCGGAGATCAAAAAGCGTGTATTAGAGGATGGCCACAAATATAAGTTTGATATTCATCCGGGTAGTACGAAGATATACCAAGATTTGAAACGAGGATATTGGTGGAATGGGATGAAGAGAGAGATAGCAGATTTTGTATCTAAATGTTTAGCGTGTCAACAAATCAAGGCCGAGCATCAGAGATCGGCAGGGCTACTTCAACCGTTAGATATTCCGGAGTGGAAATGGGAAGGAATTTCGATGGATTTTGTGACTGGTTTGCCTCCTACCTCAAAGAAGATGGATGCTATTTCGGGGGTTATCGTTGATAGATTGACAAAGTCGGCTCATTTTCTTTCTGTCAACCAAGTACTCGATGGAGCGGTTAGCTCAGTTATATATGCGAGAGATTGTTAGACTCCACGAAGTTTCGGTTAGTATTATTTCTGATAGAGATCCGAGATTCACTTCGAGATTTTGGAAGGCGTTGCATGAAGCTTTGGGTTCTAAATTATGTTTTAGCACGGTGTTTCATCCTCAAACAGATGGTCAGACCGAGAGAACCATTCAGATACTTGAGGATATGTTACGGGCTTGTGTGATGGATTTTCACTTGTCTTGGGAGGATTATCTATCGTTGGTTGAGTTTTCTTACAACAACAGCTACCAGTCTAGCATTGAGATGGCTCCGTATGAGGCGTTGTATGGTAGAAAGTGCAGATCTCCAATGTGTTGGGACGAGGTTGGTGAAGCTAAGCTTTGGGGTCTGGATTTGGTTAGAGATTCAACGGAGAAAATCAAGGTGATCCGAGATAGGTTGAAGACGGCTCAAAGTAGGCAGAAAAGCTACGCCGACAATAGAAGACGAGACTTATCTTTCCAAGTTGGTGACCTAGTGTTCTTGAAGATCTCTCCGAGGACTGGGATTAAGAGGTTTGGGAATAAAGGGAAATTAGCTCCGAGATTTGTTGGTCCATTTGAGATCTTAGAAAAGATTGGGGAATTGGCTTACCGGTTAGCGTTGCCTCCATCCTTTTCATTGCTTCATGACGTATTTCATGTTTTTATGTTGAGGAAGTATTGCCATGATCCCTCCCATGTTTTTAGTTCTCCTCCCAAAGAGATTCAAGCGGATATGTCATATGTTGAGGAACCGTTGAGAATATTGGAGTTTCAAGTTAAGGAATTGAGATCTAAGAGCATTCCGATAGTGAAGATCCTATGGAAGAATCATACAATCGAGGAAGCAACGTGGAAGCTAGAGTCGGAGATGAGAGGAAAATACCCTTGGTTGTTTGAGCGTGCAAGTAAGTCATTCAAAATTCGGGGCAAATTTTCTTTAAGGGGGAGTGAGTGTCACGACCCTAATATTAGGCACCATTTTAGCACACGTTGAGCACGTGGGGTTGGGGTTGTAGTTTATCATTTATGTCTTTTATGCTACTTGCTAATTTTTATGTGCTCATTTTATGTCTTTGATAATTTATGTGAAGTTTAAGTTGGTCATGAATTGCCTTATATGAATTTAGGGTGATAATGAAATTTAGTTAATAATTTAGGGTCTAAATTGAATAAATGTGAAAGGTTATAGTGAGATAATAATATTTGAATTTTTAAATATTAAGATGGAAAGTTGTTGAGGTGCTTTGTTGTTTAAGTTTATAGTTAGGATTGTTAGTTATAAGTTGTTCAAAGCTTGAGGAGCTAAAAGGGAAAATTGTTAATGTATATCTCTCATTAAAATTCCATGGAAATTCATTGTTAAAGAAAACCTTCAATTGTTCTTGCTCAAGAAGAAAAACCAAAACCTAGGAATTTCTTCCAAAAATTCTATCAACTTCATTTCCTTGTCGTTTTCAAATCCGTTCGTATATTATTGTTCGTGGCGTCGAGGGGAACGCATCTATCCGGAAAAACAATTATTTATTTTCGCATTATTCCGGTAAGTTATTATGACTCCCTTCATTTTCTTGTTCATGCTATATTGAATTGAATCTTGTTGTTATTTAAATGGTTGTTGGGAATTTTGGAACAATTTTGTTAAGTTGGAATGGTCATGGAAGAAATTGAGGAAAGAATTGGTAATGGAAATATTGTCTAGGTTAAATGGTGTTGTAAAGGAAGGTAAGGGTTGAATTATGGGTTAAATGAATATGTATGGTTATTTGGCTCAATTTTCTTGACTTGGAAGAGTTGTAAAATGATGTTACTACTTTATACTTGGGTTAAAATGAGTATGGAATAGTTTGGTCTCAGTTTTGGTGATGTTTAGTACCTGTTTTGGCACTTCAAAAACAGAGGATTTTGTGTATATGTCAATTGGTTTTGGTTGTTCTTGAAGTTCGGCCTTCTGGTGCTGATTTTGGCCTTGGCACGAGTCGTGCCCCTTGGCACAAGTCGTGATCTTTGCCCACTCGTGACAACGACTCATGCATTTGTTGTCACCCTTGCTGATTTAATTGGGGATGCAATGGCACGAGTCGTGCCAAAGGGCACGAGTCGTGCCATACCCAGTCAACTCTGAATCATTTTCCAAGCCCTAAAAACTTAATCTATCTAGGATATAATTGAACCCTCTTTAACTATAATTAAAGTAGAACACTTTATCTATACAATGGTATCTTACTTGGTCAAAATGGAATTGTGGAAGGGGTTTAAATATTGTTCGGAAAATGGTTGGTAGGCTTGATTTGTAAATTAACCAAAGTGAATCAAACTTGGTAATTTGAACTTGGACCTTTATAGAGGTTATGCATTGTTGTATATTGAACATGTAGGGCTTGTTGGTTATACATTGTGCCCTTACTTGATCTCATATTCATGGTTGGTGAGATAAATAGTGTATGAAATGTATGTTACACTATGGTATTGATTTAAACATGTGTATGTATACCATGTTGTTCTTTTATTATCCCTTTTGTGGATTTCTTTTCAAGTAACTATTGTGTGCTTGAACTTGTGTTAATCAGCTGATGTTTAGGGATATAATGGAATACGATCAATTATGGAAATTGTTCTATAATGTGATCGGATTACGTTATACCTGTGACTGTCCCCTTCTGTGGCCACAGACTAGGGTTATAGCATCTGTATTGAGCCAAAAGCCTTACAAAGTTGCTAGAATCTTATATGGTTCCCTGAAAAACGAGTCTTATAAGATGTGAATATGCCTAAGCAGTTCACAAATGAGTGGAGTTTATCTCCCAACGTTGTACAACTTATTGTTCAGACGAAAAAAGGTAAACCAAGGTAATGTAAGGTGTTTACGGCTTTTCCAATGTGTCATATGCACCTTGTTATGTGTTGCATCTTACTTGACATATTGTTGCATTCATAATAGTTTATTGAGATTTATTCTCACCCTTCTCCCTTTAATGTTTTAGATCACTCTGAGACAGGCGGACCGACCCAGTAAGGCCGGAGAGGAGTTTGAAAGTGGTCTTTTGGAATTGACAGGAGAGTATGTATAGGTGGTGGATGTTAAAAGTTGTATTTTTGTATCATTTCATTGTTGGAGTTTGTTTATATAAAAACTTTTGTATAACTTATATTTGAAAGGTTTGTAACTAAAACAAGTATGTGTTTTTTTTCAAAGTTGATTCATGTCTTTTCCTCCAAGTGGAGATGATCTCAATTAGTATTTGAATGGTAATGTTAAAGTTGGGTTCTTTTCAAGTTAATTCAAAGTTTTAAATTTTAGGTGGTTTTGAATAGCAAGGGGACCCTCCCGCTCGGGGCACGTGTTAGGTTTCGGGTCGGGGTCCCCACAACACGGCTCCTGTCCACATCAGCGACATCCCCTTTGATAGTGAATCTTCCTTCTCTGACAAACCCAATCAGATGCGGACACGTGTATGCGGTCAAAGACTAAAGTGCCCTTAAGAGCTGACCTCATGGCTTACGTCAGCGAGCAGCTTCCCATTGCCTATAAATAGAAGACTTTTGTCCCCTTGGACAAGGTAAGTGCCAAATCTATATTGTAAGACATATTGCTCAAACCCTAAATACACACACACACTCAAGACATTCCAAATCTTATTCTCTCAGTATTCTTACTCTCACACCCGAGGGCCTGAGTTGGATTAACATCCAACTTTGACCTTAACGGTGCTTCATTTATGTTGTGATCATGGGTACCGCACCAACCAAATATATCCTGCCAAATATCCTACAACCGCTCTGACCCTGAAATTCTTGGCGTCATCAATGTAACGACCCCAACCCTAGGCATTAATTTTTAATATTTTATTATATGCTTCTAATATTTATGTTAACTTATGTGTTCGATTATGTCTTTAAAATTCTTAATTTAAGATAATTTGGGTGAGAAGTAAAATTAGAATCTTTTATGAATTTATTAGACATTAAATAAGAACCTTGAAGAAATAATAAAAATGGAAATATGATAAATAGTGCAAGGAGGTTAATTGAGTAGGATGAATTACTTGAGTAAAGGTTAGTTAAATTTAAAATGAAAGCCTTAGTTAAATTTTGTGGGAGGGGGGCCAATAAGTCTTACTCCTTCCTAGGCTTGCCATGTGCCCTCCCCCATACTCCCTCCATAACCGGCCCCCCCCCTCTCCATCATCCTCTTCACTCTCCTTCCTCCTCCTTCATTTTCTTCATACTTTCTCTTCATTCTAAAGCCATGGAAGCCCTCTCCAAGCTACACCTCTTTCCAAGTCCTTAGAGAGTGGAGTTCTCATCCATTTCCTAATCCGGGAGTACTTTTGTGATCAAGGCTTCTAGGGGAGTTTATCAAGCTCAAGAAATCCTTAATCCATCTCCTATTCCAAGGTGAGTTGTTATGACCTCCTTTCATTTATGTGCTCATGAACTATCTATTGTTGTTCTTGGTGTTGTGATTGTTGTTATATGTTTTGGAAATCTTCTTGGAGTTAGAAAATGGGTTAATGACTCAAAAAGATGTTGTGGTTTATGGAAGTTGATTTAGATTTAAAGGAATGGGTGGAATTTGATTGGAAAGTTAGAAATTATTTGAAATGGTGAAATGGGTGGAATTTGTAGAGATAAATGATCTAGGATTACTTGGTTGTGAGTTTATATGTTTTGAATGGGACTTGGTAAGATGAAGGTATCCTTTGGTGTTCTTGATCAAGCAATGGTAGAGGGAAAGAAGAACTAGGGTTAAAAGGGGTTAAAATCTGAAAAAAAAATGGGCTGGAGGAGACTTGGGCGGTCGCCCATGGGGGCTTGGGCGGCCGCCCATCATGGCAGGAGCTCTAAATTTCTTTGAAGTCCACTTGGGCGGTCGCCCAAGTGGTTAGGGCGGTCGCCCAAGACCCTGAACCAAATTTTCTTAATTTAAACTAGGATCGTTTAACAAGTTTGTTGACCTCTTACAAATGGTGACTCCCACCCAATATAAATTAGTAGAACCTAATCAACCCGGATACGAATTGATCCTCTTTAACCTGAGTTAGAGTAGGATACTTTGGCTTGGCCATGACGTCTTATTTGGTCGAAATGGAATTGTGGGAGTAGTTAAATATTGTTCGGAAAGTGGTCCAAACTTGGGAAGTAGGTCTTGCACTTTCATTAAGATTAGTCAAGGTTAAGTAATGACTTCGTAGGTTTGGTTTATGGTACTTGGTGACTTTACTTGTTCCCCTATCCTTGGTGATTAGTTAGAAATAGCGTAGAAACCATAAGTTTCACTATTTCGTTAATGGAAGATGAGCATGTATCGCCTTGTGGCATTATTATCCCAATTTGTGGAATTATTGAATTTGGTGTATACCTTAATATCCTAAGTATGGATTATTTGGCAAGTTGTTGTGTTGTATCCCGGTGTGGATTAATTGGTACATGATTGTATTGTATCCCTGTGTGGATTATGTGGTTATATTGTTACCTTAATTGAGTTCATATGCATTGATGATATTACGCATTGTGTATTACATGAATTGTTGCACTATGGTACTGTTTAGCATGAGTATACATTACCATGTTGTTCTATTATTATCCCTTTTTGTGGATTTATTTCAAGTATCTATT
This sequence comes from Adenophora triphylla var. japonica, assembly GCA_022495995.1. Classification (NCBI taxonomy): domain Eukaryota; kingdom Viridiplantae; phylum Streptophyta; class Magnoliopsida; order Asterales; family Campanulaceae; genus Adenophora; species Adenophora triphylla. Next base: position 67,517 of record JAFEMH010001534.1, on the reverse strand, counting down.
ATGTGCTTGAACGTGTTTACATTCAGGGGGTACAATGGAATTCAATCAATTACTGATTTGTTCTATAAGTGATTGAAGGTTCATTGTACCTGTGACCTTTACCCCTCTGTGGCCACAGAGAGGGCGTGCAAGCTTCTGTATTGACCCAAAAGGCTTTACATACCGCTGCGATTGACAGGGGGAATGCTTCGTATTAAGCCTAAAGCTTTACGCTTAGCGATATTATTTTGGATACTCTATTATAGGTATCTTTTCTTATATGGATCTCTCGGGGTATGAGTCCTATAAGAGGTGAATGTGCTGGAGGCAATTCACCAAAGAGTGGAGTTTTACTCCCACGTTGTACGACTTATTGTTCAGACGGGAAAGGTAAAATGAGGTAACGTAAGGTGTTTACCGCTTTCATAATGTGTTATGTGCTACCATGCTATGTGTTGCACTTTGCTTGGCATCTTGCTGCATTCATAATAGCTCATTGAGATTTATTCTCACCCCTCTCCCTTTACTGTTTTAGATCCCGAGACAAAGAACCGAACTAGCGAGGCCGGGGATATCATTGTGGACTTTTGCTTTTGGGGCTTGACAAGTTAAGTATAGGAGTGGGTTGTTAGGAGTATTGGTTAAGTATTCCTCTTTTATAATTTGTATGGAAAACCCTTTTGTTAAACAAATGTTAATTAAGGCTTCCAATGTAATTGATCAGATTACGGTTTATTAAAGTTGTGGTTGGATTTCCTCTAGGTAGAGATATTACCAATTGATTTTTATTTGGAAGTTTGAAAAGTGGTTTTCTTTTAAAGGCAGATAAATGTTTTAAAAAGGAAGATGGTTTTTCTTAGATTGAACCTCTCCAACTTGGGACACGCGTTAGGTTCCGGGTTGGGGTGCTCACAATCAACGTCCAAAAAGACGGCTTATTCACCTGCCCCCAAATTCCAATTCTAGATTTAATTTCTCTCCTGAAGCGCGACTTTCCAAGGCTCTAACTCACTTTCCTGCTCTTGCTGGCCGCCTCATTACCGATGAACACGGCTACGTTTACATCACCTGTTGTGTCGATGGCGCTGATTTCATTCACGCCAATGCGAATTATGTTTACATCCGTGACATTCTTACTCTTGTTCATGTTCCAGATTTTGTCAAGGAGTTTTTCACTCTTGATAGGACTGTTAGCTACGACGGTCACTTCAAGCCAATTTTGGCTATTCAGGTGACTGAACTAGCTGACGGCGTTTTCATCGGATGTCCTGTTAACCATGCGGTGGCCGATGGCACATCGTATTGGAATTTCTTCAATACGTTTTCAGAGATGTGTAGGGGAGTGAAAATGATCTCCAAGTCCCCATGCTTTGACCGGGACTCATTGCTGATTTCGCCGACAGTGCTTCAGGTGCCCGACGGTGACCCCAAGGTGACATTTAATGTTAACGTGCCGATCAGGGAAAGAATTTTCAGTTTTAGCAGGGAATCCATTTTGAAATTGAAAACTAGAACGAACGGAAATCGAACGGTTATTCTAATGGTGGAATGAACCCAATTAAGATCATGGGGAAGGCAATTCATGATCCGATGACGATCGCTGAACAGCTAAATAAATTGTACGCAACCGTCGGCGATGTATTATCTCACGATCTAAGGTGGTGTGCGGAACAGCTAAATAAATTGTCCTCACGTGAGCGGCAAAACCACCTCTCAAGTGAGTGGAAAAGACCAAAATACCCCTAAGTAACTCACGTGAGCGGCACATCTTGAAAGAAATCGAGCGGCTAGGAACGACACAAGAAGTTACAGACACCTGATGTGAGTACTGATGCTATCACACCATCACTAGCATCAGCGATAAACGCAGCGGAATATAAAAATTAAAAACGTTTTGAAACACAAAAATAACACTTATCTACATCAACTTGCTGTAGACAATTAAACTTCTCTTATTAAAACCTTTTATGAACTCGGTTACAAAGAAAAACACAAAGAGAAGACAAAATAACCAAACTAAACTCTCATAAAAACTGAAACTCTATGCTTCAGCAAATAGAGTCAGTAAAGGCGTAGGAAATAATGAACTGAGATGTTCATATATATATATAGCCAAGGAATCCCACAGTTTAGGATGAGATAAGCTTGAGGAACACATCTTTTAGTTTAGACTTCTTTATCTTCTTAACCACTCAAGCAATCATTCTTTCTTTAGACTTCTTTCCTTGTGTGAGAGTCCTACAGAAAATAACCAAAATAAACACTAAATAAATCCAATATTTTGTCAGTAGGTTAGTCAATAAAATAAATAACTAAATAAACTAAAGAGATATTTACAAATATATTCTAAAAATAAGAAAGATACAAATCCTAATAATAAAAAAATCATCCTTGGAAAATATGTGTGAAACACTCACACTCACAATCTTCCCCTGATTTGTAGCTTTCTGGTCAAAACCAAGATTTGATAAATATCATATACACAAGACAATAAATCAAACGACCAAATATAGAAACTCCCCCTAAATTATCAACTGATCCAACTCCCCCTTAATTTGTTACAGCTTATCATCAACCTTCAGTTGTATCTCCCCTTTTTACTTACTCTCCCCCTTTTTGAACAGAATGGAGAATATCAATATAAAGATGCGTCATGATGTGAGTCAAGATGTGGCCACATCAGAACGCACACCATATGCAACACTTTGTGTTCCCTCCAACGAAAATAGAGAAAGACGGTGGAAGTCGATGAGATATGAGTAAAGGAGTCTAGGGAGTCAAAAAACAGGGAATGGTACTTACCAAAACTGATTCTCCAACTTTTTGAATTTCATAGAGATTAAGGACTTCAAAAAATTGGCAATAGCATCTTTTCTTTGTGAGTAATGTACCTGCCATAAAAATATCAAACAATACCATAGAGCATGCTCCCCCTAACCACAAACTATTAGACAAAAATCAAATTTGATTGGAGAGTCATCGAGCACAAGTTTTTTAGTCGAAAAAAAAATTATGGGAAGAATAAAAAAAACTTGAGTAATATTTTCATCAAGAACAAGGATGACCTAAATTTATGACTATACAATGATGCATAATGCACACGCAAGTGAAGGATAAATCTCAGTATATGTGTGGTATGGGATGTGATCACATCAAGGGACACATCTCCTCTAAGAAAGTCAATGAATTGAAATCTTGTCTTGCTTGGACTCTAGGATGCACCCACCCATTTTTTATTTGTGGAAAAAGATTTTTGGGTAGCTTTCACTCTTCTTTACTTTCATGGATAGCCCTCTTTCGAATGATCTTGTCAATTTGACTCAAACTTTCTCTTGATGTCATTTTGATCACATTAAAATGACTTCATACCATGAGTGGAGCAGCTGTTTCCCTTTAGATTAGGCACCCACCAAGAGACATCCAATAGGATAAAATTTGAGTCAACAGTTTTTGACACCTTTTAAGAAGAATTCACAATTCAGAGAGGAGACGAGTCAAAGATGTAATACAAGTGACCACACTGAGAGATATCGTGCAAATTAAACAAATATGCATGCATTTTTTTTTTCATTTTTTTTAATAATATACAATACAGGTGTAGACCATGATGTGACCACACAGGGGATCACACCATCAAAAGACACACAAATAGAGAGACTTTCTTAGAGTGTAAAGTCTCTCAAAATCAATGGCCTTGGTGAAAAAGTTAGCCAACTGTTTTTCAGTTCTTATAGGATTTAGGCTAAAAAATTTATGCTCAATAAGGTCTCGAATAAAATGATGTTTAATGTATTCGTGTTTAGTGCGAGAGTGCTTAACAGGATTTTTGAAATGTCTATAGCACTTAGATTATCACAAAAGACAATTAACACATTACTTTTATGTTTGTGGTCCTTAATCATCTTATTCTTCCAAAATAATTGAGAGCAACATATGCCTATAGAGTGAGAAGCATGGTTTTGATTGTACCAAGAGACCATGTTATTTTCAAGATAAAAATAACCCCCAATTTTACTCTTCAATTCATTTGTACCCCACTCATTTTTTACTATTTCAACAATTTTGGACTCAAGATGAGATAAATAATGATAAACACTTACCTTGGGTAACACAGAAGATGTCCAGTTTAGGCCAGCAGAGTCTTTGTAATTGACTCTAGCCTTCGGTTTGGTGCTTACCTTTGCATGCACGTCTCCAAGCACTTGTGAGATGGAATGGTCCATTTGTATTTTACTTGAAATGTCTCTAGTCCTATCCATACTTGCTTCTACACTGTCTGAGCTGCTGGAAGATGCCTCTGAATCTGAACAACCATTAAATTCTGCTGATGTGAGCTGCGATGTGATCACATCACGGGGTACATCAGTCTTTTCTGCATTTTCTTGCTTTCTCTCCAGAATTTTCTGTTCAGATTCTTCATTGGCGGTCTCCAGCTCTTCAACAAAACCTGTAACTTCTTCATTGATGGTCTCCAGCATTTCAACAAAACCTATAACATCATAAAACTTATAGCAATTGTCAGAAGTTTTAAATCCTTTAAAGACACAATAGTTTGTTTTATCAAAAACCTCACAGGCTTGCTTATCAAATTTCACATGCATATCATCGTCACACAAATGACTAATGCTTATGAGATTGTCCTTAAGGCCTTCTACATGAAGAACATTATGGAGATTAGGTAGACCCTCAAGGTTCCTTTACCAACAATCTTACCTTGGCCTCCACCTCCATATTTCACTTTTCCTCCATTCACAGAAGAGTAATCGGACAGGAATTCAATTGTACCTGTCATGTGCCTAGAGCACCCACTATCAAAATACCAAGAGCTAGACACACTGCTCTTCGGAGAGGCAAAAATAACCTTACACTCCTCATCCTTCTTCTCAGCCCACACAAACTGCCCAGATTTCTGGTGATGTGAGTAGTGATGTGAGTACATCCGGAGGCTCATCTGCGGAGCAGATTTTCCAAGATCATGAATTCTTTGGTAACAAAAGGGTCTGATATGACCTGGAGCAAAACAGTAATGACACACAAACTTTCTTCTCCTAGGTTTGGACTCCACCTTTTGAAAATCTTTAGATTTAGAGGTACCTTCACCTTCTTTTACAAATGAGGATTCATAGCCAAGACCATTTTTAGTTTGAATTCCCAAGTTTAAAACTTCTTCAAGTTTAGCTTTTTCAGAGTTTAACTTTTTAAAAGTCCCATTCGCTTTTTCAAGTTCAGCTTTGGTTTTCTCGAGTTCAATATCATGCTTAGTGATCATGACTTCGAGTTTGGCTATGGAATCCTTTTGGTTGTCATTTTCAATGGAAACTCTCTCAAGATCAGATTTTAAAGAAGAAATTTTAGTTGTGAGTTTCACATTGACCTTTTCAAAAACATCAAGTTTTTCAATACGTTTTTGCCAATCGACAAAAAGATTAGTATATGACTCATGAAGTTCCTCAAAATTACCATCACATTCCTCTTCATCATCTGGTTTTTCAGAAACAGAAGAATTAAAGCGGTTAACACAGATTCGAAAGATGTGATGGTTGGTGTGACTACATCAGAAGCTACATCATCTTGATGTTTGTGACTAGGAGGCGAGATTTCCGTGATTGCTAAGTTTGGCGTTTCATCATCGTCCTCACTATCACTAAGGGTCGCACATAAGCTCATCCCCTTCCTCTTTAGAGTGTTGGCACACTCACTAGAAAAGTGACCAAAGCCTTTACAGGCTCTACATTGAACAAAATCAGATCTCCTTTTTGAAAAACTTCTAGGTTGTTTAAAAGTAGTTTCAGTATCCTCCTTAGAATTTTCAACAGTTGATATGTTTTGGCTTTCTGATGGAAACTTGTTATCCTTTTTGTTTTTTAAAAAAGATGTAAACCTTTTGATGAGTAAAGCCACATCTTCAATATTCAAATCAGAAATTTCTATATCTTTAGAGATTTCTACAATTTCTTTAGAAACTTTGGAGGCACTGGAAAGAGCATCAACAAGAGCAATACTTTCAGCCTTATGTTGTTGCTGAATAGATGTGTTCATCTCAAACATGGTTAGTTTACCCACAAGAGTATCTAAACCCATGATTGTAGTATCATGTGCTTCTTTAATAGCAGCAATTTTAATATTAAACTTATCAGTAACGGTTCTTAACATTTTGCCTACTAATCTAGCATTTGATATAGGCTCACCCAGGGAGAGACATTCATTTGAGATTTCTCTCAATTTAGCAGAATAGCTTTTTATGTCCTCAGTCTCATTCATCCTTAAGTTTTCAAACTTGGTCATGAGAATTCTCAACCAAGTAGCCTTTACACTATCATCACCTTCACAATGACCTTGCAAAATATCCCAAGCTATTTTTGCTACATTTTGATTTATAACAAGTCTAAACATGTGTTCATCCACATGACTTGATATAGCACCAAGAGCCCTAGAATTATAATTAGCAAGGGTAATTTCATCCGTAGTCCAGTCTTCCTCAGGTTTAAGTTTGTAGGATTTTTCAGAGGTTTCACCCACTACATCCTTGTTTTCAACGTTAGGAGGAGACCATGGGACAATAATACTAAGCCACACCCTTTCATCAATTGCTTTGATGTAAAGACGCGTCGTAGCTTTCCATAGAGCATAATTAGTTCCATCCAAAACAGGAGGACGGTATTGATTCAAGTGTCCTTCCATAATGACCACTATTTCTTGGATCTCACTCAGTGTAATCGAGTGGAGCTCTGATACCAATTGAAAGAAATCGAGCGGCTAGGAACAACACAGGAAGTTACAGACGCCTGATGTGAGTACTGATGCTATGACATCAGCACTAGCATTAGCGATAAACGCAGCGGAATATAAAGATTAAAAACGTTTTGAAACACAAAAATAACACTTATCTACAACAACTTGATGTAGACAATAAAACTTCTCTTATTAAAACCTTTTATGAACTCGGTTACAAAGAAGAACACAAAGAAAAGACAAAATAACCAAACTAAACTCTCACAAAAACTAGAACTCTGTGCTTCAGCAAATAGAGTCAGTAAAGGCGTAGAAAATAATGAACTGAGATGTTCATATATATAGCTAAGGAATCCCACGGTTTAGGATGAGATAAGCTTGAGGAACACATCTTTTAGTTTAGACTTCTTTATCTTCTTAACCACTCAAACAATCCTTCTTTCTTTAGACTTCTTTCCTTGTGTGAGAGTCCTACAGAAAATAATCAAAATAAACACTAAATAAATCAAATATTTTGTTAGTAGGTTAGTCAATAAAATAAATAACTAAATAAAATAAAGAGATATTTACAAATATATTCTAAAAATAAGAAAAATACAAATCCTAATAATTAAAAAAATCATCCTTGAAAAATACGTGTGAAACACTCACACTCACACATCTTATATTCTTCATTAGATTTTTTTAACGGTCCATCCAAAATTACACCTGATTGTAACAAAAAGACAAATTCAATAACCAACTTGTAACAAATGAAAATTCGATAATCAATTGAAACATCTTGACAAACTCAGGTAACTAAAATGCAATTTGCCCATTAATAATTGTACATACTACATTTCAAGATTGGGCCCCTACCAGGCTTAAGGCTTAGGCCGTGTGGGTGCCCTTTCTGATCCCACCCTTGGGCTGGTAATTTTCTAAAACAAAAAAAAAAAAATTGAAAATAATAAACCATCAAGGCATAAGCATTACAAGTGAATACCTAGGATTTGACATTGATTAACTAGAAAAAAAAAATTAAAAAAATCCAATTAGTAATTTTAGTTAGAACAAAATTGCTCCCTTTAAAAAGGGAATCATCATGCAATGCATGAATATAGAATCACCAGGCCAGTTCACTTCAATTGTTTCTAGGAGGATGGAACTGAGGCGCCTTATAATCAGCATTCATAGCCACAAAACTGGCCATTAACCGACGATATCGCCGACCAATACTTCTACTACTCCTTCTATCTCTCAAATTGCGGTCAATCTTCTGCAGCTTATTTGACCCCTTAACTTTAAGGGCATCTGATGAAGTTGCACTTGAAATCTTAGTTTTGACAATAATATTTGTACTGCCTTCAGCTTCTTTCACCACTTCTTTCTTCTTCAACACCCTTCTCATCTCCATCGTTTTCCTCCCGCTAACTTGTTCAATTCCGGCCTCAGCTCGAGTTGGAACCGCGTTAAAAAATTCCTGCAGCTGGAAAAATGCTTATTAAATTAATTGGTTATGATTGAATATATACTAGCTAGCTAGCTCCAAATGTAAATAAAGGAAATTGATGTAACTTACCTTTTGTAGAGACAAATTAGGGCTCCTTCCTGTCAATAATGTAATTGCAGGTACAACCACTTGTTTCTCCATATCTTGAATATAAATTAATGTACAAGCAATCACAATTAGAACGACTCTAAATGCTTATGAATAGGGGTGACATTTGTGACCAATGGGTATACGCAATTAAGATTTTATCATATTTTAAACTATTGTACATTGTATTGTATCAGGAGGTATAGTAGTTTTATCAGATGTCCAAAAGAGACAATCTGATAGAATAATTTAAAGAACGATAATTGTAATGGATAATACCCATTGTACCGCGTACTTATTACTTACAAGCTAATCGAGTGTGTGTGTGCGTGCCGTCTTAATTAAGAGGAAGTTAATTACCTTTGTGAGAGAATGCAAAAGAGTGGAGTGAAATGGACACAAAGAGTCCAAAGAGAAAGCTAGAAAAACTTAAGGAAACCATTCCTTTTTTCACCATCTTTTCTTTTTATGACAATCTCAAGCTAGGGAGAGGAATATTGAAGAAGGAATATCAAGTATGAGGAAATAGATGATTTATAGAAAGGCCAAAGTCCAAACAAACAAAGGTCAAACCTAGGGGTTGCAAATTGCAATATTTATAAATTAAGGGGATTCAATTAAATATTAATATTTATTATTATGATGCAGTAGACTAGTTAGTAGTCCTCTTTGGGAACTCAAAACCAACTTGTTTGTCGTTCAAAAAGTTGAAAAAGGGGGTGTTAATTAATTAGTTTAATTTTATGGGATGCCTCACAAAAATGTAGGGTAAAGGGCAAGTGGTAGCGTGGAATGGAAGATACGCTTGTCTGCCGCCATGCATGCTACGAGGCCGACTTTTAAATAGTACCATGTCCCTTTTTTAAAATTCTTATTTTTTATTTCATATTTCAATTTAAAGATTTTATTTTATTTAAGTTTATTCAAAAAGTTATAAAGTATGAGGATAATTTTGTCTTTCATATAAAGTTTATAGCCTTAAAGAAAAATATTACTCTCTCCATCCAAAAATACAGTTATAGAAGATAGTTTTTGTCTCAAAATACTTGCAGCATTGAAATTTTTCATAAAATTTTGACACACTTTTCCTAAATTATCCTCATTTATGATTAGGTATTTGTTACTGTAAAAGCATTTAATTGTCTAGGTATTTGAAATATTCAAAGGATAATTTAGTCTATTTAATATGTATTAATTATTTTTCTTAATATGTGTGAAAAATTATACAACTATAAGTCCAGAAGGAGTACTAACTTATCTCATTTTCACTCACTTAGTTTATAAATAGTGATTTAAGCAATTATTTCCTCAACTTTTCTTCTTTTTAGTCTCTGTTATATGTCATTAACGACTTAACGATATAACACCAATAATGACTTGATTATAAAAGGTTTCAAAATTAAAGAGGGGGGACCAATTTGATGGAGAAAGGGTAAAACCGTTAGTTAGTTAATTAGTGCATTAAACAACACATGATTAATTAATTAAAACCCTAACTTTACAGTTGGAGTTAGTTGATTAGTGTATTAAACAACACATGATTAATTAATTAAAACCCTAACTTTACAGTTGGTTCGGACTTGCATGGGGTTGGGGGTTGTAAAAATTTGAAGAATACGAGCTAGGGTGCGCCATCCAATGTGCTAGGGGCGACCCCTAAGCTAAACACCGTCGTCTGGTCTTCAATATTTAACCATAGTTGGTCCATATATGGTGGTGAAAACATGCACTATGTATTTCAAAAATAAATAACAATCCCCAACAATTTCAATTTTTTATGGAATTTTCAATGATAACACAATTAAACTCTTAATTTAAAACATTTTAAAAGAGTAAAAAGTTATGCTTGTTCTTCGATAAGATAATTTAAATCAATTATGTAAGTAAGATTGTTTTTTTTTTTAAAAAAAAAAACTATTAATTTAAGTTGAAATGAGGTGTCTTAATCGGGTAAGAGCAGGAAAGAAAGAGTAAAAAAAAAAGAGGAATGCGTTAAAATCTATTAATCAACATATTTTATTTATTGCTACTTTCTTTAAGTTTAATGTTTTAACTTGTCATATAAATTATATTTGACTAAGTATCAAAATATAATTCTCTTAATATTAAATTATTGATAATATTTTTAATAGAATATCATAATTATATTTTCTTCATTTTTTTTTAATCAAGGTTCAGTTAAGTTGATTAAAATAGTTAAGATAAATTTTATTATTGAATAAAGGAAGTACCAATAAAAAATAATTTAAATACTATAAAAATATAATATAATTATGTAAATGATACTTTCTTTATTATACAATAATTAAGATTATTCAAATATATTCTTAATTGATTAAGAATATATATACTCCCTCCGTCCCAAATTTACGTGCACATTTTGTCATTTTGAGCGTCTCAAACCTATGTGTACATTTTCTAAAGTGACAAAGAATCTTTACTATTCTCTCCACTCATTCTCTCTTCTATTTACTTTTATACTCACAACACCAATCAACTTTACTATTCCCTTCCCTCATTCTCTCTCCTATTTTATTTTTACATTCATAACACTTTTTCTATTATCCATTTTTCTTAATCTATGCATCAAATGTGCACTTAGATTTAAAAGTGAGGAGTATATTTTTTAATATTGACGTTGGAAATTGAGTGGTCAAAGGGAGCATGGAATTAGACATCTTGGGGGCATGTTCTTCGGCTTTGGGATTTGTTCACCATGTGTACGTACGGAAAAGAAGAAGCATTAGGAGTTGTAGTCTTTATACTCCCTCCGTATCGGATCAATGAATACCAAAAAATTGAGCACAATAATTAAGAGAAAAAAAAAATCTTTACTATTTTTTACATTCATTTTCTCTCCTACATTATTTTAATATTCACAACATCATTATAATTTACTATTCCCTCCACTCATTCTCTCTCCTATTTTACTATTACACTCACAACATTCTTTTCATTTTGGGCAGTCTCCAATCACGTGAGACGACCCAAAAAGGAAATAAGTCTCCATTCACCCAACACGAAGGGACCCGACACGAAGGGAGTATACTATAAACTAGTTTTAATCCGTGCATTAAAAATAAAAGTACTGATAAATAAAATTAAATAATTAGCTAAAAAAATATAAAAATAATAATAATTCAAGAAAATATAATTTTAAAGATATTTATTTCAATAAAAATATGTTATTGTATTAATTCAATAATATTACACATATAACTAACAAATTGAAATTAAAATACAAAATTATCAGTGAAATATTCACCTTTATTTTCAATATCAATACCATGTATCAAAGTTTTAAAATATTTATAAAAGAAGTGATATTAACATCACTTGATCACCTTTTTGTTTTACAAATATTGTCTTTTAAAAGAAGAACATTATTTGATAAATTTGTGCTTTAAAGAACTAACTAAATAAATAAATAATAAAAATATTTTATTAAGTAATTATACCCATGAATATTGAAATAGAAAATACTAATCATCCTACTAACTAAAAGTTAATTTTATAATTCTATGCATTAACATTTTTTTAAAAATATAGTTAAGTTTTATAACACGTTACACATATTTATGAATATTAAAATATTTATCATTTAATTTATAATTATAATTTATATTTATTTGAAAATACTATAATCAAATTTCATATAATGTTAGTCTTAGTTTAGTTAGAAATTAAAAGATATACTCCATTCTTTTTTAAAAAAATCAACTTTATTAGAGCTGACTCAACATCGTTTAGAATTTTGTAAATGAGCTAAATCAATAATTTTAATATTTTGTCTTTTAATAACCTTTTTCATTGGTTAAAGAATAAAAATCTAATAATATTTTATTTTTGAAAGAGCATTATAAATTGGATAATATTTAGAGGCTTCAAGTGCATTTTTATAAGTTATTTTTAATGACTAACCGAAAGAAAATTTAAATTGCAACAATTTTTTTTTACAAGATTTCTTATGATAATTCATAAAAGATATAAAATGCTATGATAAACTTGTACAATTTTTGTTTAGCAAATATCTCTTTTTAATAGTGTAATAATTATGGTTAAAAAATAGTGTAATTTTAAATGTATGGAAAATAATGAAAATGACTTTTCAAATTTTGATATAGTTTTGAAGGGAAAAGATATTTATATCACTTGAGCCTTTATATATATATATATATATATATATATATATATATATATATATATATATATATATATATATATATATATATATATATATATATATATATATATATATATTAAAATAAAATTGTCTCAATTCTTTTATAACACAAACCCCCTCCCCAATATAATAAGAATGAGTGAGAATTAATGGTTTTTATAAATAGTGGTAAAAGATAAAAGATAATGATAAAATAACAAACTGATTAATTTATTTGTCTTATAATAAATTTATAATAAATGTCACACTTTCTATTTTGATTCGTGTTAGAGAATGAAGTTGCATTTTCAAATAACAAAGTAATTTAGTGCATTTTTATCATTGTATAAGTAGTGTACAAATTAGTAAAGAGTTTTTTTAAGAGTATGATTAAGTTAAATTGATTGAATATTTATTGAGAGTATGAATTAGTGGAGAAAAGATGGATTACCCGAATTTTACAGAAATGCATCTTTTTTCTTTACAAATGCTAGAGTTTAGAGTATTCACGACCCAAACCCTTAGAGGACGATACCTAAGTCAGTAATTAGTTAGTACGTTATCTTTTTAGAAAAAATAATTTTAAAAGGTTCATATTACTTATTTCCATGTAAATCCCCCTCCCCATGTCTAAGATGCTCACCTTGGAACACTTTTCTTGAATGAAAATCATCTAGACTCACAAAATAGGTCACACAATATGTATAAGATACACTTGAGTATAGGTCTCAAGGATGGTCTTCTTATGACCACCTTAGAGATCTTCCTCTAAAGTTGATACATCTTGACCTAACTTTCTTGTCAATTTACTTTTCATGTCAAAATCCCCCTTGTCCCTAGCAAATGATATGTTTTCAAAGTCCTAACATACTCCCGGGATGGCTTGGTTAAGTGGATTCATCAATTATGACCACTAATCAAAGTCTAGGAAAAGAGAGGACAAAACATGGATGCCAAAAATATAAGTAATTCTTTCATTTTTAGTTTACAGTTACACTTCCAGTTAAGTCCTGTAAATCCAGTTAACTTTCTGAAAATTACAGTGACTAAACTGGAAACTGTAAAAAATATTGAGACTGCAGGCCCATCCGCGCGGACAAGACTGCACTACAGTCTCATCCACGCGGATGACTTTGTCTTCTGCAAACAATTTTCCAGTTTTCTGTTATTTTCAGTTTAATCACCTTTTTTCCAACTGTTTTTCAGTTCAGTCCCTAAAATTTCTGTAATTTCCAGAAAACCCTTTTTTAAGAAAGTCATTTTCAAAAAACACACACACACACACACAAAAATTTCAAGTGAGGAAGACTCGTCATACGAGGCATTCCGGGTGCACGTCAAACGTCCATCCCGGAGTGTAACGTAACCTCCGAACCCATTTTTTCTAATTTTAGGCTTTTTCAAAATTTTGGCCCTTAAACTAAAAATGGCGTGGCGACTTCGAATGATTTTCACAAAAAAATCCGGTGACATCACAACAGCCAATCTATTATATAAGCAAGACACTTTTAGACGCAGAGACTAGGTATTCTAATTTACATAAATTAATTTTAGCTTTGATAACTGCATCTATTAAGTTGGGACATTATTTTGAAACCAATTGTGCGTACTAACTATCCTATTAAGAATATTATGAGAAAATCAGAAATGTCAGGTAGGATGGCGAAATGGTTCGTATAGTTGAGCACCTATGATATCAAGTATGAGCCGAGAAGAGCAATCAAATCCTAGGCTCTAGCTGATTTTGTGGCTGACTTTATTCCAACCATGCAACCAGAAGTGGAATTGGAAGTGCAACAACTACAAGATGATGACATCTTGAAGGTGTGGATACTTTATACAAATGGTGCTTCCAACATGAGGGGTACAGGCTTAATAGTGGCTCAAGACCTTAACGTTGGAGTTTCAAGGCCACTAACAACGAAGCAGAATATGAGGCATTGATTACAGGCTTAACAGTGGCTCAAGACCTTGACGTCAAGCACATCCAGGTGTTCATTGATTCATTACTCATTGTCAACCACTACAACGGTTCCTATGTGGCGAAGAATGCAAAGATGACAACATACTTGGGGATTGTGAAAATTCTGGCGGCCAAGTTCAAAACTTTCACATTAGAGCAGGTGCCACGGGAGGAAATCACAGGCAGATGCTCTGGCAAACCTAGGTTCAGCCTTCAAAAGTATTTCGCAGACAAGTATCCCAATTGTGCATGTCAATATCCCAGCATATTACCGTTTCGAGTTATTCAGCATATATGATGACATCCTTTCCAGCTAAGAGGTGACATCTTGGACAGCTCCCATTATCAAATATCTCCATGATGACACAATTCCACCTGAGGAGAAGAATGCTCGAGCATTCAGGGTAAGATCATCAAAGTATTTCCTTATTGATAACATCTTGTTTAGAAAATATGCTGCAGGTCACTACTTAAGATGTCTAGAAGAAGACTTAGCACAAGAGGTTCTGAGAAAGCTACATGAAAGGCAATGTGGCAATCACACCGGGGGCAGAAGCATGTATACCAAAGCTCTGAATATGGGATATTTCTGGCCTACTATGCGAAGAGATGCTGTTGAGTATGCCAAGAAGTGTGACTCCTGTCAGAGGCATGGCGACATCCTACATCAGCCAGCGGAATTGTTACATCCTATCTTGTCTCCATGGCCGTTCATGATTTGGGAAATGGACATCGTGGGAAAGTTGCCTAGGGCCCCAGGAGGAAAGGTGTTTCTACTAGCCATGACGGACTATTTTTCCAAGTGGGTAGAAGCTGAGGCATATGTGCAGGTTCGAGACAGAGAAGTAATCTCCTTTATAAAGAGAAACATATTTAGCAGATTTGGGATACCCTCAGAAATAATATGTGACAATGGGTCACAATTTATCAGTCGAAAAACACAAGATTTCCTAACAAGATGAGGAGTCTAGATGGTGACATCTTCACCAGTTCATCCTCAGGCGAATAGACAAGCGGAATCCAGCAATAAGATTTCTCTTAGTGGATGCCGAGGAGGCTGTTTCCTCATTTTTCCAGTATATGCCTTGCTAGTCACTTGTGATTGAAGAAAAAGCTAAATCTTCATTAATTGAAATTGATTACATCAAACTAAAATCTTATCTTACTTGAAAGTAAAGGAAAAACTAACAAGGACTAAACTTATTACATGAAAAACAAATTACAAACTAGTGATAGTATTTTCGTAGATTGTCAGAGTGCCACGGATGCTTCAGCTCTTTCCCATCTGGGGTCTTCATTTTGTAGGTCCCCTCTCTGATGACTTGAGTGATGATGTAGGGGTCTTCCCAGTTTGGGGAGAGCTTATTTTGTTGGGTGGAAAATCGTTTGTGGGAGGAAGAACCTAATAGAGCCGAGGAGTAAATAATCTTTTCTTGTGCAAGTTGTGTGTGTGATGCTCGACATATTGCTCTTTGTCTACACACTTGCTATTTATAGCCTTCAAATGCTTGGAGGCTACTCTAGTAACAGCTTTGGAACTGAAACGGATAAGGAGGGAGTTTTGTTGAGCTTGAAGCGGTCAATTCCTTAAATGTAGCAACCGACTTTCTTTGTGCTCAAGTCCTAGCTTCACCCTCTTGTACCCACGTGCTCTCCTGTGTTTGTACTTTCTGTTTGATCAGCAATATCTCCTTTGAACAGGTCTTCCCACGTGGTTCCTTCAGTTTACGAGTTATGCATAAATCCTTATTTATGCGTAACTCTCCATTTGACTTGTTCTTCCATCCTTGTAACTTATCTCCTCATGGTTATTTCTTGTAAATAAGACTAACAACAAACATATATATTGCAAGTATAGATTATACATTAATACAATATAACCTATGTAAGAAATGTCCAACTAATAAATTCAGACTGTGTTTGGTAACACTTTAAAAGTGCTGTCACTACTTGTGATAACAACTTCGTCTGATAACACTTAGAGAATGTTGACAGCACTAGTGATAACACCACTAAACTGCACTTACACTTGTGATAACAGACTGATCCTTAGCTACACAAATCATATCATCAACCATCATATCTCAGATCCGAAGCATGAAGAAAGAAATTGGTGTTACAAAGGAAGATATTGATTACCTGAAGATGATGAGATTGGTTCTTCACCGTCTTCACCGGTCGTCGTCGATTATCCGCTCGACGAAATTGATTAGGGCGATCAAGAGTTTTTGGTTTTGGGAAATTTTTGTTTTTGCGCGAACAATAGAGAGAGAATTTTGGGAAAATTTCATTTCGCGGTATATATTAATATATACGGCGGGCCCCGTATGGCCGCCGTATATATTCATATATATGGCGGATCCGTGTAGACCGTCATATATAAGGTAGTTAAATACGGCGATTATTATATACGCCATATATAAGTGGCGTATATATTATTATATACGGCGGATCCGTGTAGATTGCCGTATATAAAGTAGTTAAATACAGCGATTATTATATACGCCGTATATAAGTGGCAGTTTATATTATTATAAACGGCGGCTCCGTGTAGACTGCCGTATATAAGGTACTTAAATATGGCGATTATAAAATATGCCGTATATAAGTGACTTATGTATTAACATAGACGGCGGCTCCGTGTAGACCGCCGTATTAATAAGCTGCAGTAAATAACTAACATTCTTGTTGTCATGCAAATAGTTTTACACTTTTACTTAATGTAATACCTTTATGTAATGCCTTGTAATATAATTTTTTTCCTCAATATGTACATGGTTGAATGTCTTGAATTCCATGTCAAGTGCAGTAACTTATTCAACCAAATTTATTTGAGTGAGAAACAGTCCTGGTGAATTTAGAAAGGCTTTACACGATAGAAATCAAAGTTCCCCATCCCAGAATTCTTCAAGTGATTTATACGGTCCATTTTCTGAGACATATTCCATAGCCCGAATAAGTCTACTCTGTGGGATCTCACTGATCTTTTTCCTTTCTTCATCGCTTAGTTCCCAATCTAAAATCTCGAGATTCTGTTTCAACCTCTCTTTATTGTAGCTCTTGAACAACACCACCACACCTTGCTCGTACGCCCATCTTAAACAAATCTACATCATATAATCAAAGTACATCATTTTTATAAGGGTGATGAAAAATACAATCTTTTTTTTTACTTGGAAAATGCAAAATAAATGCACCTGAGCTACTGATTTCCCCCCTTTCTCTGCTATTTCCTTTAGTACTTCGTTCTCCATTACCCTGTTCGTCCCATACGAATTTCCTATGGCTCCTAATGGTGAGTAAATCTCGACCAAAACTCCATTAGCTCTACAAAACTCGATAAGCTTCTTTTGTTGCCATAAAGGGTTCATCTCCACCTTCACAAGTAGAATTAGACTCATAAACACTAAACGTGCAAACGTGTGTGGGTGTGTGTGTGTTTGGATTGCTTACCTGATTGATAGACGGAGGGATTTTTGCAAAGGCAAGAAGGTCGCCGAGCTTCTTGCAAGTGAAATTGCAGACTCCAATGGATTTTGTTAGGCCAAGTTTTTGGCACTCTTCCATGTCTGTCCAGACACCTTTTGTATCAAGTGGAAGCAAGTCTTCTTTCTCAGGCATATAAGTCCCAGGTGTTGAGCTCACCGGCCAGTGTGTAAGATACAAATCTATATAGTCCATTTTAAGATTCCTGAAAAAGATTGTCATTTCGATCAATAAATTCCATGGATTTGATATGGACATTCCTTACCGCATTACAAAATTGAGAAAGTTGACTTTTACGCATTACATGATTAAGAAAATTGACTTTTATGCAGTACACAGTACAAATCTACATCGTCCATGTCAAGATTTCAGAGAAGTTTTTTGTTTCGTTTGATAGATTCCATGGACTGGATATGGGTTTTCCTTGATGCATTATAGAAATCAAGAAAGTCTGGCTTTTACGCACTTTTAGCAGTAAAATGCATACAAAATGAAAAAAACTAGTATAAGTTTAGTATCACCTTAGAGATTTTTCAAGGGCAGGGATGACTAGCCCGGGATGAGCGTCACTACACCACAGCTTAGTGGTGATGAAAAGCTCGTCTCGAGACTTGATCAAACCGAGTTTAATTGCTTCAGCAACTGCTTCGCCTACGGCACCTTCTGATAAGTAAACAGCAGCCGTGTCAAAGTGCCTCATACCAAGCTTGATAGCTTCAAGAACAGCTTGTACCACGATTTCAGATGCCACCTGTGGAAAGGCGGCGGTTCCCAGGCCCAAAACGGGTATTTTCCGGTCGGAGCTCAGGTTAACTACTGGAATAGAAAATTGAGCCATATCGGAGATTGGTAATGCCGTGAAGAATTTGTGGTTGCTATATATGCAAAACAAATAATCAAGCCAATTCTTTTGGTTTCTATTTAACATTATCTTGGACCAATTTTCTTCCTTAGTTTATTATAAGAAAAAAAATGAAAACACCAATATTTTTCTTTTTACATTCTCCCCAGCCACATATCAATATTTTGTTGGCCCATAATTTTTTTAATAACTTTTGTATGTGGTTTTATATAGTTATAAATGTATTTTCTTTTATTATAAGAAAAAAATGAAAACACCAATATTTTTCTTTTTACATTCTCCCCAGCCACATATCAATATTTTGTTGGCCCATAATTTTTTTAATAACTTTTGTATGTGGTTTTAAATAGTTATAAATGTATTTTCTTTTATTATAAGAAAAAAATGAAAACACCAATATTTTTCTTTTTACATTCTCTATAAATAAAAATATATTTTATAAATAATTTTTAATCAGCCTAGCCTATAGATGTATGGTATTCGGTTTTCAAGTTATTTAAGTTCAAGTTTATTAATTTCGGTTTCAAAATGAACTATCAAAAATATTTATATTTATTTTACAAGTTTAAATCTATATGATTTATTTTGTACATTGTTTTATCATGCATTTAATATTTTATTTTCTCAAGTATTTTATAATTTCATGTTTATTTCATGCTTGTACTTGTATGGTATATATTTTTATACGATAATATTTTTTTTATGTAATTGTGAGGACCCCGACCCGGAACCTACACGTGTCCCAAGCTGGAGCGTCCTCAAACTAACCCGATTTTCATAAACTTTTAAAAATCTTTATTTAACTTTCGAAAATAAATACAATTATTATAACCATTTCAAACATGGATCTACTCCTTTTCACAATGAAGAAATAGTTGACTAACTTAGAAAGTAAGAAACTGTTTTAGTTACAAAAAGGCCTCTGTTATAACATAAAGCGAAGACTTATAAATACAATTCCGTAAATGAGTTATACCAAAGTACACCTTCTATACCAACCCAATCATACCCCGACAATGCCCACAATATAACTTCCAAACTCCTCACCGCCCTTACTTGGCTGGTCCACCTGTCTCGGAATCTAAAAACAGTAAAGGGAGAGGGGTGAGAATAAATCTCAGCAAGCTATTATGGATGCAGCAATATGCCATATAAGATGCACACATCAAAAGACATATTCACATAACCCGAGAGGCTCCCTGCCGCCAACCGTCCCATACCGGTTGGAAACAACGACTCACCTCGGCATGAATATATCACAACACATAAGTACGATAAGGTAACACTTAGAAGGATACTGAGCCAAGGTTTTATCTCCAAAAGGATATACACATCCTAGCAGCAGCAACAGTTGATGAAGCGGTTCCGGAACCATGAACAATAACAGTACTCTGGGGACTCGGACACACAGTCGTATCCCCGGTGAAAACTAGACCATCTACCTCAAAAGGAGATGCTAGCCCACAAATCCCACACAAGGGGGACAAACTCGGCAATGTATGAATTATAATGAACTCGGCTCGGTGCCATTATAAATCCATAACATTGCCCAACAAACAATTAAATCAATACCAGCTGGATTTACATAACTAAGCACAGTAATAACATACTTGCTTAACCAAACATTGTATGATCCAAAGTAGGGATACATACCACAACAGCATATCATGAAGATAGCAATACTATATCAAGTATTCAACATATTAGCACAACGGCTATAAATCTTTGTATCAACATGTACAGTTTAGGAATTCCAAAGTAGGGAATCCTACAACAATATCATAACGACAGAAATACAATAACAAGTATTCAACATTATCAAGCACATAATAGATACTTGAATAAAATCCACAAAAAGGGATAACAATATATCAACATGGTAAATATACTCATGTTCAACCAATAATCAGAGTGCAGCATTTATATCGAAATATATCAATGAGTCCAAAATGTGTAACACATAAGGTCTACACATTTATTATAACAAGCTATGTTACAATATCATCCATAATAAGAAGTATCACAATTTAGAGTTCAAGGATATCAAGTATTTCCACATACTACAATAAACACACCACCATAGTAAAATAGAATATCTGGAAATGATCATTACATATTTAGTTTATGAAACCAATTCCATTTGAAAGATCACCTAAAAATACTCAATTTGGACTCTTGAACCATCCAATTTCGAGTTCGTATGAATTAACTATGATTTATTCAATTTTCACTCAACTTCTAAAGTACAATACTACCTGCTGTAACCAAATCAGATTTTTGGGACATAAGTATAACTTCTTTAGCTATGAAACCATCACATTCAGAAAGTACTCAGAAAAATACCCAATTTAGACCCAAAAACCATCCAATTCCGATTTAATATGATTAAGTTATGACCATCACAAGTTGGGGAAATTTTTACAATCCCAGGGGACGAGTCGTCCCCTGCATAACCAATTATTCCCCCACAAGGGGACGACTGAAGCTGAGCCAGTACATTGGGGACGAGTCGTCCCATACGGGACGAGTCGTCCCGTTGCCGTTCTGGGTTGATTTTGGCTTGATTTCATCATATTTTGGGGTATCTCTTTCACCCAAACTAATACTAGTATATCCCAACTTTAGTATGACACTTCCCAACCATTTTCTCTTCCTTTCCACATTTCTTTCCACTCTAAATTCAAGAATCCCTAAGAAAATTTCCTAACTTTACTAAGTTCATCCTAAATCGTGCAACCCAAAAGAAAGAAGTTCTAAGTTATTTATCATTCCACATTTTACCCATTTTATACCCTCTATATCATCTTCCAAGCACATTAACCTCAATCCAAACCATTTACTCATTATCCAACTCATATAAGTTTCTAAAGCATGTAACACTCATTAACATAACAAGAATAACATTTATAATTTATGAACATTCATAAGAAGGGAAGTCATAACAACTCACTTTAGGGTTTTAGAAGGGAAGATTGATCTTTCTAGTTAGATGAGTTCCCCAAGATGATCCAACTTTAAAAGTGCTCTTAGACTTGATTTTTGGTGAGGAATGCTTGGCTTCAAGGCTTGGTGAGTGGGAGCTTCCATGGAGGATTCAAAGCTTCCTCTAGGATGATTTTTGTGTAGTGAATGAGAAGAAGGAGGGGAAGGGGGAAGGGAGTAAGAGAGTTGAGAAGGGTGTGACACTTGGCATGGTAGGAGGAAGGGAGTATTTTTGGCCCCCCCATGGGAAATAACCCAAGGCTTCCTCTACCCAAATTAAAATATCTTATCCCATTAATTCATCCTACTCATTTAAATTCCCTACATTATTTAACATTTTCCTATTTTTATTATTTCTCCTAGTTTCTTTATTTAATGTCCAATAAATTCTTATAAGATCCTAAATTTACTTTTCACCCAATTTATCCTAACTTAAGAATTTTAAAGATATAATTGAACATATAAAGATAACATAAATATTAAAAGCATATAATTTAATATTTAAAATGAGTGCCTAGGGTTGGGGTCGTTACACTCACTCCCCCTTAAAGAAAATTCGTCCCGAATTTGACTATCACTTACCTAACTGATCAACCCATATCGATTACATGTATACCTCAACTTCAATTTCCAAATAGTCTCTTCAGTGTTGTGATTCTTCCCCCAAAGAATTTAAATTTCTAATTCCATTAATAATATGATATTATCACTTAATGATCCAAGCATACTATACGAATATCACTAACACGAATTTTCCGATCTCAATGATAATATAAATAAATAAAGTATTACAACTTAGGTCACTAAATATATTACATTATCACATTAAAACTTTAAATACTCTATAAGCTTCTCCAAATTCACCCCAACAAATTAGAGATCGACATTTCCTTCCCAAACTATGCCTTATACGGTTTTATCTCAATGCTAGAATGATAACTGCTATTATACGTATACAACCATTGGTAACCTTAAGTCCTATCGACTACTAAATCTATTGTACATGCCCGTAGCATATCATCAACTACAAATAATGATTCTTCAAATTTTCACAGAGTTAAACTCAATAGTATTCCTACATTCCAAAACGATCTTTCCAACAGATGTCTACCCAATCCATTCAATATTATGGGATTTATACAATCAAACTATCTCCTAACATATATAAGGACTTGATCAATGAATCTCATCACAATATACATATACAAAGAGTAGGAAATACACTCAACTTTCTCTAACAAAACAACATACTCCTTTTTACTTCCAAGGTAACTCAACCACAAAATCTATCGCGGTACTACTCTCAAGCTCAATCTAGAACTCTAAATATTTTAATAAATCTTCTAACGGCAATATCCCAACTCCACATTTGGAAACAACTAGTATAAGACTTGACTCACCCAAAACGAGTTATTTCAATTATCTCATTCTCAATTCCCATGATACAACATTAAATAACTGCCTATGAAAATAATAATGTAAACATGCTAATAAGACCATGATTCCCATAAACGGAATACTAGTCGACTATATAGCATAATTCAATGCTCTAATTATGTTCAGGTCCGTGATCATCAATATTCAATCAAAAGGTTGGCCGCCCACAACGGAGCCGATCCAACTCCAAAACAAAACCGAGTCTACTGCGACCGACACATTAATAACCCCACAATTTATCAATCATTTCTCGGATCAAAACTTGAATACAAGTAATCATTATAAGGGAACTATGTTGCTTTTCTACTTGCTTCTGTACAAATTATATCTTTTAGAATACCAAAGGATAGATAAAGAGATCAAAAGAGACTCGAATGGTTTATTTATTTAAAACCGACCCATACCAGTTTTAATTAACTAAACCACTCACAATTTTAAGAATTTTCAAAAGATTGATAAGCTAACAAAATAACTCGAGTGATTTAATTATCTACAACCGTCCCATACCAGTGGTAGATAGTTAAATTACTCACAGATTTTAATTTACATAAAAACGGTTTACTGACCTTATTACATCAACTATCCCCGAAGGGCACAATTGCTCATACCGAAGTTCAATATACAATCCAAAGTTTTAAAGCACATTTAAAATAATTCTAACATAATATTTTTACTTAGTTAAATTCCCTATAAGAAAACACAATCTCGGAATATTTATTACTATCACCGATAAATAACACGAAAACATTCGTTAAGATTATAAACTAGGTAAATCATCCTCAAATTGCAATTAACCTTAACAGTGCAAACTAACTTACTTCTTGTTAACCATCAACAACTCAAAATCTGCATAACGCCAATATCTCTCAAGCATCACACTAATCCCTCATATGAGTCACACAACTAAATCGACCTATAGGGTATAATCATCCTAAAGTATCCTTTCTTCCCATAAGATTCATCCTCATTTTCCTTTCTCATCAAATGCTAATCGTCTCTCAAAACAAACCATATATATACATTACCAATTCCTGAAGTTGATCCTTTAAGTCACCAATAACTGTATCTATTATACTTCTTCGCATTTACCCTATTTACATCTCCATACTAATACACAATCCACAATTCAAAATGGTCATACTAGATATAAATGTTGTCTTAAGTATATCCTTAAAGCAAATTCTCACTGTAATTGTAACACTCCGAAAAATCCAACTAATAACCATTGAGTATCCTACTAGTTTCTAAAATCAGTCATACAAATCGTCAACAAGTGCTAACGAATACTTATTCTTCGCAGTTACCTATTTAAGATCTCTATAACCTTATAATTAACCACCAAGTATCATCTTTTCTAAATGTAGTAACAATTTACCCTTATGGAGATTCACTACGCTCATTATCTTCTTTATCAAATAATTTTCCCAAAATGAATCATCAATTCTGTCCTCCCAATTAGTGTCCTCTATCTAGGGATCCGAATACTAAAATAGTACCTTATATCAATTCAAAGCTTCAATGTCCTGGTATGATACCTGATGAAAACCCATTTTTGAAACTCACATAGAAAACACCACTTAGTCCACTAATAACACCTAAGGCAAGGTTATACTAGTTCTATAAGATCTTGTACTCGCGACATTCTATAACTCATATAATCTCACTTAGACTATCACTTCCAATACTAGTCTCATATACCTAGTCTCTACCACGAGACACCAATGTATAAATACTCACGCATGTTATACTACTATAAACCACTCCTAATTAGGTCATATACCTAACCTCAACTAAGAGTTCACAAATTCATTTACCACCGCACATGAGATAATTCAAGGTTCTTCTACTTAAATATAACACATAACCTCCACATTCTTTAGGTCCTACTTTCGACATTTACGCATATGTGACATACTATCAATCAATAATTTATCCGACTCAATTATACACGGAGGTAAATCAAACGTAGATAAGGAGACTCGCTTCTTGCGATAGTCCTCCTCAAACACAATAACTACTCAAATAATTCATGTTAATATGACGATGATTCACGGATTGGTAACTCGACCAAATCCACCGGCAATACATGCCCACTAAATCACAACTACCAAGATAATTTAAGGATGATTCGAGGCACGGCCCCATAGGGGTAGAACCTCCAGCACATAAAACAACTTTTAGGCCAATTATGCACATAAAGATGAAATGTAATGCCACATGAGAACGAATGCACGAGGATTTATAAAAGTATGAACCCTAATTCCGGAGACAGGTAAAATACCTCAAATGATGGTGGGGAAATCTATCTTTCCAAAACTCACCTTTCCTTGATTCCTTGGTTGGACAACATTATTTTCTGTCATTGAACAAATTCCTGCATTAAACACTCGACGTAAGTTATCGCACACTCTCACTCAGCTAGACTCTACCCCGAGAATTCTAACCGAGCTCTGATACCAACTGTGAGGACCCCGACCCGGAACCTACACGTGTCCCAAGCTGGAGCGTCCTCAAACTAACCCGATTTTCATAAACTTTTAAAAATCTTTATTTAACTTTCGAAAATAAATACAATTATTATAACCATTTCAAACATGGATCTACTCCTTTTCACAATGAAGAAATAGTTGACTAACTTAGAAAGTAAGAAACTGTTTTAGTTACAAAAAGGCCTCTGTTATAACATAAAGCGAAGACTTATAAATACAATTCCGTAAATGAGTTATACCAAAGTACACCTTCTATACCAACCCAATCATACCCCGACAATGCCCACAATATAACTTCCAAACTCCTCACCGCCCTTACTTGGCTGGTCCACCTGTCTCGGAATCTAAAAACAGTAAAGGGAGAGGGGTGAGAATAAATCTCAGCAAGCTATTATGGATGCAGCAATATGCCATATAAGATGCACACATCAAAAGACATATTCACATAACCCGAGAGGCTCCCTGCCGCCAACCGTCCCATACCGGTTGGAAACAACGACCAGCTCAGCATGAATATATCACAACACATAAGTACGATAAGGTAACACTTAGAAGGATACTGAGCCAAGGTTTTATCTCCAAAAGGATATACACATCCTAGCAGCAGCAACAGTTGATGAAGCGGTTCCGGAACCATGAACAATAACAGTACTCTGGGGACTCGGACACACAGTCGTATCCCCGGTGAAAACTAGACCATCTACCTCAAAAGGAGATGCTAGCCCACAAATCCCACACAAGGGGGACAAACTCGGCAATGTATGAATTATAATGAACTCGGCTCGGTGCCATTATAAATCCATAACATTGCCCAACAAACAATTAAATCAATACCAACTGGATTTACATAACTAAGCACAGTAATAACATACTTGCTTAACCAAACATTGTATGATCCAAAGTAGGGATACATACCACAACAGCATATCATGAAGATAGCAATACTATATCAAGTATTCAACATATTAGCACAACGGCTATAAATCTTTGTATCAACATGTACAGTTTAGGAATTCCAAAGTAGGGAATCCTACAACAATATCATAACGACAGAAATACAATAACAAGTATTCAACATTATCAAGCACATAATAGATACTTGAATAAAATCCACAAAAAGGGATAACAATATATCAACATGGTAAATATACTCATGTTCAACCAATAATCAGAGTGCATTTATATCGAAATATATCTATGAGTCCAAAATGTGTAACACATAAGGTCTACACATTTATTATAACAAGCTATGTTACAATATCATCCATAATAAGAAGTATCACAATTTAGAGTTCAAGGATATCAAGTATTTCCACATACTACAATAAACACACCACCATAGTAAAATAGAATATCTGGAAATGATCATTACATATTTAGTTTATGAAACCAATTCCATTTGAAAGATCACCTAAAAATACTCAATTTGGACTCTTGAACCATCCAATTTCGAGTTCGTATGAATTAACTATGATTTATTCAATTTTCACTCAACTTCTAAAGTACAATACTACCTGCTGTAACCAAATCAGATTTTTGGGACATAAGTATAACTTCTTTAGCTATGAAACCATCACATTCAGAAAGTACTCAGAAAAATACCCAATTTAGACCCAAAAACCATCCAATTCCGATTTAATATGATTAAGTTATGACCATCACAAGTTGGGGAAATTTTTACAATCCCAGTGGGACGAGTCGTCCCCGCATAACCAATTATTCCCCCACAAGGGGACGGCGAAGCCGAGCCAAGACATTGGGGGACGAGTCGTCCCATACGGGACGAGTCGTCCCGTTGCCGTTGGTTGATTTTGGCTTGATTTCATCATATTTTGGGGTATCTCTTTCACCCAAACTAATACTAGTATATCCCAACTTTAGTATGACACTTCCCAACCATTTTCTCTTCCTTTCCACATTTCTTTCCACTCTAAATTCAAGAATCCCTAAGAAAATTTCCTAACTTTACTAAGTTCATCCTAAATCGTGCAACCCAAAAGAAAGAAGTTCTAAGTTATTTATCATTCCACATTTTACCCATTTTATACCCTCTATATCATCTTCCAAGCACATTAACCTCAATCCAAACCATTTACTCATTATCCAACTCATATAAGTTTCTAAAGCATGTAACACTCATTAACATAACAAGAATAACATTTATAATTTATGAACATTCATAAGAAGGGAAGTCATAACAACTCACTTTAGGGTTTTAGAAGGGAAGATTGATCTTTCTAGTTAGATGAGTTCCCCAAGATGATCCAACTTTAAAAGTGCTCTTAGACTTGATTTTTGGTGAGGAATGCTTGGCTTCAAGGCTTGGTGAGTGGGAGCTTCCATGGAGGATTCAAAGCTTCCTCTAGGATGATTTTTGTGTAGTGAATGAGAAGAAGGAGGGGAAGGGGGAAGGGAGTAAGAGAGTTGAGAAGGGTGTGACACTTGGCATGGTAGGAGGAAGGGAGTATTTTTGGCCCCCCCATGGGAAATAACCCAAGGCTTCCTCTACCCAAATTAAAATATCTTATCCCATTAATTCATCCTACTCATTTAAATTCCCTACATTATTTAACATTTTCCTATTTTTATTATTTCTCCTAGTTTCTTTATTTAATGTCCAATAAATTCTTATAAGATCCTAAATTTACTTTTCACCCAATTTATCCTAACTTAAGAATTTTAAAGATATAATTGAACATATAAAGATAACATAAATATTAAAAGCATATAATTTAATATTTAAAATGAGTGCCTAGGGTTGGGGTCGTTACAGTAATAGTAGTCAAATACCGTACAAATCTCTCCGTCGTCGTAGAGATATTGGGTTCAATACCCTCTGCTGGCTATAATTGGGGGCTTTGACCAATTAGTCCCCCAGTCAAATAAAAACTACATTTAAGGGCTAACATTATCAAAACAGCCAAAAAGTCCCTCAAATTTTTCTGAATCTTAGCATATTATTTGGACACTGTGGACGAGCGCAGCCAAAAAGTCCCTCAAATTTTTCTGAATCTTAGCATATTATTTGGACACTGTGGACGAGCTAAGGGATATGGCCAAAATAAGGATGGCAACATATCAGCAAAGAGTGGCCAGGTCCTACAATAAGAATGTGAGGGTCAGAAGGTTCCAAGTAGAATTACTCCTACGAAAAGCATTTCAAAATACAAAGAAGCTTAATGCAGGCAAGCTAGCCCCAAAATGGGAAGACCCCTATTTGATTGATGCAGAGGCCGTAAAGGGGGCATATCGATTGTCAACTTTGGATGGCCAGATGATCCCAAGAAGTTGGAATGCCATTCACCTCAAAAGGTACTACATTTAGACAATATCCTTCTCATAATATCCTCACGAACCAGGTACAAATAGTCCTTTTTTGTCTTTTCATTTCTTCTTGCTTTCTTTTATGATTATTTCAAAATAAAATGTTACTAACACGACCTGCAGAGGGGCGTCAACTCACGACCTGCAGAGGGGCATCAACAGAGTTGACGCCCATCTCTAACATGTCTCTGTCTTGCAAGATGATGACATACCAGAATGGGGACATATCCAAGTACTCAAGTCAAAGTGACAACGAATTATTCTCCGATAGAGACTGACCATCTCTTCTAAAATAAAGGTACACAATCCCTTCTAATGTTTAAAGAGTTAATCACCTCTTTCTAAGAATGTTAGGTTGCTACACCTTCGCCTGGAGCACACGTTATCTCTTTGATTGAGGTGTGGGATGGGCCTATATGAGTAAAATTGTATAGCTTACCCATTTCCACTGACTTAAATGATTGATCTTACGTTTTATGCAGTTGGTTATGACATGTTCGTGTCATCCTAAAATACCTACGGTTTTGACATTTTCATGTCACCTTACGAAATTGACTTGTGATCATGTCAACATCTTTTGAAAATATCTTAGTAATTGCTATAGCTTTTGATGCATGTCATGCTCTAATACTTTAAATGCTAAACTGCTAGCAAAAGTTTTTCTAAAACCTAAAACATTAATACCATTAAGCACTACCATAATGTTCCCAAGTTCAGTTGACCCACGCCAACATACCAATAGCATAAAAACCAAAAGCAAAGTGTTGGACCAACCCAACACTTAAAACAAATTGTTTTGGCCCTTATGGACATATTACATACCAACGAAAATAAAAATTATTTTTGGGATCCTTCCCATGATTTCTACTAATTTTAAAAACAGTTTGGAATATTATTAGTCTTATGATGGTGGAGAGAAAATGTAAGTACAATGCATGATCCTAACTGAGTATGTGAGTGTGTGTATACATGTGTTTTCTTGTTTAAATACATATGAAATAACGGTAGCTACTAGATAAATGTAATCCCTTCTTTTGTGCCATGAATCTCGCGGTAAATGATGACCAAGATACCCGTTGTGTTTTAACAAGTGAACGTTTGTAGATGACCTTCTTTGACTTGGTCTGTAACGTTGGCGAAGTCTTGGAAACGGTCTCTATAATGTCTCCTTTCAATAATTACAGCCAGTATGCATGCAGAGTCCATCAAGTTATGTCGCCAAGTTGTTATCTCAAGATGAGACGTCAAGATGTAACATGTTGATGTAGGTTTTCTGCCCTGAACAAGTATTGCATAATATTTATTGTTTTTACTTAATTATTTATGTATATATTTACAGTGAATATAAGGAGATAATCTCGGAGGCATCATAACCAACACGCAAGACTCTTCCATCAACGCTAAGAAGACCAAGTCAAGAGACGTTGAAATGATAGGAGATAGGCCGAGATTTTAGGATAAGTTTGTTTTCTTATTTAGAGTTCTATTTAATCTAGAAGACATGGGGAAAAACACACGCACACTGATCACACTCTCATTGTAATCTCCATAGCTCTCAATCATCTTGTAACCGAGCAATACTTAGTGAATTCTTTGGTAAGGAAGGTGACCAAACCTCCCGAGGTTTTATGCCGGCGAGATCATTTGACTCAAGGGCTTTCCTCGTTATATCGTTGTGTCCTTGATTGTGTTTCTTCATTTTAGCATCCATTTACATCAAATTTCATAGCTCCCTCCTAAAGATATATAATCCACACACTACATTGATAAGATTCTACATTGATTGTTTTTTCTACCAAAATACTAACCTAGGTAAAAGAAAAGAATATATTTATATGTTGGCAACTCGAAGAACAAATAAATGATTGGAAATGAAAAATTGGCAGATGAACCCCACTATTAGGGTGTAAGTGATTCGGTTCAAACCTCGGTTTGATATCGAATTGAACCAAATCATGCGGTTTGATTTAGTTTTCAAGTATAAATGGTTCAGTTCAATCTCAAATTTTGGCAAATCACATGGTTCGGTTTGTTTTGTGGTTTGACCATTTCGGACCAAACCAAATCGAACCAAACCAAACCACGATTTGAGACCGAATCACCAAACCGAATTGCGAGACCAAACTTCATTACATAAACTAATCATAACTCCCGTTTTGTATCTTATTTAATATTTTCGTATATTTATTAAAATTTATTGTTAGATCAATAAAAGAAAACCTAAATTACATAGACTAATCCTAACCCACGTTGTGTATCTTATTTAATATTAATTTAATCATTTTCATATCATTACCGCAACACATAAATAACTAAGTTCTCTCCACGATCGAAGATTGTAAAGTGTTTTTCTTCTTTCGGCCTCTTTTTTACTCTAGTCTCTATTTTCCTCCGACTTTCCTGTTAACACTCGCATCTTTCGATTTTCCTCCGAAATCACGAAAAATTTAAACAAATATGAAAATGAGTTGCGATTTGAATCGTGGTTTGAACCGTAATCTAAACATTGGTCTGTACCGCGGTCTGAACCACATAATTGAACCACGGTTTGAACCAAACCGAACCAAATCATAGAGGGTTGGTTTGATTCGATTTGAATTTTTTCATGATTCGATTCGATTGAAAATTTCCCAAACCAATAACTAGTGGTTCGATACATAAATTCACCCAAACCGAATCAAACCAAACCATTTACAACCCTCCCCACTATCGCCTACCCAATATTTTGTTCATTAACCACCTGTAATAGCCAACGTTTTTGTTCTTTCGGTGCACTAACTAACAGTATATGATATGCAAATACAATTTTTTTCTCTTAAATATAAAAATTCAGTGTGTGCACTTGTATCCCCGTCATACAGATAAATTTGTCCTAACGATAACGATGAGTCAATATCAATAATCAATCAAAGTTTTTGGTTTTTTTTTTTTTAAGTGAGAAAATAAATGGCCCATATAGTTCAAGTATAAGAGGCAAATTAGTCTTATATTTCAATTATAAAAAACAATATTAATAAAATATTATTTTTTATTTTTTATAAAATGAAATTTTGTGAAAAAAAAAATAACTTTTATAGTTCCGCGAACTAGTGTTATACTTTAGTTGTTGTAAGAGCTCATTGGTTGGCCAAATATGAAAAAGAGCGCTTATTGATTAGGCCCATTTCCTTTACGGCCCCTTGGGCGAGATTTAAACCCAATCTAAGAAACAACATTTTGTTATTTCCTCAGACACCCCTCCGCCTAGCTTGGGCGACCGCCCATCAACATAGGGCGATCGCCCATCTCAAAAAATCACCCCCCTCCGCCTGTAACGTATAAGACTTTTAAAAAAAAGTCTTATACGTAACATATAAGACTTATTTATAACATAAATAAGACTTTTTTAAAAGACTTGTACAAAAAGTCTTATAAGACTCGCCTAGTAATTTATAAGACTTTTTAAAAAGTCTTATATTTAATAAGTCTTATAACATATATAAGACTTAAAAAGTCTTATAAGTTACTTATAAAACTTTTTTTAAAAGTCTTATAAGTAACTTATAAGACTTTTTTAAAAGACTTATACAAATAGTCTTATAAGACTCTTTTTAACTTACAAGATTTTTTTAAGTCTTATAAGTTACTTATAAGACTTTTTAATAAGTTTTATATAAGACTTATTAATAATTTTCAGTTTTTTGAGTTGGTGCGTCTTATATATGTTATATAAGACTTTTTTAAAAAAATTTATATAAGACTTATTAAATATAAGAGTAACTTATAAGACTTTTTAAGTCTTATATATGTTATAAGACTTATTAAAAAGTCTTATATGTTACTTATAAGACTTTTTTAAAAAGTCTTATAAGTTACTAGGCGGAGGGGGGTCATTTTTGAGATGGGCGATCGCCCTATGTTGATGGGCGATCGCCCTATGTTGATGGGCGATCGTCCATACTAAGCGGAAGGGTGTATTTGGGATTTACAAAAATCTTTTCTTTAAGGGGAATATAATTTGGTCCAGGAGGGTCTTAGGGAAAAAAACCCTATTGATTATGCTATGCTGGTCTTTGAAATGTCAAAGGGTTTATGTGAAATTATACATTTATTTTATGGCATTATGCTTAAGCAAAAGGGCCTAGAATCACAAGCCCATATAAGTGTGTACTCCCTCCGTCCCGCTCGAAATGACACAAATTTCCTTTTTGGGCGTCCCATTTAAAAGGGCACAACCCCAAAAAGGAAAGTTTTTATTATTTTTATACTCTTCCTACCCCACTCATTCTCTCTCCTACTTTACTTTTACACTCACAACATTCTCTCTCCTAACTATTCCTCCCACTCATTCTCTCTCCTATTTAATTTTTCATACTCACAACATTTAACCTTTTTCTCTTTCTTACATCACTTTCCTTATTCATTTCTTAATTTCCGTGCTAGGAGGCAAAATTGCCCTTTCGGGCGGGACGGAGGGAGTAGTATTTAGTGTTTTATGAGCCAAGAAAAAATTCGCTCTCTTTTTAAAAAGAGAAATTGTTGGACCGAGAATTGAAAAGGAAATATACATAATAAAAATGCTCCTAAACTTACGGATTAGACCATCTCCAAGAGTAATGCGTTATTACCTACACCATCTCCAAATTGGTGTGAAATCCCTTCTCCAACGGTGACGCCAACTCCATTGCTATTTTGGCGATGTCTCTTCGATGCGCCAAATTTGGCACAGGTAATTCTTGCGCCATTCCTCTTTTTTTTTTTTTTTTTTTTTTTTTTTTTTTTTTGAATGTCGTCTTCTTCATCGCAATCCTCACTCTCTCTTGGACTTCATCTGTTTGCTTTGCCTTTGCCTGTGCGGTGGATCTAGATGCATTTTCAACCGAACTTTTTTTTTAATTACTAATTCCTCCTTTGTCTCAAAATGAATTATCAATTTTTTTTTTAATTTAAGACGGAAATGGTATATATTTTTAATTTAATATTTATTATTTATATTATGGAATTTGTTTTTTTTTTCATTTAAGCAAAATTATCCAATTTGTCCCATTAATTTTTTAAACAAAATTACAAAACTTTGAACATATGTTAAATATTGAAGATGAAATAAAAAACAAGAATTAATTGTAGAAACCCACTTGAAATACAAATTTAAAATACAATCACAAATAAAAATACATTCAAAGTGGAAATACAAATAAAAATATAAATAACATGAAATTGAAATCATTTTTAATAATCTGATAGATTGTTACCGGATGGTCCAATATTTTGGTATAAGCTTCCAAACCCATCTATGTTATTTGAAGTTTGAAAATTTTGTTGATCAGTTCTTTTCTGCATTATTTTTGTCTGTTCACTTTCAATGTACTCCCGTGCAACTGGATTCGAAATAGTATTGATGTCTACCATCATTATTTTTCGTTCATCGCGCAATTCTCTATGCTCAATTTTCTTTTTCATCACTTCCACCATAAGATAACTGTCGCTTTGCGGATCCTATCACTAGGTGTGCCTGTCGATGCAGTTGATGAGTATATTTGAATAGGAGAGTCTACTGCAATAGAGTGTCTTAATCGATTTTATCAAGGTATTATCGAGGTATTTGGAGGGGGAGTATCTACGTTCACCCAACGCTGCTGACGTTGCTAGGCTATTGAAAATTGGTAAGAAACGTGGCTTTCCAGGCATGTTAGGCAGCTTAGATTGTATGCATTGGCGTTGAAAAAATTGTCCAACTGCATGGGCCGGCCAATATTCTGGAAGAAGCGGACATCCAACCATCTCTCGAGGCTGTAGCCGATTACGATCATTGGATTTAGCATGCATATTTTGGTATGTCCGACTCTAATAATGGCATAAATGTCTTAGAATCATTTAACCTTTTTTGCAATCTTGTTGAAGGTATTGCACCCCCGGCAAACTATATCATTGGCGGAAAGGAGTATAACATGAGCTATTATTTAGTCGATGGTATATATCCGAAATGGGCAACTCTTGTGCAAACTATCCATGATCCATGTGGTCCTAAAAAGAAACATTTCGCAATAAAACAAGAATCATGTAGAAAGGACGTCGAACATGCATTCGGAGTTCTGCAATCACAATTTGCAATATTGGCAGGACCGGTTCGCTATTGGAATAAAAGGGACTTACATGCTATAATGACTGCATGTATTATAATGCACAATATGATAATTGACGATGAACGTGATGTGACCGTAGAAATTCAAGATGCAATGGATGCACCTGCCCCCGATGTAGAAATGATGAATGAAAATACTCGATTTCGACGTTTTCTCGAACGACACAAACAAATCAAGGATCAACGAGCTCACTTTGAACTTAGAGATGCCTTGATTGAACATTTATGGGATGAATATGTGAATTCAGAAAATTTAATGTTAATCTATTATTGTCATGTAACTTAATTTTCCGTTGAAATTGTATTTTGAAGCATTTTATTTTAATTATCTATTTTAATGTTTCTTCTAATAAATTTTTATTTTAAATTTATTTATTTATAGTTATTAATTGTTTTATTTAAGTTTTATAGCATACTATTTAATATAATGTAATTTGAATAATATTAAATATGATTAACGAAAAATATTTTAATTAAATGAAATAATAAGCATATACTGTAAAGATTCTTATTTGATGTAAAATTTGAAGCAAACTGTTGAAAATGGTGTAAGATATTTGGTACTGAAATTGCACCATTTTAATATTTTGATGCAAAATTTGAAACAAACTATTGAAGATCACCTTAAATATATACTCCCTCCGTCCAAGTAGTTACTTCACAGTTACTGTACTCACGTAAATTAAGGAGTGAGTATTATATTGAAAGTGTTGTGAGTGTGAAAT
The DNA here is from genome assembly GCA_022495995.1 of Adenophora triphylla var. japonica. NCBI lineage: Eukaryota > Viridiplantae > Streptophyta > Magnoliopsida > Asterales > Campanulaceae > Adenophora > Adenophora triphylla. Next base: position 31,676 of record JAFEMH010001534.1, on the reverse strand, counting down.
TAAAATAGGAGAGAGAATGAGTGGAGGGAATAGTAAAGATTCCTTTCTATTTTGGGAAAGAAACAAAGTGTGAAGTATGTAATTGGACGCCCAAAATAGAAAGTGTGAAGTATGTAACTGGACGGAGGGAGTATATATATATATATATATATATATATATATATATATATATATATATATATATATATATATGGCGGATTTTTTGGGTTTCCGTTAAACCACTACTAATTTAAACATATCTCGTAGTTTTAACAAATAATTTACATTTGATGAACATTAAGTATAAACAAATATTAATTTTAACTATTAATTTATATTTAACGGACAAAAAGTTAAAACATAAAGCAAACACAAAAAGAACACACATAATATTTAAAATAATTTTGTAACTAGACGAAGGAGGAATATGATGAATACTTACAAATGAGGAGGTATAGTGATATTTCTTCAGAGTTTGTACAGCGGAGTAGAAATGAAACACTCTCTTTTTTTCTTTTCTTTTTTTTTATATGTAAGGGCTCTAATATGAAGTGTAGAAGGTATAAAAGGAATTTAAGTTATAGGACTAAGGGGTCGGAAAGGTGTTTAAGCTGCCATGGATTGGATGAAAGCAAAGGATTCTTATTTCTCAATTTTTTCTCTCGTGCTTACAAATGAAGAGGAGGAGCGTTTTTATAACCCTCTACAATAATCTATAGATCCAGTATTAATACCGGTTACCTAAACTATTTTACAAGAAAACAAAAGATTATATGACTTGGCTAGTATGCCTTTAAAGGATGAAATGACCTATTCCTAACTTTACATTTAAAAAATTCAAAACGACAAATTTCTGACTGAGAATCTAAATTAAAGTCACTAAAGTAGATACATCTTTATTAAAGCTGTTGAAAAAGAGGATTCCTCTGTCTGTTGAAAAAGAGGATTCCTCTGTCTGTTTCCTTAGCCGCCTATCGTCATGGCTTACATCTTCCTTCTTCTGTCGTCACTGCTTGCGTTTCTGTCTAAAAGTCTCTGTGAGTACTGTCAAATGAATATCCGTCATCCTGTGCATCTTGCATATCATCATCATGATTAGGCCATGATGTGTCTTCGTCTTTGTCTTGCTCTGTGTCTTCTTCTTTGTCTCTGATGTGCTGTAATTCTAATTTTTCCGCTTCCCCAATGAAGGGAAGTAACATGTCCCAATTTGTCTTTGCCCAGACCTGTGTATAGTGTCCTTCCGCCATTAACTTGTAGTGAAACCATGGAAAATACCTCGGAAGTTCCGGGGTTGTACGGTGATACGTGATGAATTTGTTGTAAAAGGCATCAGTCTTCATTTCTTTCATGTATCGAGAAAAGACTCGAGAAGTCAATGTTGTCTTCGATCTTGAGCGCCATTTCTAGCAATTCTTGATCATCAAGTCTCATGCTAATGAAGATCCTTTTCCTGGCCGGGTGATACGTATGTATATGCATCCATTTTACGGAAAGGAAGCAAAAATTTTGCATCCTACCTCATGTGGATAAGGCGTAAAGCAATATTTAGGCCACCATTGTGAATTTTTCCCCAAATTTGTTTAAAATTTTTTACGTAGTGGGGGTTAGCCGAAACTTGATATAATCAATCATACCATAATGGTAAAGCTGAGATATCAAATGCGGGGGCATATACATTTTAAATAGATCAATCTGTAAAGAAGAACACCTGTATCTTCTCCTATTATTGATCCTTTACGTAACCTTTATTCCCCTGTAATTTATTTCTTTAAACACCATTTGAACAATTTTACTGTTATAATTCATACAAGATTTTGGGAAATCTGCACAAATTACATCGAGATATAATTTTATCTAATTCTTCAAATCTGTCTAAAAATTTGGTTGAAGAGTCTGTCTCCATGGGAGATCCAATACTCTAGCTTTAAAACTGTCAAAACTTCTATTTCTTTCTCTTTCGGTTTTCCTGTCTCATGTAACTTTTTTATGTTTTCTTCTAAAAGCATTATTTCTTTGTTTTAGCATGTTATTTTCAATCAGAATAGCTTGTTGGGTAATTTGTGGAGACTTTCCTTTAATCATCACTGTTTTTGAAGATTTGCAATCAAATCTTCCCGTGCTTTTATAATATGTTACGGATTTTCTTGGATCACGGTAGAAAAAGATTTAACTTCTTACGGTTCAATAAAGAAGCTGTTGTGTTCCAAAATGATCCCGAGCACCTTGTGGATGGCTTCATTGAAGCCGTAGAAACCCTTATAAATTGGGTTCAAGCACTGTATGTATTTTGCCACTGTTTCCCATTTATTGAAAATTCCCACTTTTGTACCTCTTGTAGATCACATAATGTGTGAATTTTTTACGTATTATTTGTTCGGGAGTTTTTTGTGCCTGTTCTACGAAATAATGTCCTAGAGCGTTTAGGACTGTACTTTGAATTTTGCCGCATTGGGCACTTTGTTTGGATATGCCGGAGATTGTCTAGCAAACACTCGTTGTTTTTACGGTTAAATTCATCTCATAAATGGGCCCGAACTTTTTACTTTCTTACGTGCAAATTTGTAAAGTATTTGGGCCGAAAGTAATTGTTTTTATTCGGTCTTGGGCTTTTGGTATAAAATTTTTATCGGCCCGAAACTTTGAAAAGCTGGGCCACGCTTTACGTGAAAACCTTACATTCGGATCCATGTGTTGGATCGTAATTTATTGGAATTGTCAAAATTTGTAGCAACTCTGTTCCTCTTTCACACTTTCGTTTTCATCTTTGCTTTACGTATACGAATCTGTCTTTTACATTGAGGATATAGAACTTTCTTTTGCTTCTATCCATCGGTTGTTCGAAATAACTTTGTTAAGATTTCTAGACAAAATGTCAGCAATCATATTATTGTTCCCTTTTATATGTTCAAAATTAATAAGATAACCACTACCCTGTATTATGTTTTGTAAGTTTATCCACCTTGTTCTATTTACCTTTCTACTTTGATCGTTTCTTATAAATTTAACTATTGCTTCGCAATCTGTTCTTACTGTAAATTCTTTGTTTAGAAAAATCTTAAATTTTTCTAATGCATTAATTAATGCCTGTATTTCATAATCTAGGCTAGTCCAATTTTGTCCTGTTTTGTTAAAATTCCCACTAGCATAAGAGCATATTTTTTCAGTGTCTTTAGGAGTATATTTATTAGGTTTACTAAGAAGGAATGCTCCCCATCCTTCTTTACATCCATCTGTTTCTATAATTATGTAATCTGTTACTAAGGGTAATTCTAATGGTTTTATCTTTTTACCCCGTCCTTTATTTCCCTTTACTAATTTTATGTCTTCTTTATTAAAATTTCTTTGACCATTTTTTGTAGTTTTACTGTAAAGTGGTCCTACTAATTTAGATAAGTTTGGGATAAATTTTCTTGCATAGTTAACTAAACCTAAGAAGGCTTGTATCTGTTTTAAATTTTCAAATTTTTCTGAGAAATCAATAATTTTTGTTGAGATGTGAGGTTGTAACTCTATTTTCCCATTTCCTATCTCTAATCCTAAAAAGGATATTTTTCTTTTAAATAATTCCATTTTTCTTTTTGATACTACCATACCATGTATTTTTATTTCATTAAAAACTTGTTTCAAATGTTCTTCATGTTCCTGTAAAGTTTCACTTGCTACTAAGATATCGTCTATATAAACCATGCAAAAATCGTATTTTAGGAATATACTGTCCATAAATCTTTGAAATATTGAGGGTGCGTTTTTAAGTCCAAAACTTAAAACATTCCATTCAAATTGTCCCTCTGAACATGTAAATCTTTTGTCCATGGTTTAAATTTTTCTTCTAATTTTAATTGATTATATCCGGATTTTAAATCAAATTTAGAGAATATCTTTTTCTTTTGTATTAAGTTTACTAAAGAATCTTTATTTGGTATGTTATATCCATCATCTTACGTATTATCATTTTAGTCTTTTATAATTATATACTATTCTAGCTTTTTCTCTTTTTATTTCACTATGGTTTCTAACTAGAAAAGCCTTTGATCTATGTGGGCTTTCTCGATTTCCCCGATTAATTTCTCGTTTTATCATTTCGGGATTTGTATTTTAAATTCCTCTTTATCTAACTGATTTGTATTCTATGTTAGCCGTTTCCGATTGTAAAATCGTGGATTTTTTATTTTAAATTTACACGTGTATGTAACCTTTGAGTTTGTAATATCTTCTCCTATTAGTCCTATTTTTTTCTAGATGTAGAATTATAGGATGATTTATACTTTTTGTTATATCTCGTCCCTTTTTCTAACTCTTGTGTTAGCATATTTGTGAGAAGATTTAATGTTTCATTTTCTAGATGACATTTTTTATTTTGATTTGATTTTAGAAATTCTAAGCTACCTAGTCCACCACGCTTCTGTGCGAACTCTGATGTTTGATTATATCGTAGGGTAGGTATGCTATAAATATGTTTACTAAGTGTAATGTAATTTTTTGTAATTGTTATAGCCCCTTGTAAACCTAGAATGAAATTTAGGCCTAATATAAAGTCTTTTGATTTTACATATTCGGACTAATATTAACATATATATATATATATATATATATATATATATATATATATATATATATATATATATATATATATATATATATATATATATATATATATATACTCCCTCCGTCCCGAAACAATCTTCACACTTTTCATTTTGGGCGTCCCAAAACTTACTTCACACATTTAAAACTTACCTAAAATGGAAAGGAATCTTTACTATTTCCTCCACTCATTCTCTCTCATACATTATTTTAATACTCACAACACCATTATAATTTACTATTCTCTCCACTCATTCTCTCTCCTATTTTATTTTCACACTCACAACACTTTCAATATAATACTTCCTCCTTAAAACAAGTTCAAACAGTGTTTGTGAAGTAAGTTCCGGGACGGAGGGAGTATATATATATATGTGCCTCGAATGTCAATAATTAACATTTTTGCCTCTAATCTCAAGAAAAATGAAGGTATATTTGACCACTATCAACTTTTTGTCAAAAATTTAACAGAGAAATGCTGATAAGCGCCTATGTGGAAATTTTACTTAAATACTCCTTCCGTCTCATTTCCTAAATGGGCATTGCATCATCATGTATTCATGTCCATTTAGGGATTCTCTTCCACATACTCCTCCCTGCGTCTCACCTGGATATATATGGGCAATCGATTCACGGTGTTTCGATTTTAAGCCGCCGATTTCAATTTCGAAAAATCATGAAATCGGGATGTGATGAGCCCGGATCTACTGGACCGGGCCCGCGCTCGGTCTAGTCCAAGGAACCAGTGACGTAGCAGTTCCTAGACCGCTGGAGGGAAGACCGCGGACAAATAGGCCCTTGTGGTCAAAGGCCAAAATGTCCCTCCTCGGTTCGTCCCAGTCGAGGACCCTTGGAACCTGCTCTGGATGCGTGCCCGCATGAGTCTGCCGCATCAACCCGTGCTCGCGTCATATATCTTTGAGCTGCGGGCCTGGCGTTGACCGCGGGCACATCTTCTTTCCGGTTAATGTCGAAGCCTTCTTGAGCAAGTTAGCTTGCGGCTCGACAGGCCACTGCCCGGCTCCCATCACGCATTCAATGCGGCTCGACCCGGCGCCTACTATTCCATTTAATGCGATAAGCCGACTACACGGCTCATGTCCCTTCGGCCCGTGTCCCACTGGGGAGTCGATGTTCCCTCACCCCCGAGGGACCAATCAGTGCGGACACGTGTAGCTGGTCAAATACCAAAGTGCCCCCTAGGGCTGATCTCACTGCTTACAACGCCACGGCTTTTCGGGGTCGGGAGCGGTTCAAGGATATACCGGCTAGGATATATTTGGTGGTTTTGTGTACCTAGATCACAACACGAAACAAGCACCGTTAAGGTCAAAGTTGGATGTTACTCCAACTCGGGCCCTCGGGTGTGAGTAAGAATCTTGAGTAATAAGGCTTTGAATACCTTTGGAGTGTGTGTGTGTTTAGGTTTAGAGAGTAAAAGAGCTTACTCAATTGTATATGGAACTTACCTTGCCATGGTGCTTGTTGAGGTAAGCAGTGAGATCAGCCCTAGGGGGCACTTTGGTATTTGACCAGCTACACGTGTCCGCAGCTGATTGGTCCTGTCAGGGAGGGAACATTGACTGTCCAGGGGACATGGCTGAAAGGGACATGAGCCGTGTAGCCGAAGCTTATTGCATTAAATGGAATAGTAGGCGCGGGCGAGGCCGCATTGAATGCGTGATGGGGAGCCGGCAAGTGGCTGTCGAGCGCAAGCTAACTTGCTCGGTAAGGCTTGACATTAACCGGGAAGGCATGTGCCCGCAGCCAACGTTGTGCCCGCAGCCAAAAGATATATGACGCGAGCACGGTTGATGCGGGCGTGGACTCATGCGGGAACGAGATCCACGAGCGGGGTTCCGGGTCTCGACGGGGACGAACCGAGGAGGGACACGGTCTTGACCACAAGGGCCTATTTGTCCGCGGTCTTCCCTCCGGCGGTCTAGGAATCTGCCACGTCAGCTGGTTCCTTGGACTAGGCCGAGCGCGGGCCCGGTCCGGTAGATCCGGAGCTCATCAATGGCCCTAGCTCCAAGTGTGATTATTTATGGTGCAGTGAGGAGCTACTAGAAGCTCGGTCTGCCTCGGTGCTCCTCGCACGAGCACCAGTGTTAGCGTTTTTCCTTGCTTGTTGCTTGGCCCCATGGGCCAAAGGGAACGCTCGGGAGGCACCAGTGAGTGACACGTGGTCCCTTGCCTGGCGTGCCTCCCGGTTAACAGATGGGCCCCTTGGCAGATGAAAAGACGGGGTAGTGGTACGTCAGGGGTACGTGTCGGCCATCGAGGGGGTAATAAATGCAAAAGGTATTTAATTTTTCGAATTTTCAAACGTTGGAAACGGTTCATGGTCCGAGGTTGGATTTGTGGGCTAATTAATACGGGTTGGGTTAACCCGTATAGGTAGGCCTTATAAATACCAAACCCTTAAACCTCGAAACCCTTTTTACCGTTTCCAAACCTTGAGAGAGCTTTTGAGAGAGAAATCTTCTTTGCGAAATCCAAGCTAGTGCTTTCCGAATCCCTTTCTCAATCCTTCTCTCGTAAGTATTGGGTGCTTTTCTTCTTCATCTCCTTCTATTTTTTCTTTTCTGAGTTTTGAACAGAGATGACCACTCGTGAATTTGGACCCCGCCGTCCATAGAATTAGGAGATGGGAGCACTCCCGGATCATTTCTTTGTTTGTAAACGGACGGGGGGATATTTAGGAAGGTAGGCCATGGGTGGCTTAGATTATCCCTTGAGTGCTTCCGGTATTTACGTGAAAAATCTCAATGGGGGCCTTTTGTCCCACCGGTTGTGGGAGGCCAAGGATAGGAGGATAAAAAGGAACGGTGATGTTTTGGTGTTGGGGAATACCAGGAGGTGAGAAATTTTGTGATGGGGTTTTATGCGGGTTTCCCCGCGAGAGAGGCTCGGCTCGAACGCCATTGAACTAGTGAGGAGAGCGATTCGCGTCCCGAAGTAGTTTGTGACTGGGAAAAGTGCGAACCGATGGATCCCGAACAAAACCAATCTTTGCGCGGGCACCGTGTACACGAACTTGAATGACCCTTTAGATGTTACGCCCATAAGGACCATCTTTCCCCCGTTGTGCCGCGGCCCCTAGGGCGAGGACAATTGAGTGAGCCGACGGCGAGGAACTTGAGCCTCGAACTTTGAAATCTTGGATCCGGTGAGGTTGAATCGGAGATGGCCCTGCCCGTGGTGACCCCACCGGTCTCTTTGGCTCCTCGAGCTCGGAGGCCGAAGAAGATGACCAAGGAGAGGGGGATAGGAGGGTAGCGGGGACCTCGAAGAAGGCCGCCGAGACCACCAATATAGTGGATGCCTTCGAGAGCTCGACTCCGAGGAGGAGGAGGAAGTGATTGTGGCCCTGCCAGAAACAAAGGCAAGAGGCCGGCTAGGGAGGTGAATCTGGCCGTGGCCGTAAGAAGGCCAAGGAGGTGGCCACCATTGATTGGGAGGAGGACATATACGAAGTATATAATGTGGACCGCAAAGCATACCGTGTCCGCACCTTAGGACATGTTCATCGAAGGACAAGGACAAGCTGCGGCCGAGAGACGGTAGGCGATGTCCGCGAGGACAATAAGGCCTGCATTTTTATGGAGCCCGGTTTGAGAACGGATTGAGGCTGCCCCTGGACCCCTTCTTCTACTTCTTTACGGAGTTCAACTCACCTTTTTGCCCATACGCACTCCGACTCCCAATGCCATCCGGGCCATTGTCTCCTTCACATTGTGTGCAGATTCATGGGTTATGAACCTACCATTCTTGGGCTCTACGCCTACTACCGAGAACCAAATTAGCCGCGGCATTCGAGCTGAAGGCTAGGAACTACTCCACCGGGACCTTCTCTCCTCCCTCCAACAAGTTTGACCAATGGAACCGAGAGGGACATCCACGGTGATTGAGTCTAGATTCGGATGGCCCTTCTCGAAGCCTTCGCGCCTGTCCCTTTATGAAGGTGACGCTAGCAAATATCCAGGACCCTTCCACGGCCGATGCAGCTGTGTATTGCTTGCCATAGAGAGGCATACGGCCCTTTACTTGGACGGCGGGGATGAGCCCGTATATGACGTGGGCGCCATAGTGGAGGATGAGCCTCTCTTGATCTACTCGGGGGTGGCTCCTCGCGGGCGCCCAGCGTGCTGAGTAGTAATAGAGCCTACGCCGCGACCACGATTGGCGGGTGCACGAACATTACCGGTTCGAGGCGGGACGCATAGGACACACGTATCTTTGGGCGGCGAGTGCGATCCCAGAAATAATTGGTCTCGATTCCTCTATGAAACTGTTTGCCCGATTTACTTTGCTTTTGATTTTTTGACGCTTTGCTAACCATTTTCTTTCCCTCAGGAGTAGATCCAGGACCTGTACAATTTCGATGGCTCCTCCACTAAACGCCGCTCAGCGAAGGCCAAGAACACAGAAGGCCAACAAAGAAAGCCGCCACGAAGAGCGAGAATGAGATGGGAGGGGTTCCCACAAAAGACAAAACCTTGCACATGTTGCGGCGGGGAAAGCGGGGATACTCCGCCTGCTCCCAGGAATCATTCAAAGCGGGAACCTGCCTCCACCTCCTCGGGGTCCTCCACCACCCACTGCTGTCGGGCATCATCTCAGTAGTACTATTGCCTCAGGGCACCACCAAGAGCTTGATCCAAGAAAAGGGCGAGAGAGAAGCTGACACGCACGGGGAGAGGTCTTCGAAGACCCAAAAGTGGTGGATACCTGCGCTCGGCCCCTAGCTGCTGACACCGCTTCTACCAGCTTTGCTCCCCCAATCGCGGGGACAATGCGCTCGATAGCCTACCCGATCTCCTCCTTGGCCACCCGCGAGGGCATGGGAGAAAAGGAAGCGAGTGGGGGACGTGCCCGCCATTCTTGGGGTGGACTGTATGCCCGGTGCGCCCAAAATTACCTTTGTGGGCATTGGGGTGATCAGCCGGCTCTTCGCCACGACTTCTACCACCGGGTGGGCGAGAAGGAGAACGCATCGGCCACGATGGGGGACATTGGGGTTGCCACTTCTTGAGGTAGGGACCTTTCTTCCGGCTTCCTCACTTAGCCTTTGAATTTCCACCTAATTCGACCTTCTTCCTCGCGGGTGGGCAACAAGGCCATGAGGCTCAGGGAGACTTGCGACGGCTGTCCGTGAGCTAGCCCGGCAACACCAAGGACTGGCGGGCAAACTCATGGCTTGGAGCGAGGCCCGGGAGAAGGTGGGTACTCACGAGCTCCCTCACGGATGCCGAGGAAAAGGAGTTCGCGACCGTGGAGTCCGATCTGAAGGGCTTCCGGGAGCGGGTGGCCGAAGGCGGAGCGAGAGCCTAGAAAAGGCTAAGGGTCGGCGGAATGAGCTCCGCGGGCACAAGACCAAGTTGGAGCAAAGAAATGAAGAGCTCGCAACCAAGCGGGAGGCTGCGGAGGAGTCGGTCAAACTCACGGAGGCTAAGGCCGATGAGCTCTCAGAAAGCTGCTACCACTTACGCGGTTTGAGGTGGAGAGGGAGAGGATCTTTGGCCGAGGCTCGCGAGGAAAATTTGTTGAGGAGTATAAAAACTCGACCGGTTCACCGCGGAGTGCTTGGCCCAATATGAGGCGGGTGTCGGACACGGATCCGAACCGCGGCCACGGGCATGTTCTCCGTGCGGCGGTTGGCCGTAATTGGCTCGGCTGGTTGCTGCGATGCGGAGTGTGTGCCCGGGCATGCGCTAGTTCCTCTGTCAGGAAGAGGTCAAGGGTTTGGATCTCTCCGCGGCGGCCTCTGCCCCCGGTGGCCAGAAGTGGCGCTCTCGGGCTGATCTCGGCCTTGGATGCTCTGCGCTTCGGGGGCAACCCTTTATCCTTGGGGGATGCCACAGCTCAGGTTCTTCCAGGGGACCCGGCCCGGAGATCTCTTTCCTGGGCGGCCGGCTCCGGCTCCGGCCTCCGTCGAGCCCCGTCTACGACCACCGAGGAGGTGACTGAACCCATCTTCCTTCCCAACTCCGGACTTGAAGCGGGCACGAGATGGAGCGGCCGAGGAGCCCGGAAGGAGAATGCTCCTTAGTATAGGATTTTTTGTTTTTCTTTTTGTAATAGTTTAGGACCTCTTTTGTAATAGTGTAGGAACTTGTAAATACTTTCTCAATCATTAATAGAAGCATTTTTCTCGACTTGGCTCCTTTATTTTTATCTTAATTGCTTGTCTCGTAGGCTATTTTGAGTAGTTTGGCAATCTTCGAGCATCTTAATACTTGCATTCTTGCCTTACCACTTTTCCGAGCGTTTTTGACTTGCAATTAACTTTATACTCTCATACTGCGGGCGACGGCTTAGTAGGCCCTTTGCCGCATTTTTGAGTTTTCCTAACTCTTTATTCAAAACCACTTAGGTTTTTGTGAGAGTCGACCTTATTCTTCTATGATCGCGTTTGTTTAGCCTTGTGGCAAAGTTAGGGGTCTTGACCCCGGTTGTCTATTTGGCTTTGTTAAACTAGTTTGATCACTCTCATCCATTTACACTTATTCCCGGCCTTGCGAGTGTGGTGTAAGTCAAAAGTAGCGAAGGCAAGCATACTTTCATAGGGCATGCGAGAAGGTGGCCGTGAGGCTATTGTCCGCGCACTGTGAGAAAGGTAGGAGCATATTTTAGCATAGAGGCCCTTTAACCCCCTGGCATCTGTATCCCCCTTATTGGAGGTTCTCACTTATTTGACCGCTTTATTCAAAACTCCCTAAGGTTTTTCGTGAGGGTCTCGTGGCGATATCTGGTGAACGGGCTTATATGTAGGCCTTTGTCACATACGAGGCATGCGAGTAACGGCCCTAACGAGGTCCTTCGCGTAATTAGTGGGTCCGGACTTCGGGTCATTGTCCCCCACTAGAGTCCGTAGGCACGGGCATCATGGCCTTTGTACCTACGTTCATCTATATCCACTTATTTTTGGTGGTGTCACGCGAGCGAGAGAGTAGTCCTCCCGCGATCACAAGACGGATCGTAATGGATCTTTGTACATATATAGGCATGCGGATCCTTAGATCTTTGCGCATCAGTAAGTAGGAGCTCATATGTTGGCTCTTGAACTTACTGGCATCCGAACGCGGGCATCCACCTTAGCTTTCGAGGCCGATGGGAATTGATTTTTGCATCAAAATATGATGATAACTTCTCCCTTATATATATATAGTCTATACTCCTTCCAAAAAATTACACAGACTTCAAAAGAAGTATCTCTTAAGGTGGTCGCTATTCCGGGAGTGCTTAAGCTCTTCTCCCTCTTTTGGTCGCAACATATAGGTGCCCTCTTTGACTATCTTTGTGACCTCATATGGACCTTCCCATTTCGGGGACTGACTTGTTGAAACCGGGTTGGGTCCCTTGGACTTACGCTTACGAGTACCTAGTCTCCAAGCGAAAAACTCCTCTTATTTACTCTTTTATCATGATGCTTCTTCGCTTTTTGTTTGTAGTTCACCATTTTTTCATGTGCCCGCATTCTCTTTCCTTGAGATCGTCCAGTCACATCTTACATTTGCCTCGTTTTGAGACTCGTCGAAGTATGTGACTACGTACGAGGGTAGGGCTACCTCAAGCTGGAGCCATTGCCTCGACCCATACGTGAGCGAGAAGGGAGTTTCTCCCGTTGAATTTCTTATCGTGGTGCGGACAACCCACAATACGATGCGGAGCTCGTCCAACCAACGTCCTCCTCGTCCTTCCAAATTTTTCTTTAAGGCGATTAGGACTAGCTTGTTCGCGGCCTCGGCCTCGACCCGTTTCCACTGAGGATAGAGCAGCTGCCCCGGACTTACGGTGTTGCACCTTCATTCTCACACATTCGGCGGAGTGAATTTTGCGGAGAATTGGGTGCCATTATCTGAAATTATTGCTCGGGGAACCCCGAATCGACAATAGATGTGGTCGTGGACAAGCGATAGTGTTATCCTCGGAAATGGTGGCCAAGCCCTTTGCTTCCGTCCACTTGGTAAAATAATCCACGGCTACCACGGCATACTTGATGCTTCCTCTGGCCGTTGGAAATGGTCCAATAAGATCTATCCCCACGTATCAAACGGCCACGATGGTACTACGAAAGTCCGCTCTGTTGATGGTAGTCTAGGGATGTCCGCAAATCTACGGCACTTATCACATTTTCTAACATACTCCTGCGCATCCCTTCTCATTGTGGGCCAAAAGAATCCTTGGAATTTGATCTTGTGCGAGAGGGTGCGAGCACTGGATGTCCGCCACAAACTCCTTCATGAACCTCATAGAGTAAGTTGGTGACCATGTGAGTCTTAACACATCTTAGTAAAGGCTTGGTGAATGATCGCCGAAAAAGCACCCCATCGAGGACGAGGTATTTCGCGGACACCGTTCGATGGCTCTAGCCTTTCTTTGGATCCTCGGGGAGGGTTTGCTTCTCGATGTAATCCTTCATTTCATCCACCGAGTCCACTTACTTGATCCTCAATATTGTTTATACGTATTCGATCTATAGCGGGTCTCTCAGTGAATTCAATCGGCAATTTGTCTCCAATTCACCAATTTCTTGCTCGGTTATTCTTGAGAGGAGGTCGGCTTCCACATTGTCCTCTCTCATGACTTGGTTCGGCTCATAGTAAGTGAAATTTTTGATGAGGGTTTTGCGAGGTCACGATGCGAGTTAGTCTTGGGTTGATAGTATCATACTCCCCTAATTTGATTAACTATGGTGAGAGTCACTATTGATCTCAATATTACGAACTCCCGAGTCTCTTGCCGGCTCCGTGCCCGCTATGATCGCTTCATATTCGGCTGATTGTTTGATGCCTCGAACTTGAACCTCGAGGCCCTCATGAATTTCTCCCCGCGAGTGCAATCGAAGTATGCCCGCTCATTTGATTAACTTGCTCGCGGAGCCGTCCACATATAAAGTCCACACCTCTTACGGACGCTCCCTTGGTTGAACAATTTACGTGCTCGGGCTTTTGGGTCATCCTACGATTACGCTCGCTTTCTTTTTCCGAGTTATTTGTCAGCTAATTTGAATGATGATTCTACTACAAAATCAACTAAGGCTGCGCTTTGATTGTCTTTCTCGGGGAGTAGGTGATGCGGAACTCGGTGAGCTCTACATAGACCAAGCTAGCATTCTCCCGAGGGACTACGGTTTTATGCAAAACCTTTCTAAGCGGGGCCTCGGTTAGTACGGTTATAGGATGTGCGGAAAAGTAGGCTCTTAATTTTTCGAGCGAGATACAAGCAAGGCGTAAGCTAACTTTTCTATATTAAGATAACGCCCTTCTACGGCGGACGGTGCCTTACTTACATAATAAAGCTGGTTTTGGGAGTTATTCTCCTCCCTTACAAGAGCATTTGCCTCTTTGCCGCGGATCGATGCCTAAATACGAGAAAAAGCTCTTCTCGGGCAGAAGCTACGAGTAGAGGTGGGCTGCCCGAGGTATGTCTTGACTTCTTCAAAAGCTTGATGGCACTCGAGTGCTCCATGTAAATTCAATCGGCTCTCTTCCCCCTTTGAGAGTTTTGAAGAAGGGGAGGCATCTCTGCGACCGCGAGATGAAGCGGCCAAGTGCGGTGATGCGACCATTTGAGTTTTTGTACATCCTTCCACGCGAGGGAGGTTTCATGTCTAATAGGGCTGGATTTTCTCTGGATTAGCCTCTATCCCTCTTTGGTTGACCATGAATCCGAGGAACTTGCCCGCCTTGACCCGAAAGCGCACTTAAGGGGTTTAGCTTCATCTTTGTTATGGCGCAAGTTTTTGAAGGTTTCCTCCACATCGAGCTCGTGGGAGTTTTCCTTAGTTTTTATGACCGTATGTCGTCAATGTAGGCCTCCAGGATTTACTGCACTAGTTGGTTTTAAAGACCAGATTGACCATGCGCCGATATGTGGCTCCACGCATTTTTTAGCCCAAAGAGGCATCGTGGAGTGTAGCGGTATGTCTTGCCCGCAGTGAATGAAGGCTACAGAGCGGACATCTTCGGGAGCCATCTCGGATGCGGTGGTAGCCGGAGTAGGCATCAATGAAGCTTAGAACTACGTGTCCGGCTATAGAATCCACCAATGTCTACATGCGAGGAAGAGGGAAGCAATCTTTGGGGCATGCCTTGTTGAGATCGGTGAAATCAACTCACATCCTCCATTTGCCATTGGATTTCTTAACCATGACCACATTGGCCGCCCACTTGGGGTAGGAGATCTCCTTTATTATCCCCGCTTTTAGCAACTTTTCCACCTCTTCCTTGATGGCAATCTCTTTCTCCGGGGAGAAATATCTGGATTTCTGGTGAATGTTTTTGAAGGAGGGGTCATCGTTGATTTTATGGAGGATCACGTCCTCGCTGATGCCTTGCATATCTTCCACCCTCCAAGCGAACACATCGCAATTTGCTCTAAGGAACTCAATAAGTATCCTTCTTTCCACCATTTGTGAATTTCCAGCCCAACCTTATGCTTGTTTGCTCGGGAAGTGGGGATTGATTACCACCTCCTCGAGCTCGTCGTTAGGTTGAAGGTCGCCGATTTCACGATTGTGCGGGGAGTCAATGACAATAGTTGGGGGGTTGACCTGAGCTTCGGTCAGTGTTGCCATTGAATATATGATATCACGGTCAATTTCCCCCTCTATTCCTCGATCAATATAACCTCCCTCAACAGGGGCAGCCAACTGCTTTGATTTTCTGCTCATCTTGAGCTCCACCTTTGTGGAATGGAAAGAAAGCATGCCAATTGGTACGGGTGGCGGCGGGAGTGCAAGGGCTTTCCCCTTTGTTGACTTGTCCTCGCCTTTTCCCTCTATTATTTTGTCCTTGCCCTCTATCTGCGGCAGGGATGTCCAGCCTTCTGTTTCTTTCCTTTTTTCCTCCGGTGCTCGGAGGAATCTCCCGGCCGGTTCTTGATGGTAGCAACCCCGCCCGGGTGTTAAATTTCACCCTTTGGTGGGGACGGACGCAACTATTCCCAATTCGGCTCGACGATTACGCTGTAGGATGGCATTGTATTGGGAAGGAAGATCGACCACCATGAAAGTTATCTTGGCCGTCTTCTGCATGGGTTTTTCTCCAATAGCTACGTCAAACACAATCGTCCCCTTTACCCTTACAGCGTGGTTTGTGAAGCCTTCGAGCATGCCCGCATATGGAGTGAGATGTGCTTCCGTCATTCTCATTCCAATCAAAGTGTGGTAGTAAAGTATGTCGCGGGCAGCTCCGGTATCTACCAACACACGGCCTATGTTTGCCGGTTGATTCTCATTACGAGGGTGAGTGGCCGTGTGGAATGAAAAAGGGTGGAGGCAAGTTCACTCCTTTTGAACCCAATTTCCAGCTCTTCCTCCGGGGCCGGGCGGGGATGGAGAAAACCTTCTCTAATGTCCGAATTTGGAGAGACAGCGCCTACTAGTGGGAGGTTCCTCCCCAATGAAGTTAATGTCATAGTCCCCAAAATCGTCATCATTATTATCTCTCTTTCATTCCTGTCCGGTCCCCGCGTGTGTCGTGCCCGCCGGCGATCATGTTATTGGGGGATTGTTTCCACTTAACCCACTTGGTTAGCTCCCCGTTATTAATTTTCCGCTGGATTACTCGCCGGTGGAAACAATCCTCGATTAGTGCCCGTGGTCGTTTGTGAAACTCATGTAATTTAAGTCTACTCCCTCTCATTTGGCTTTCGAAGCATGGGTGGAGGAGGAGGAAAGTGCGAGGACTCTCATGATCACCACCCTTGGGTCGGTGAGCTCTGTGTAAGCTTGTTTCGGCCACGGCCTTTTTGAGCCTTTCCAGATCCCGGCCTCTTTGTTTTGCCACGATTATTGGCACGAAGCGGGCTCTGGGGTGGTCTCACGGACTTGGCTTATCCTTTCTTTCGCGAAGCTCGTGGAGCGAGCCACGGCTAGGCTTCTTCGGCGGAGGCAATGGCCGAGGCCCTTTCATACATTTCCTCCACTGATTTAGGTTCTTTGGAGGCAAAATTCATTTTGAGGAAGGAGTTGCCGAGGCCACCCTCAAAACATAGTACGATATCACTCTCGTCCGAGTCCACAATCTCCTCGCTCACCTTCTGAACCGGGATATATAATCTTTTGTAGGCTCATTTGGTGCCCGCTGACACGGACAAGATCTGTCTTTGGTCTAGCGGGCACACTCGCTCCGCAAAGGCATTGAGGAAGAGGACTGCGAACCGACCGAATATTTGGATACACCGGGCTTGAGGGCTAGCATCCAAGATAGGGCCTTGCCGGTGAAGGTCGCAGCAAAGCTTTGCACATTACCGACTCATCCGCGGAGAATAAAGCCATCCGGCCCTCAAATCTTCCCATATGACTCTTGGCATTTTTGGATCCGTCATAGGTGTCCATGCGGGGGTTTGCCCCCTTTTGGATCGGTGCCGCGCAATTTTGCTCCGGCGAAGGCGTCCATAGTGCGGCCACGCCACGGGCAGCCTTCGATGGGTTTCCCACATCTTACTGCATGAATTCCACAAACTCGGGGTTCTGATCATCAACCTTTTGCTTTTTAGCTCGTGGAGCCACGGCCTTCTCCTTGGCCGGAGCCAAAGGTCTGGCTTTGGACTTCGCACGGTGATTTGACTGTGCCTCTTCCCCCCTTTCCTCGCTATCATCTACATGCGCCGCTCAGTCGCGGCCGGCTGGCGCTCTCTCTATAAATACCAAACCCTTAAACCTCGAACCACCGATGAGCCGGATCACTTTTGGACCGGGCCGCGCGCTCTGATGCCTAGTCCAAGGAACCGGTGACGAGCAGGTCTCCTAGACCGCCCCGGAGGGAAGACCGCGGACAAATAGGCCCTTGTGGTCAAGGCCGTGTCCCTCCTCGGTTCGTCCCCGTCGAGGACCCTTGGAACCACGCTCGGCTGGATCATTGCCCGCATGAGTCCTGCCCGCATCAACCGTGCTCGCGTCATATATCTTTATCGCGGCACAACGTTGACCGCGGAGCACGTGGCTTACTTCCCGGCAATGGAACCACTTATTACTCAAGATATTCTTACTCTCACACTTTGAGGGCCTGAGTTGGAGTAACATCCAACTTTGACCTTAACGGTGCTTGTTTGTGTTGTGATCTAGGTACACAAAACCACCAAATATATCCTAGCCGAGATATCCTTGAACCGCTCCGACCCCGAAAAGGCGTGGCGTCATCGGTGGTTCCGATGCAGAATCGACTTTCTTTCGTTTCTCGTTAAAATCTTTTGTTTTCAAGGCACCTCACGTGTCCTAAACAAATTAGTCGTGCCGAAAGGCTCTTCTATTTTACCTCACTAAGTTTTTCCCATTTAAAACTTTTGTTTTGAGACACACCTTGTAGTCTAAACAACCTACGTCAAAAGACACTTCTTTTGAGTTATTTTCACCATTCGAGACATGTCTCAAATTAGAAAAATCTTTGGTCATTTGACCGTAGAGGAGGAGAACCAAGCCGAACCCTCCAATGATAGGGAAAGGCAAACCAACTGCCTGTCTTCAACAGAATGGGGGCCCATTCTCGGCCTCAAAAATCCCCGGCTCAACGAGTTCTCCACCAGGTTAGCAGGAAGCACGTCTTGAGAAAGCCCGAAGCCACTACTAAACACTTGGCCAAAACTCCCAGCTCGCATAAAAAACACCAATCTAACCACCCCACTTTCCCCCAGAACAAATCACGAGAAGGAAGGAAATCCTAGCCTCAAAATCCAGGCTGGTCGCGGAGGCCATGGCCATCAACGACGCGGAGATGGAAATATTTGAAATAGAGGCTAATGGAGGGCTCACAGTTCCTCGAGGTCTGAAGGTTCTCCCAGCGAGGCTCCCGCACACTCGCCCGCCAGTCAAGCCGTGGGGGAGCCTGCTGGGAGAACCTCCGTGACCCTTGAGGGAACCGTAGCCCTCCATTAGCCTCTATTTCAAATATTTCCATCTCCCAGCGTCGTTGATGGCCATGGCCTCCGCGACCAGGCCTGATTTTGAGGCTAGGATTTCCTTCCTTCTCGAGACTGTTACGGGGAAAGTGGGTGGTTAGATTGGTGTTTTTATGCGAGCTTGGGGGAGTTTTTGGGCTGTTTATGTGGCTCAGACTTCAGCGGCACGTGCTTCTCGGTTAACCGGTGGAGAACTCGCTGAGCCGGGATTTTTGAGGCAGGCGTGAGAACGGGCCCCCATTCTCGTCAAGACAGAGTTGGTTTGCCTTCCCTATCGTTGTTGGAGGGTTCGGCTTGGTTCTCTCCTCTATGGTCAAATGACCAGCATTTTTCGTAATTTGAGACATGTCTCGAATGGTGAAAATAACCGAAAAGAAGTGTCTTTGACAAAGAGGTTGTTTTGACTACAAGGTGTGGTTCCACGCTGCGGTAAAAGGGTTTGAGGTTTAAGGGTTTGGTATTTATAAGGCCTACCTATCACGGGTTAACCCGTTAACCCGTATTAATTAGCCCACAAATCCAACCTCGGACCATGAACCGTTTCCAACGTTTGAAAATTCGAAAAATTAAATACCTTTTGCATTTATTACCCCCTTGGATGGCCGACACGTACCCACGACGTACCACTAACCCGTCTTTTCATCTCGCCAAGGGGCCCATCTACGTGCTTAGGGAGGCACGCCTTGCAAGGGACCACGTGTCACTCACCGGTGCCTCCCGGCGTTCCACTTTGGCCCATGGGGCCAAGCAACAAGCAAGGAAACGCTAACACCGGTGCTCGCGCGAGGAGCAATTGAGGCGGAGACCGAGCTTCTAGTAGCTCCTCACTCGAGACCATAAATAATCACACTTGGAGCTAGGGGCCATTGATGAGCCCGGATCTCTTGGACCGGGCCCGCGCTCGGTCTAGTCCAAGGAACCGGTGACGTAGCGGTTCTAGACATTTGGAGGGAAGGCCGCGGACAAAATAGGCCCTTGTGGTCGGGCTTAGGTGTCCTCCCTCGGTTCGTCCCCGTCGAGGACCCTTGGAACCACCTTTCGGCCGGATCTGTGCCGCATGAAGTCCCGCCCGCATCAACCGTGCTCGCGTCATATATCTTTGACTGCGGGCACAACGTTGACCGCGGGCACATGCTGCTTCCCGGTTAATGTCAAGCCTTACTGAGCAAGTTAGCTTACTGGCTCTGACAGGCCACTTGCCGGCTCTCCCATCACAATCGTGAAATCAGCGACCTTCAACCTAACGACGAGCTCGAGGAGGTGGTAATCAATCCCCACTTCCCCGAGCAAACAGTTAAGGTTGGGCTGGAAATTCACAGCGAGGAAAGAAGGATACTTATTGAGTTCCTTAGAGCAAATTGCGATGTGTTCGCTTGGAGGGTGGAAGATATGCAAGGCATCAGCGAGGACGTGATCCTCCATAAAATCAACGATGACCCCTCCTTCAAAAACATTCACCGAGAGAAATCCGAGATATTTCTCCTAGGAGAAAGAGATTGCCATCAAGGAAGAGGTGGAAAAGTTGCTAAAAGCGGGGATAATAAAGGAGATCTCCTACCCCAGTGGGCGCGATGTGGTCATGGTTAAGAAATCGATGGCAAATGGAGGATGTGCGTTGATTTCACCGATCTCAACAAGGCATGCCCCAAAGATTGCTTCCCTCTTCCTCGCATAGACAGATTGGTGGATTCTATGGCGGACACGAGTTCTAAGCTTTATTGATGCCCTACTCAGGCTACCACCGAGATCGAGATGGCTCACGAAGATGTCCGCTCTGTAGCCTTCATTCTTTGCGGGCAAGACATCTGCTACACTATGATGCCCTTTGGGCTAAAATGCGGGAGCCACATATCGGCGCATGGTCAATCCGGTCTTTAAAAACCAACTAGGCGAAATGCGGGAGGCCTACGGTGACGACATGGTCATAAAAACTAAGGAAAACTCCACGAGCTCGATGTGGAGGAAACCTTCAAAAACTTGCGCCATAACAAAGCATGAAGCTAAACCCCCTTAAGTGCGCTTTCGGGGTCAAGGCGGGCAAGTTCCTCGGATTCATGGTCAACCAAAGAGGGATAGAGGCTAATCCGAGAAAATCCAGGCCCTATTAGACATGAAACCTCCTGCTGCGTGAAGGATGTACAAAAACTTCAATGGTCGCATCACCGCACTTGGCCGCTTCATCTCGCGGTCGGCGAGAGAGATGCCTCCCTTTTCAAAACTCTCAAAGGGGAAGAGAGTGATGAATTTACATGGAGCGAGTGCCATCGGGCTTTTGAAGAAGTCAAGACATACCTCGGGCGACCACCTGCACTCGGCGGCCGGTGCCGGAGAAGAGCTTTCTGGATTAGCCTCTATCCCTCTTTGGTTGACCATGAATCCGAGGAACTTGCCCGCCTTGACCCCGAAAGCGCACTTAAGGGGTTTGGCTTCATCTTTGTTATGGCGCAAGTTTTTGAAGGTTTCCTCCACATCGAGCTCGTGGGAGTTTTCCTTAGTTTTTATGACCATGTCGTCAATGTAGGCCTCCGGATTTCTGCCTAGTTGGTTTTTAAAGACCGCATTGACCATGCTTGATGTGGCTCCTGCATTTTTTAGCCCAAAGTGGCATCATGAGTAGAGCGATGTCTTGCCGCGGCAATGAAGGCTACGAGCGGACATCTTCAGAGCCATCGGATGCAGTGGTAGCCGAGTAGGCATCAATAAAGCTTAGAACTGCGTGTCCGGCTATAGAATCCACCAATCTGTCTATGCGAGAGAAGAGGGAAGCAATCTTTGGGGCATGCCTTGTTGAGATCGGTGAAATCAACGCACATCCTCCATTTGCCATTGGATTTCTTAACCATGACCACATTGGCCAGCCACTTGGGGTAGGAGATCTCCTTTATTATCCCCGCTTTTAGCAACTACTAGGAGCCATGGAGGCTAGGAGCCACGGAGACTTGGAGTCACGGAGGACTGGAGGCAGCGATCTGCCTATAACCGCCAAAGATGGCCGGAGATTTCCGAATATAGGTAGGAGAGCACCATAAAATAAGCATACTGTGGCGTCATCAGTGGTTCCGATGCCGGGAATCTGACTTTCTTTCGTTTCTCATTAAAAAATCTTTTGTTTTCAAGGCACCTCACGTGTCCTAAACAAATTCTGTGCCGAAAGGCTCTTCTATTTTACCTCACTAAGTTTTTCCCATTTAAAACTTTTGTTTTCAGACACA
Source organism: Adenophora triphylla var. japonica (assembly GCA_022495995.1). Lineage (NCBI taxonomy): Eukaryota > Viridiplantae > Streptophyta > Magnoliopsida > Asterales > Campanulaceae > Adenophora > Adenophora triphylla. The sequence continues at coordinate 9,990 of JAFEMH010001534.1, read as the reverse complement.
CCTTGTAGTCTAAACAACCTACTGTCAAAAGACACTTCTTTTCAGTTATTTTCACCATTCTGAGACATGTCTCAAATTCTGAAAAATGTTGGTCATTTGACCATAGAGGAGGAGAACCAAGCCGAACCCTCCAACAACAATAGGGAAAGGCAAACCAACTGCGTCTTCAACGGAATGGGGGCCCATTCTCGGCCTCAAAAAATCCCCGGCTCAACGAGTTCTCCACCGGTTAACCGAGGAAGCACGTGCTGAGAAAGCCCAAGCCCTACTAAACACTAGCCCAAAAACTCCCCAAGCTCGCATAAAAAACACCAATCTAACCACCCCACTTTCCCCAGAACAAATCCTGAGAAGGAAAGAAAAATGGTTAGCAAAGCAGTTCAAAAAATCAAAAGCAAAGTAAATTGGCAAACAGTTTACTTTGCTTTTGACTGAGCTTTGCTACTAACCATTTTCTTTCCCTCAGTAGATCAGGACCTGTACAATTTCGATGGCTCCTCCACTGAACGCCGCTCAGCTGAAGGCCAAGAACGAAGGCCAACAAAGAAGCGCCCGAAGAAGAGGCGAGAATGAGATGGGAGGGTTCCCATGAAAGACAAAACCTTGCCTGTTGCGAGCGGGGAAAACCGGGGATACTGCCTGCTCCCGAGAATCATTACAAAACCGGGAACCCGCTCCACCTCCCGGGGTCCTCCACCACCCACTGCTGTCCGGGCATCATCTCCCAGCCGTACTATTGCCTCCGGGCACCACCAAGAGCAGTCCAAGAAAAGGACTGAGAAGAGCTTAAGCACTCCTGGAATAGCGACCACCTTAAGAGATACTTCTTTTGAAGTCTTTGTAATTTTTTGGAAGGAGTATAGACTATATATATATAAGGGAGAAGTTATCATCATATTAACTCACAGAATTTAAGTCTACTCCTCTCATTTGGCTTTCGAAGCATGGGTGGAGGAGGAGGAAAGTCTGAGGCTCTCATGATCACCACCCTTGGGTCGGTGAGCTCTGTGTAAACTGTTTCGGCCATGGCCTTTTTGAGCCTTTCCGATCCCCGGCCTCTGTTTTGCCACACGATTATTGGCACGAGCGGGCTCTGGGGTGGTCTCCTGGACTTGGCTTATCCTTTCTTTCGCGAAGCTCGTGGAGCGGGCACGAGGCTAGGCTCTTGGCGGAGGGCGATGGCCGAGGCCCTTTCATACATTTCCTCCACTGATTTAGGTTTGCGGGAGGCAAAATTCATTTTGAGGAAGGAGTTACTGAGGCCACCCGCAAAACATAGTCTGATATCACTCGCGTCCAGGTCCACAATCTCCTCGCTCACCTTCCTGAACCGGGATATATAATCTTTTGTAGGCTCATTTGGTGCACCTTGACACGGACAAGATCTGTCTTTGGTCTAGCGGGCACACTGCCCGACAAAGGCATTGAGGAAGAGGACTACGGCGGGCTGAATATTTGGATACAGGGGCTTGAGGGCTAGCATCGAGATAGGGCCTTGCCGGTGAAGGTCGCGCCAAGCTTTGCACATTGCGACTAAATCCGCGGAGAATAAAGCCATCTGGCCCTCAAATCTTCCCATATGACTCTTGGCATTTTTGGATCCGTCATAGGTGTCCATCTGGGGGGGTTTGCCCTTTTGGATCGGTGCCCGCGCAATTTTATCGCTGAAGGCGTCCATAGTGCGGCCACACTTCTGGGCAGCCTTCTGATGGGTTTCCCACATCTTCTGCATGAATTCCACAATCTCCTCGCTCACCTTCCTTCTCAGGATTTGTTCTGGGGAAAGTGGGGTGGTTAGATTGGTGTTTTTTATGCGAGCTTGGGGAGTTTTTGGGCTAGTGTTTAGTAGGAGAGTATAAAGTTAATTGGGGAGGAACCTTCCTACTAAGCTGCTGCCCGCAGAAGGAGAGTATAAAGTTAATTGCAAGTCAAAAACGCTGGAAAAAATGGTTAGCAAAGCAGTTCAAAAAATCAAAAGCAAAGTAAATTGGCAAACAGTTTCATAGAGGAATCAGAGACCAATTATTTCGGGGGGATCGCACTCAGCGCCCAGCATACAGGTCCTACAGTCTGCCTCGAACTGGTAATGTTCGTGCACCCGCCAATCAGGGTCGCGGGGCAGAGGCTCTATTACTACTCTGGGGGCATGTGGGGCGCCCTCCCTGCGAGGAGTAGGATTACATCGAGAAGCAAACCCTCCCCGAGGATCCAGTAAAGGCTAGAGCCATCAGAACGGTGTCCGCGAAATACCTCGTCCTCGATGGGGTGCTTTTTCGGCGATCATTCACCAAGCCTTTACTAAGATGTGTTAAGACTCACATGGTCACCAACTTACTCTATGAGGTTCATGAAGGAGTTTGTGGCGGACATCCAGGTGCTCGCACCCTCTCAGACAAGATCAAATTCCAAGGATTCTTTTGGCCTGATGAGAAGGGATGCGCAGGAGTATGTTAGAAAATGTGATAAGTGCCAGAGATTTGCGGACATCCCTAGACTACCATCAACAGAGCAGACTTTGGTAGTACCATCGTGGCCGTTTGATACGTGGGGGATAGATCTTATTGGACCATTTCCAACGGCTAGAGGAAGCATCAAGTATGCTGTGGTAGCCGTGGATTATTTTACCAAGTGGACGGAAGCAAAGGGCTTGGCCACCATTTCCGAGGATAACACTATATGCCCTTGTGGTCAAGACCGTGTCCCTCCTCGGTTCGTCCCCGTCGAGGACCCTTGGAACCCTGCTCGCTGGATCTGTGCCCGCATGAGTCCTGCCCGCATCAACCGTGCTCGCGTCATATATCTTTGACTGCGGGCACAACGTTGACCGCGGGCACATGCTGCTTCCCGGTTAATGTCAAGCCTTGCTTGAGCAAGTTAGCTTGCGCTCAGACCGGAGCCGGCTTGCGAGCTCCCCATCACGCATTCAATGCGGCTCCCCGGCGCCTACTTATTCCATTTAATGCAATAAGCCAGGCTACACGGCTCATGTCCCTTTCGGCCATGTCCACACGACAGTCAATGTTCCCTCTCACAGGGACCAATCGAGTGCGGACACGTGTAGTTTGGTCAAATACCAAAGTGCCCCCTAGGGCTGATCTCATTGCTTACCTCAACAAGCACCATGGCATTGCCTATAAATAGAAGGCCTTTACCCCCTTGGGCAAGGTAAGTTCCATATACAATTGAGTAAGCTCTTTTACTCTCTAAACCTAAACACACACACACTCCAAAGGTATTCAAAGCCTTATTACTCAGTATTCTTACTCTCACACCCGAGGGCCTGAGTTGGAGTAACATCCAACTTTGACCTTAACGGTGCTTGTTTGTGTTGTGATCTAGGTACACAAAACCACCAAATATATCCTAGCCAGATATCCTTGAACCGCTCCTGACCCCGAAAAGCTGTGGCGTCATCAGGATGGAACCGATAAATACTAGTTCCCGATTCCGGTTTCAACTGACAGTTCCGGTTCCACAGTTTATCCGGTTCTAAATAAAGGACAAGAGCGATCGCCGTAATGGCCTTGGGCGGCCGCACAAGAGGCTCGACAAGACTAGGCCGGTCGCGGTAATGGACTTGGGCGGGCGGCCACAACTCTCCCTTCTTTAGTAATTTTTCTTTAGTCCTTCTTTCTTGGTCCCTCTTTTTACAGAAATTATTTTTTGGTCACCCTTTTTGTATATAAACTATTAAGATTTAACGATTTTGGTGATAATGCTGAAAAAGGACTGAAAAGCTGCAAAAAAATTGATTTTTTTTTAAATATCCGTTAGAACCGCCGGTTCTCCGGTTCCGATTCCACGGTTAAAACCGTCGGTTCACGGTTTTCAGGAATTTCGAACCGAGATCGAACCGAGAACCGGACGGTTTCGGTTCACCTCGGTTCCGGTTCTTTCCGATTCCGATTCGATTCTCCGGTTCTTCCCGATTTCGATTTGCCCATGTCTAGTCTCACCTTAAATTGAAATAATAAAACAAAATTGAGGGAGGAGAGAGAGATTGTGAATATAAAAATTAAAGTAGGAAATAAAATGTGTGAGAGGAATAGTGATTTTTTTTTTTTTTATCATTCTGGATAGTTCAATTTGAGGTGGGATGTACCAAAAGAAAAAAAAAATCCCATTTAAAATGAGATGGATAGTTCAATTTGAGGTGAGATGTACCAAAAGAAAAAAAAAATCCCATTTAAAATGAGACGGAAGGAGTATTTACGTAAAATTTCCACATATCAGCATTTCTATTAATTTTTTGCATTGGACATAAAATTACGCGGTTTGAAATGGACATAAAATAGAAGACCAAGGCTTCGTTCTTTTGTTTAGCGTAAAACATCTTTCGAAAAATGATTTTCTGTAAAATATTTTTCGGGAAATGAAAATATTTTTCAAAAACTGAGATAAACATGTTTTCGACTGTTTGATAAGGAAAATTTTTTCCAGAAAATGTTCGATTGAGTTGACTATCCACCCCCCTCCCCATCAGTTCAAAAAAAAAATTAAATTTATTTTAACAACTCCCCACCCCACCCCACCCCACTCCACTCCACTCACCAGCACCACCCCCACCCTTTACCTCCCCCCTTGCCCCCCTCCCCGTCGGGTCAATTTTTTTTAATCATTTTAAATTTATTTTTAACAACTATGAATGACTTAATTGTTATAGCATTAAATAAAGGTCAAAATATGTTTACCCCTCTCAACTATACATTAATAGTTGACTAGTGAATAACCCGTCGAAATTCGACGGACATATTGAAGCTAATTATTTAAGTCACTTTTCTTTGGTCTTTTTTCATGCGAGATACGGTGAGCGAAATTTTTCGGTCCACTTTTCGGCGTGCAGATTAACCTTTCATTCTTCGCTTGCAATTGTCCCTCACTTACACAAATTTTTTTTTATCAAAATTCAATCAAGTTAATAAATAAATAATATGTAATATTTATATTGAATTAAAAATGTATATTTGATTTACATAATTTCAATAAATTCCTAGTGGATTAATTATCCGACTTATAACCCCTTTCTTTTAATTAGGTATGTGTAGTGCATATGACGAATTAAACATGCAAATCCCATATCTATTAACATTGTGATTATCTTGACATGTAAATCTCATAATGCTAAAAAAGCATATAAGACGGAACATGTGAAATTTACGTGATGCGATGTGAAAATAGAATAAAGATTTAATTTATTATATTAAAGAGATAGGTTGAAATCAGAATTAGGCTATTGACAAATTTTCTACTGAGTTTCCACACAATGTCATTGTATATATACATTAGATAAATCGGTTACTAAAGCAATCAAACAAATCAAGTGCATCTCATAATGCTAAAAAAGCATACCAGACTGTTTCTCAACCATAATGTCTCTAACATCAGGTGCATCTTCAATATCACCATCGATAAGAGCTGTCACTTCAGAAGTCGTTGGAAAATTATACATTCTTCCATCCTTGTATGGTCTTCCTATGAGTCGAAGCTTTATCTCACTGAAATTTCTCAATGAAATACGTTATGCAACTACTCTGTAAATCTTTGCATACGGGTTGTTTACATCAACCAATTTTCTTAAGTCCGCTACAAAGGAGTTGTTGAAGTCTGAAGAATTATGTTTAATGTTCATTTGAAGGCAAGTAATATAATATAAATAGATATTTCACATGATATATACATAAAGCACATAATGATAATGTACATTATTAAAGTTAAGTACCTGATAGCTTTTATTATGTTTGTAACTTCGTTATCGGTGTCATATATATATAATTGCGCGAATTGTGGGGGACTCCTTCATTGGGCAATAGTGATCCGATTAGATGAACATTCTGACCTCCCAACTTAAATGCGTAAGGACCTCTTCCTTGATTTATGCTCCTATCAATCGTCCCCCCATCGACGTGAACGCATACATCATGTTGTAGGCACGTATATTATTCATAAAATTTTTGTTTTTTTCGTGATTTTTCTCTAAAAGATCACGCAGCAATTTATGCGGACGTTTCAATGGAGGAATTTGTACTTGACCATGCATGCAACATAATGTAAATTTTGGCTTCATCGTTGGCTTGTTCTTTGGATTTCTTTCTTCGTACCAAAATAAAGCATGACAATGATCACATTCATAATCTGCATCTCCAATATCCCAATACGCTGCGTACGTAAAACAACCCAAAATGTAATTGATTTTTTTAAAAGCATTAAGTATTCAATGTGCTATATTTTAATATTTCAAGTTAAAACAAACAAAATTCTCTTAAAGTACAATTATATTTCACAGCTAATCTATTTAGCCATACCTGTGCTTTGTTGTGCAATTTCCTTCATCTTTTGTTTCCTATTACCTCGTGATATTCTCGTCTTATTTTCCTCATTTATTGGCAATTCATTTTGTGATAAAATCCTCCCTGAATCTATTAGAAATATTGAGTTATGTTGAAGCATAATATGATATTAAGAATTATAAAATAATAAATACCGAAGCGGCATACGCATTGAAAATAGTTAAAATTTGATGTTTTGATTGATTTCGTGTACCTGTATCCATGGAATTAAGTGAGTTATTTCTCTCATGTACTTGATGTTGAAATTCAGAATTTAATTGATCAAAACTCAGATATTATTTTTATGGATGAATTCCTAGGTCGGGCCTCTTTTGTTCAAATTTCAGGATTTCTTCTCCTTCAAGGTTTAGGTTTGTTCTTAGGACCCTATATTAAGTGACACTTAATAATTGTTGTTATAGTGAGCGTCAATTAATTATCGTTGTTACAGTGAGCGGCACTTAATCGCTATTTTTAGAGTGAATGAAACTTAATCATTGGTTTTAAGTGAACAACAATTTATCATTTAGAAGATGCTAGTGATTTTACGATAGATAACTCATATTTATACACAAAACATATGAATCCTAATTCTATTACTTCATTTATCTTGAAATGATATTCATGTTTTTTTTTTGTTATTGATACGAAGATATTTTGACCAATAATTTTAGGTTATTTATGAAAGAAACTATTGATATATCTGTATTTTTTCTTCTCATTTTTAATTCAAAAAACAAATGAATGAAATGAGTTATATGCTTAAAAATAAAAATATAACTCAGTAAATTTTATAAAATAGATAATAATTACTGCTAAAAAATTAGATATTATTTTACGAACATAACCCTTCTCAAAACAAAATAAAAATAAAAATTGCGCGAACAATGAAAAAAGTTTCTCGTAACCGGCATTATAAAATCATTTTTAAGCAAACAAAAAATATATGTATTTTAAGGATCAATCATTCAATTTTTGTGATTACATGTAATTTTATTATTTTAAAATCATAGCAGTCACGTCATATTTTGATTTACTTTTGCTGCTAATTTGTTATTATTATTATTATTATTATTATTATTATTGTAATTATTATTATTTTAGGGATTCTTATCTTTGAGTTTAAAATATTTAGAAAGAATTTTTGATATCCCAACTAAAGATAAGAATTAGATATTTTAGATTGAGTTGAGTTGAAATTCAAAAATCTGAAAATAAAACTCTTATTTGAAATTAAATTAAAAATGATCAGTTATTTTAGTTTGAGTTTAAATTTCAAATCTAAAAATGAAACTCTTCATTGAATGTAATGCATGGCAGCTAATAATTGGTGAACATAGAGATGATATAAAATTTTACGTGGCTCACTGTATGAGTCTGAAATATTTCTGCTTTTATATATTATATAGATGTATTTTTTTAAAAAAATTCACGTACATCAAAAGAGTGGTAAAATAAATTAAAGGTAGGACAAAAGTTAAAATGAGAAGAGCAAATTGCAATTTGTTTACCTATGTTTGTGTCACTGTTGCAATTTGATTAGTTTTTTGATAAAATCAAATCATGCGCCATGCACTTGAATTTTTAAAAGTAATAATGGTTATTTCATATTTATTTCAACCCAACACCACCGATCGCTGCCACTATTAGTACCATAGTCACCATAACTCAGTACTTTACATGTTTTTAAATTAATTTATATTTTTGAATCGTTTTTTTTTTCATTAACCAAGTGTTATAAAGCTACATCATTTTGATCTTAAAGAGTAATTTTTTCCTTTTTCTATTGCGAAATGATTATCATGCCCCTTAAAAGGTTATTTACACGGCACATAAATTTAATTACATCAAAAAATTAACAATTCGTTAATTTTTATACCAATTTGCAACAAAATGTCAATGTTAGAAATCGAATTGCAACTTTTTCAATGTTGAAAACCAAATTGCAAAACTGATACAAAAATATGTAATCGAATTGCAATTTGCCCAAATGAGAATGACTATAAATACCCATCATGTATGTAACTTACACATGCCTAATTTCGTTGAACTTTTAACGTTTGATGATGTCAAAATCGTCAAATCAGCCCAAATCCAAGCGATGAATGCTCCGGTGATTGCAAGGCCTGAAAATAAGAGAAAACACGTAAACTAAGCCGGGCGGATCCGGCTAAAGGCCCTCCGGCGTGAGAGTAAGTTCACGGTTTGTATGTGAGAAACTAAATTGACAGAGTTTCTGTATTGTAAAAAGTAACGTACCAAATAATGAGTCATAGGGCTTGTATTTATAGGGATGGATTGATAGAATCCATATTGAAGTGAACTTTGTCAAGAGATAAGGTAGAATTCCAAGAGAATTATATCTTGTTAAGGAGTCATTGTTTGACTTGAATTGATGTTGGTAATTGTAATCCTGATTGGATCATGACTGTAGAATCCTTGTTTGATAAGGACTGTGTAATTAGCTAGCCGAAACGCCGAGGAGCAAGAATGTTTTATCTCGACATTTGCATACAAGCCGAGATACATGATTTTGCCTCCTCGTCATTTGGTGGTTGTCCGACATGTGGATATGCCGGGATAAATGATTTTGCCTCCTCGTACTATGATTAAATGCCGAGGTAAGAACTTTTCGCTCCTCGTCATTTTTGATATCTCGGCGTATGATGAGCCAAGTATGAAGATATAAGGCCGAGGTGAATGTTCCTCGGCATACGAGGAAGATGCTCTTCGGCCATAACACTTGTATTATTGAATTATGTTTATGGCCCAATCCATTTGGGCCCAGCTCGAGCAAGCCCATGTTCGTATCTCGGTTTATACTGTTCAGTGGCCCCCGACTTTCTAGCTCGGCGTAGGACGAGGAGAAAGTCATCTCGTCCTCGGCTAATGGGATACGAACAGGTTTTGACATGTGTCCTCGGCAAATGCTCTTTCGTTATCCCGACGGTTAATATTCTGATGATTACGTGGGGCCCCCCAGTCTTGTCATGCCTTGAAACTCGTTACCAGCATTTAATTTAGGGGGCGCCATACCCGTTTATTTGCTTTACCCGTGGGTTGACCCGGTTTTGTGGAGTATAAAAACCAAAACCCTTCTCATTTAAACCTTTACTTGCCCAAATTATTTGAGAGCATAGGAGAGAAATTCACCGGCGAACACAGCAATCTTCAATTTCCAGTTTTCGGCGAACTTGATTTTTCCGGCGAAGTTACGTTCTACTCCGATTCCATTCGAACCTCAAACTCAGGTATGAAATTTCTTCCCTTCTTATGCATTCCATTCACGTTTTTACGTTTTCTAGGGTTTTTAGGAAAAGTTTTGAATTTGCCAAGAACAGTGAACCGCCATTGTTGAAGAACGAAGCTTTTCTTCATGATTTTTTTGCTTTTAGCTTTCAAACACTTTGAATCTTTGAATTTCTTTGAATTTTGTACGAATGTCTTTGAATATTGAATGAACTCCCCCTTTAATTTTTGATTCCCCTTAGAAATGGCTCTTTCTTGGGACCATTCGCCCCGATTCCGTTATGGATACCACACCGACAATCTGAGGGTTTATCGTAGGGAGAGAGGTCCATGGTTGATGCTCACCCTGGATGATATAGGCAAGAAGTTGAGAGTTTATTGTCGAACTCGGATGTTCCTTCAATATCCAGATTCC